>QXTE01000014.1:6576160-6943646 GCA_003942145.1 Platysternon megacephalum | reverse complement strand
TTCTCTTCCACCCCTTTATATATCTTTTGCATAAGGCGGGAATCCTTTGTCCCTCTGGGTTTCCACCCCCCCTCACTGGAAAAGCACCAGGTTAAAGATGGATTCCAGTTCAGGTGACATGATCACATGTCACTGCAAGACCCCAAGCCTTCATTCCTCCCAGCCTGACTCACAGGAAGGCTTGCTTGTAAACAGAGCCCCAGTCAATTGTCCTGGTTGATGGGAGCCATTAAGATTCCAAACCACCATTAATGGCCCACACTTTGCATAATTACAATAGGCCCTCGGAGTTATATTTCATATTTCTAGTTTTAGATACAAGAGTGGTACATTTATACAAATAGGATGATCACACTCAGTAGATTATAAGCTTTATAATACCTTACGAGAGACCTTTATAAAACTATTCCAGTTACATTATATTTACTTAGTATCATGTTTTTATAAAACCATAGCGACTGCATAACGTCACAACTTCATTAGCTGCTTTCCTCATACCTAGTAACTTCTAAATCACTCAAGAATTTTTCCCTCTCCCCTTGAAAAATGAGTGATCAGTACTATAGTTGGTCATTCAGTTAAAAAGGGCTACAGGGCCTCTTTATGAAGTCACGTGTAGTGTGCTCTTAGGAAGCCTTATGCAATGCGTCAGCTAGGTTTCCTTTACAAGATTAAAGGCTGAAATATAGCAGCCGCAGTTACAGCCTTCTCCTTTCCCCTTGCCCCCTTGGCAGTAAATCAGCTCCTCACGTTGAATTTCACACTCTCTTCTCCACTGTCAGCCAAGTGAATTAAAGGTCATTGTTTTAGATGGGCTGCCTGCGCTCAACTCAAATGTACTTGCACAACGGTCTTGCAAGCGTCTCATGAACCTAGCAACTCTGGCATGCAATGTACTTGCCTGCCCTATGAATGGTATTTTATTCACCTAGCAAACACTTTCTTGCCCTGGGAGTTAAATTTTGCAAAGCTGCTGCAGCACTGGGATATTAGGACTTTTATAAGCCAACTGCGTGTTCAGTGAAAAGGGAGAGGGCTTGAACTGGAATTGGGGGTGGGGGTTCCATAATAGTTTGTACTAGGGGAAGAGATGACAAATCTGTTTGCTATTCTACTGGGGGGGATAGCTCAGTGGTTTGAGCATTAGCCTGCTAAACCCAGGGTTGTGAGTTCAATCCTTCAGGGGGCCATTTAGGGATCTGGGGCAAAAATTTGACTGGGGATTGGTCCTGCCGTGAGCAGGGGGTTGGACTAGATGACCTCCTGAGGTCCCTTCCAACCCTGATATTCTATGCTTCTACTGGTAAACTCAAAAAACCATGTTCCTTCTATGAACAGCTGCTGGAAGCATTGTTTGTGCAGGTAGAGGAAGAAGGTGAAAGCAAGCTGTTCATAGGCGGAACAGTACCAGATCCACACTGGACCTGGGAGGTGTAACTCAAACAAGCCAGGAAGCAACTAGTCTTATCCTAGTGGAGAACTGTCGTGTTTCAGAAATCCTTACACAGAATTGGCATCATTCAGCACAAGTGTCCATTTTGGCTTAGGAGGCCCACCAGTGCAGTATCTGGAACATTGCATTTGGTTGGAAGGCGGGGTGGGGGGTGCACTTCCACAGCCTCATGTTATACTGATGTCTCAACAGGTATTTCAGCCCCTTCGTGAGCACTAAAAGTCATCCCTCCACTAATCCCCAAATCTAAAGAAAGGAAACCTCTTTACTTCCACACATGTGTGTGTCTGCATGAGGAAAAATAAACACAATCACTATGCTGGTAGTAATTGTTCAGAGCTATAGTTACCCTGTCTTGCCCGTGTAATTGGTGAGAGCACTTTTACTGGGTTTTTTGTATAACTTTTTAAAGAAGAAAGCCAGTAGCGTCAAGTTCCACAACCATTTGTACAGCACCTAACACATTGGGGTCCTGCTCCATGATTAGGACTTCTAGGCGCTGTGGTAATACAAAATTCATCATAATACTCCGAATCCTGTAAGCCGGTTGCAACCTTCTAAAGTCAACTTTCTCTACACTGCTGCAACACATTGCTTTTAGAATCCACCTTTTAGCAACCGCACAGACACTTACAAAGTTCATGTGCAATTCATCCCTGCTGAGATCCACTTGTTCCTGCTGCCTTTCAACTGGCGGATAGCATTTCTACCTTCTGATTCACTTGAATTGCTGTACACATTATTTGGGCTGAGAGGCAACTGCTCATGAGTGCTGTTGACAGTCTTCTTACTTCATTTTTGTCTGTCTGTTGGGATTCAATAAATCAATTTGCTGGGGGTAAATTTTTCATTCCTGCTGTGTGCCAACTCTCACATGGTTAGAGAATACAGTGAAAGCTGAGACCTTGGCTATGATGACAAGGCTTTTCTAGTAAAGAAGGAATGCGTGCAAGACTAGAAGTGGTTGACTTATTATTTGAAGGGGCAGATACCTATCCAGCAATCTTAAGTGGTTTGGATTATGGCTGTTAATTCCTGATCAGGAGGCTTAATAAGGTCAGTCCCCAAGTCTTGTCTGTACATGGGATTTAGCAACTGGTGGACAGCAACCAGTGAGTTTTTATGTATATTACAGTGGTGCCTAGCTGAGATTGGAGGCCCCATGGCGCTAGGTGCTGTACATAGACAGTTCCTGAGGAATTTACAGTCTAAACAGACAAAGGATGGGAGGAGACGGTCACAGCAGTGGCAGAGCTGGGAATAGATCCCATGTTTTCTGGGTCCCAGACCCGTGCCATATCTGCTAGACTACATTCTCTCTGCTTGAAAGCAGGGCACGCTCACCCAGCAAATGGTAAGTTTCCTTGTTCACACTTGGTTTTCTGAGGGCAGCTACATGGGCTGCTGCCCACCTACTGTGAAATCCCAAGTCTAGACTTAGAGCCCTTGTCTTGAGCTGTCTTGGAGAGAGTCCTAGTGTTATGGAGAGACACAGCAAACCTTTCATTGCGTCAGGTTTCTTAATTGACTTGATTTAAAAAAAACCAAAACACCTTATTAACGCAGGTGAAGCGGCTTGGTACCAGGCATTTCCTGTAATGAATGGTTGCAGTTAATGGCCCTCAGCTTTTCATCAAGCCATCAACTCTCCCAGCCTTCATTAGTCCCCAGGAATGACCTCTGCGTCCATCATTTATTCTTTAAGTGATCTTGAACTAGCATTACCAAGGGAGGGAAGGTACAGTACCTTGATTTCCTTAGTGCCATTATCCTAATTACTTCTGTAAAATGTACATCCCAGCAATAGCTCTATTGAAACAAAACAAGCAGTCATGCAAAATGACAGCAGTTAAATTCGTATCTGCAGATTTCACAGTATACAAGGCATTTGGAAAATCCGAGGGTTACTGAGATTCAAGGGGAAGAGAAATAAGCAGGATATAAACTATTCGAGTACAAACGCTGCATGGCATTTAGAGAAATGTGGTCCAAACAGTCATACGGATAAATGGTGGCATGAGTTAAAGCCCCAGCCTTTCTGGTGAAGATGACGATCACGGCAGGGATTGGGTCACTAATTCAGTTACATCCCAGTGCACATTGCGAAATCTCCACCCAGTTGACCAGACATAGGTCTCTTGAGAAGAGAGATCTGGGTATGGTGCATTGGCAGAGCTGTGTCAAGGACTGGGATTCTTGCACTGAACTTTTTCTCCTTGATTCCTAGCTCGTGCTATTGATTTTTTATTTTTTTTTTTCCCATGAGCATTGATTTCAGGAGCTTTCAAGTGTGTGTGTGTGTGTGTGTGTAAAAGGCTTTCATGCCACAATTTATCATAGCAGAGGGTTGTGCCTTACAAAAGTGTGTTTATTTCAGGCTCCACCATTGATGTACATTGGAAAGTTACTTAAGCTTTTCCTGTTTTTGCTTAACCTGTCTTTGGATAAAACACTTGAGATCCATGGATGAAAACCACTATATCGGTGCCTATTATTATTATTGTACCCAAAGCGGGTTTTTAACTAAAGGAAGGTCTTCTACCATCCCCAAAGATCAGCTAGGTTAGAAGTATAGTAGATCTGTATCAGCCTGGAAGGAGGAGTCCACGGTGGACTGCCAGTTGAGGCTGGGATAATGCCCTTTCCCACAAGTGAAGGATTTAGCTTTGTGTACTGCATTGACACACACTAATCAAGTTTCCGTCGTCATGCAGATAAAATTACCTAACCCAAACCACTGCATCTAGATAAGATGTAAGCTCCCAAACTCTCTCTTGCCTGCCCTTTGTGGACAGTCTGTTCCTTGACTGCATTTCCCTTTCCCTTGTGGTGCAACCTAAGGTAGTAGAAATTAAACACCATTAAGCCAGACCATTTAGGGAGGTTTTTAGTATTAGGTGACATTGCAGCCCATAATACCCTTGCATAGTTGCTCATACTAATCCCTTCATTGCTGAATTCTTTGTTACAAAATGTGCTGCATACGCAAGGTTAAGGGGGGAGATGCGGAACCTACTGTACCTAAAAAAAACAAACAACAAAAATGTGGCTATGGTCAGAAAATAACTCCCCAAGAACAGCATCTTTTTGAACACCAGCAAGTCTTTATTTGAGTCATCTGTGATTAGCTTTACTCCAGAAACTCCTGTAACATAATCTTATATTAACCCCCAGTACTGCAACAGTGTAATACCTAGAATGGAGCCAGCTGCTTCATGCATCCACAGGATCACTATGGTGGGGGTCTAGAATCTTTAGAGGTTGTGATTGATAGCTCAGTTCCCCATCCACCCCTCCCACTCCCCCCCCTAAAAAATGTGTTCACAGTGCTAACTGCTAACAGTTAGGGGAAAATTGTGAACAAAGCAAATGTGATGGTGTCATCATTACAGTGCTGGTTTTCTAGTCATAGCTACGCCTTAAAGCTGGCAAACAGCAGATGCAGTGAGCCAGGTGCTCCTTAAAACTCCTCGA
Organism: Platysternon megacephalum; assembly: GCA_003942145.1. Classification (NCBI taxonomy): domain Eukaryota; kingdom Metazoa; phylum Chordata; order Testudines; family Platysternidae; genus Platysternon; species Platysternon megacephalum. The sequence continues at coordinate 6,938,719 of QXTE01000014.1, read as the reverse complement.
AGCAGCCTTGAAGCAATTATGGCTTGAGGTATTTAAGCTTCCAAGTCTTCTCGAGATGGGCTCATCACAACAGCTCCCAAAATCTAATATGCCTAAAGACTATTAAATTAAAAAAAAGAGTGAAATTGACGTATTCCAATGAAGATTATAGCGCACAGCCCCAGTAAAAATGGTCAGTTATGAATGCCGGAGCAAAATGCTCAGTGGGAGCATTTCATCTGTCTTTTGTTTTGGGCTATTTTGTATTATGCCCTCGACGTGACTCTAAACTAATCCCCAAAGAGCAGGCGTAATTGCAACATGCCTGTCACTTAATTTGTCTCAGATTAATGTATCTATTTTCTTAATTAGCTTTTTCTCCCACAGTCGTTTGCAGTCTTGCTGTCTGTAATCATGAAACCTCCTTACATGTGTCTCAAACCAAATAAAACCGCGCGCAGTGTCTGGCAGGAGCACCGAATGCTGCAGGAGCAAAATGGCAGGCTTGAGCAACATAAAATGTTGCTGCGTTCCAGGAGATCTGTCCTCTGCCTACTCAAAGCGGGCCAGGGCCGTGCTGCATCGGATTTCCATTCTGATTTCCACCCAGTTGAACCTGATCAAATCACCCATGAAACACCAGACAGCGCTATCAGCCCTCTGATTTTTTTTTTCTTTTCTCTCCCCCACCCTCTCCCCAAGTCAGCAGCATCCCTGGGAGAAAGGCAGGCAGAGAACACATCTATTAAAACGCTGTCAAAAAGGCGTTTGACTTTGGGTGAAACAGATGATCACAAGCGAAGGGTTTGAGCTGCTGGGTTACAGCAGGTGGGTGCTATGCAGAGTTTGTGTTACTGCAGCATAAATTGCACCAACCCACGCTTTTCCACCATACGTGTGGGCTCCTTCATCCCTACACGCACTCATCCCTTCATGAGCTGCTGAGACTCCTGCTTGTCCAGTGCCACAGATCTGCCAGGGCACCTCTGGGTCTGGGGACCCCTCAGCTCTGCTGATGTACCTTGATCTCCGCCTGCAACCACACCACCACCACCCTGCCCCCCCGGGCTCTGCAGTAATGATCCTCTAGTCTGGGGGTTACCAGTCATACCAAACTCTGGTGGTGGTTCTGTGATGTGGATGAACGTCCAGCCAGGGACTAGGATAAAAAATTATCAAACTTTGTTTGCTCCTGTACCAATAGGAAGGTGAATGAGGGTTTGCAGAAGTGAAAGGCTGGTGCACAGACCCACTGTGTCACTTAGCCTCCAGTACCTCACATTAATATGTATTCGTAGGCTGTGTGAACAGCATTGCCCCTGACTCTAACATGCTGCCTAAATAGGGATCGGGATCGTTGTTACAGCTAATACAGTTTTAATCCCATTGTAAACTGGATTTAAAATTGATCCTCTAATGTAAACCAACTTGTGGGTCATGGTCAATTATTTTTAGTTTGGCTTAGTTTGCCAAGACTTGTTTTAAGATGCTCATTAGGCCTCAACTGGAGTATTGTGTCCAGTTCCGGGCGCCACATTTCAGGGAAGATGTGGACAAACTAGAGTAAATCCAGAGAAGAGCAACAAAAATGATTAACGGTCTAGAAAACATGACCTATGAGGGAAGATTGAAAAAATTGGGTTTGTTTAGTCTGGAGAAGAGAAGACTGAGAGGGGACATAAGTTTTCAAGTACATAAAAGGTTGTTACAAGGAGGAGGGAGAAAAATTGTTGTTCTTAATCGCTGAGGATAGGACAAGACATAATGGCCTTAAATTGCAACAAGGGAGGGTGAGGTTGAACATTAGGAAAAACTTCCTAACTGTCGGGGTGGTTAAGCACTGGAATAAATTGCCTACGGAGGTTGTGGAATCTCCATAATTGGAGATTTTTAAGAGCAGGTTAGACAAACACCTGTCAGGAATGGTCTAGATAATACTTAGTCCTGCCTTGAGTGCAGGGGACTGGACTAGATGACCTCTCGAGGTCCCTGCCGGTTCTATGATTCACGCATAAACATTAAGGTGCAGAAAGTCAGCATGTCTAATCTCTAGCACTAGAAAACTACACCTCTGTCCAATGTGCGGCTAACAGTCTGCATGCTAGAAATCCATATTAGGGCTTAGGCCCTCTTTTACAGACAATTGTCTGTCTGACTTCTCCTTTGTCCCGGTGGCTTTCCCTTCTCCATAGCTGATCCTTACTGATATGGCAAAAGATTAAATTTACTTCCAGTATTGATCGTCTTTTCTTCCAAGATGTTTCCAGTACTATCCAAGCTCCCGACTTGTACATCTTGAATTGAAACTCCTTGATATATGGCTGCTCTTGTTGCTCTGGAATACCAGCAAATGAAGTGAGTTTTCATTGGTACAGCCCCCATCCGCTAACCTAGGGAAGATTCTCAGAACCTCACTGTACGAGAATCCCAGGAATCCTGGTTCTGTCCCAGTGGTAGAGTTGCCCAAGAGTTAGAAATAGGGGAGCTATCGTCAGTATTCCTGAATTCTGTTCCCTTCTCTGCCACGGACTTGTGTGACCTTACCCCGTCTGCATCTCATCTGCAGAATACCTGCCTCGCAGGGCGTCGTGAGAATTAATGTTTGTGAAGTGCTTTGAGCTGAAGGGTGTTCAAGGTGAGATTGTTACGGGGCAGGCTGTCCTATGCTGCACCATCTCTGGTAAACATAACCCGGGGCGTACAGATCAGAGCTTGTCAGCTGAGTGTGACAGTCTCTCTCCTCCTCCAAGCGGGGCTTTGGGAGAAACGGTGAGATAATTCTGAAGGGATTTATGCTGTGCTCCCTCACCACGCTCCAAAATCATTTAATTTTGCCTCAGAATTGGTCCGTGTCTGGATCCACGTTCTCAAGCTTGCAAAGTTGCGTTAGAGAAAATGGGTTAAAATATGTCCGCCTGGACGAGCGAAGTATGAATATAAATGAAGCGTGGGGCTGCTTTTAGAGTGTAAGCTACTCCCAGAAGGGATAGCCGCTTCCCCATTTGCTTTCTTGAGAGCTAGGGCCCTGGGCTTTCTATTTATAGAAAGTCATTGAGAAAATCAACAGAGCGTGAACTGCACAGCATTGCTGAAGCTTTCACAATGGAATTGATGGGCTCTGCAGGGGCGGGGAAGAAGCGAACGCCTCCTGTCTATTCACCACAGGTGCATACACACATCACAGGGAAGCGCTTACCCCATTTTAAAATGCCGGCTCTTCCCAACTGCAGGGCTGCCCTGGGGGGAAAGAGGCAGATTTGGGAGCGCAGCCCTGGCAGGCTGGATGCATCCCGAGACGGGCTACACAGCCATGAAGAAGGGATGTTCAAACCAGCCTTTTCACCGCAGCAGGTGCTGGGGGAGAAGGGGCCGCCCACGCTCCCGTCACTTTATAATGAGCATTGATGGGGGCGGGCTGGTCAGTAAGCGATGCCGGGGCTCCCTTGCCAGCATGCTGCAGAATGGGACCTGCCATGTCGCTGCGCAGCATGAAGCCTCCCTGCCTGGTTTGTGCTTGAATGTGGAGGAGAAGCGTGTGGCAGCCCCGGCATGTCCTTTCCTCCCCTCCTGCGGCACTTCTCAGCCACGCGCCTTGAGGCTGTTCGCTAACTTTAAGGTGCACAAACCCCTCCGTGAGCTGGGAATTTACCCCTGCTCCAAGGTGGGGAAATGGGAGGCCGAGAGGTTGGACAGGCTTGTCCCAGGTGCATCAGCGACTCGGTGGCCATAGAATGGAGCAGTCCTAATTTCCAGCCCTCTGCTCCGATCGGCAGCCCACATCACCTCCCCGGGGGGCAGGAATCTTCCTTCTGGACTTACTAAAACATGACTGAAGAGGTGACCAGCGAGCGAGCTGAACTGCTCTGCCATGGGCCTGCTCAGGCTCTTGTGCTCAGCCCCTACCCTCCTGTGAGCAGTCAGCCCTCTTGCCTGCCCCAACCCATCATGCTCTAAGATCTGGGCTTGAGAGCTGGGCTACAAAGCGGCACCAGCTGAGGGATCAAGCAGCTACTCAGGAGGAGGAAGGTAGGTAGGGAGGGGTGTCCTGACCTCACTTAAATCCGCTTCCCTTTCCAGGTCTGTGCCTTTAGGGAGGGATGAGAGTGGGATGTCCCCTTGGCTTTGTGAGGGGAAGCCTGTGCTCAGATGCCCATTGCAGTCAAAAAGCAATACACTCCTGCCCTGTGACTGGTCCTCTCTTTGCGCTGGGAAGGTTTGCCTTCGTCTATGGGTCTTGGCTTCCCCCGGGCGTGACCTGCAGCCGAGCGAAGCTGTCGTGCAGACTTCCCGGCTCCGGCCTCAACTCGACGTGCCCACCTTTGCAAAGGTGATGGCGATAAATTGTTAACTTGCTTGCCACAAAACCTTTGCCCAGGGCAAGTGCAGAAATTTGCAAGGTTACACCCCAGTGTCTCCCGGGGTGGAGACATGAGAGGGTGATGCAGCCTTTGGGAATCGGACACTGCTGTCTGCGGGTCCAGTGGAGTGCCCTGCTGTGGCCAGATAAGCCTTCCTCCACTTGCTAGCTGGCCAGCTGTCTGAGGAAGAAGATGGGCAGAGGGTGGGTGAGAGGGGGGCAAGGACCAAGTTGGGAACCTTGTGATTAGGAGAGAACCGTTTCTGATCCTGCTGTAATGGGGAGGCGTGAATCACATGAGCAGGTGAAGCCTCCCCCCTATAGGCCATCCCCTTACTCTGCTGATACAGTGCTGTGCAGCATCTCCCTCTTGGATTCGTTTACTGTCTGCCCGTATAACAAGCTGGGGGAGCTAGAAGCCATTGCGTTACATTTCATAGGCTGCTGGATCTTAAATGCTGCAAACCTTGTTGCCTGGCAGCCTCAGTGTCGGACTCTCATTAATGATTTATGGAGCCAGGTGCTTTATAGATGCAAGACGCAGCCTCTGCCTTGAAGAGCTTCTACTCTAATGCAGCCAGACACCTGGGATCCGTGGGGAAGCCCCACCGCCAGACTGCCGGGGGACCGGTGCTGGCAGGTGGCGAGCAGGGCTGGCTGGGTTTGCACAAAGTGGGTCAGGAGAAGCGGGTAGGTGGCAAGGAGTCTGGGACTGTTCCCAGCGTGGGGGAGGAGATGAGCTAGGGGATCCATCCTGCATGGTGCCAAGCACCCTCACTCCCATTGGCACATGGGGAGTGGAGGGTGCTGTCAGGATTTTGCAGGATCAAGGCCCAGGAGAGGGGAGCATAGGGAGCAAACGAGAGGGGCAGTGGAAGCTGGGGCACAATTGCAATTAGCACGGAAGGTGAGGAGCTTGAGTTTGAGTAGCATAGAGGAAACAGTGTGGCCGTCCTCCCTGCTCCATGTGTCTGTCCGCACCACCCAGGAGATCTCGGCAGCACTCCTGGTGTGATCGTTTGGGGGTGGGTGACACAAGACGTTGTGCTAAGTGACACAAGACGTTGTGCCAGAACACAAGGCAAATGGCCGGTCTGTTTGCTCCTTCCCGGTCTGCTGGTGGTGGCTTTTGAAGTTGCTAACTGTTAGGAAGCAAGTTAAGCTCCTGCCAGCCCTTCATGCACAGAACTGTTTAATCCGATTTGTATTCGCGTAAAAACCGCAGGGGGGACGTACGTTTCCATGACATGTCGTGCTTTTACGAATCGGAGGCAGGAATTAGCGTGTGTGGCTTGAGTCCACAGAGGAAGTGGGCTCGTGGGTGAACACGCTGAGGGGAGGAGCTCACTCTAGTGAGGAAGGGGGGGTCATCTTCCATTTGAGATGAGTTGTCCAGTGGAATGAGGCCAGGACAGGCTGACACCTCTGTTGGCTCTTCTGAAATGCTGCTGTAATTCTTAGCACTGCTGAAACACCTCCAGCTGAGGGGCTTAAAGCGCTTCAGAAGCATTGATCCCCCCCTAACACCGCCATGAGGCACATGGACTTGTCCCATTTGACAGATGGAGACACTGAGGCACAGAGAGGTGGCCATTTGCCTAGTTCACACGGTAGAGCTGCTAAGGGAACCCAGGAGTCCTGACTTCCAGTTCACTGCACTGACCACTAGTCAGCCCTTCCTCTGGGTGAGAGAGGGGCTAGAATCTTTCCTCTCCTCTTGAGCAGCATTTGCTCCTTCTGCTTTTCTTCCGCCCCACGTTTTCCACTCCTGTTTCTCACACTCCGCTTTCTTTTCAAGGAGGAAGGTTTTGTAAAATGCTAGAGGTGATTGCTATGCCAGCAGCTGCTCCAGCAGGTTGCAGCCCTCACTTTGCTGCTGCTGGCTCTGTCAGTGCCCCCTTCACCCTCCCTCATTCTCAAGGTCAGGTGGAAAACTGATTTACTTGGAACTTGCCCCTCTTGAGGGGAGTTTCTCCCCCGCGACTGTCCCAATGGGCAGACCCTGCCTGGGATTCCTAGCAGAGATGCTGGGGGCTTCACCCCCACTAGTGTTGTCCCTTCAGCTCAGCAGTTGGAGTACATTGGCCAGGGTGGGGGCCTTGAATGGTCATGCCGCACCTTATCTGTGGGCAAACAAGTTTTCAGTCTCTCAGGAGGTCAGTCTAGCACCTTTCATTAGCAATAGACAAAGCCTGGCTGTTGCCATGTGATAATTTGTGTCTCAGTTCTGAGGCACCAGCTGAATGGAGACCTCTGTTCCTCACTGGAGTGGGGAGATCAATATGGGTTTATAACCAGGCTTACATTTTGTGCTAGTCTTTCATGTCTCAGTTTTTTTGCATCTGTAGCATTTTGTAAGAGGCTGTGTGTGTAGTTAGCTTCCCCTCCCCCGAAAGAGGAGCGCTTTAATATTTTTTTCCCGTTGCAATGATTTGCAGTGGAAACACTTTTTTTAAAATAAAAGGTGGCATTTGCGAGTGAAATAGTGTCTCTGTCTTTTTCTCTGCTGCTTTATGATGTGGAGAGAAGCCCTGGAAGAGGTTTTTGGGTTTTTTTTCTTTCTTTCTTTTCTTTTACCACCGAAAAGCTACAGCGTGTTGCTCTTACTGTTTGCTACATGAGAAGTGACGGGCTTGTCTGCCCTGTGGATAACTGGAGCACTATTAGGGTTACAGTATCACCAGGATGAAGCAAGGGAAACCCGAGCAATGAAAGGGATTTTTAGTGAGGCTGCTCCAACGCTGGAGGCAAAGAGGGGGAAGGTGTGTCTGATGTTAACCCCGATTTAATTCAAACCCCTGTCGAACGGGAAGGAAGATCTCTCTGCACGTGATGCCAGCCCTTCAAGTGAGGGCTGAGCGCTCCAGGGCAGCTCGCTGACCCTCCTGCAAATNGTGTCTCTGTCTTTTTCTCTGCTGCTTTATGATGTGGAGAGAAGCCCTGGAAGAGGTTTTTTTTTTTTTTTTTTTTTTCTTTCTTTCTTTTCTTTTACCACCGAAAAGCTACAGCGTGTTGCTCTTACTGTTTGCTACATGAGAAGTGACGGGCTTGTCTGCCCTGTGGATAACTGGAGCACTATTAGGGTTACAGTATCACCAGGATGAAGCAAGGGAAACCCGAGCAATGAAAGGGATTTTTAGTGAGGCTGCTCCAACGCTGGAGGCAAAGAGGGGGAAGGTGTGTCTGATGTTAACCCCGATTTAATTCAAACCCCTGTCGAACGGGAAGGAAGATCTCTCTGCACGTGATGCCAGCCCTTCAAGTGAGGGCTGAAAGCTCCAGGGCAGCTCGCTGACCCTCCTGCAAATCCAGGCGAGACCAGACTTGCTGCCTCTGATCGGTCTAAGGTGAAAAAACTGAAATTAGCCACAGCCTTGTCCATGATGGGGATTTGCCCTGGTTTCTGCCCCCCAGTGCAAACCTCTACGGCAGACAGACAAAACCAGTGAATCTTACCCTGGTTTCAGGAAGCCGTGCCGTTAGCAGCTTTGCCGGTTTGCCCTGGGGCAGTTGCACTCGTGGCTAGCAAGATAGACAAGGCCCAGCGCCAGGGTGCTCAGGAACCAAGGTGCTGAGCATTGGCGGGAGGGAGGAGGCCAGGGCCTTAGATTTCTAACCAGCTGGCCTTCTCTTCCCCTCCCCTCTGCAGGCTGCAGCGTATGCGTCCGAGGCCGGCGTCCTGACCGAGGCCATGATCGACGCCCGCGTGGCTGACGCGGTGCAGCAGCACAAGCAGAAGATGGAGTGGCTGAAAGCGGAGGGCACAGACCCGAGCAAGGAGGCTGGCAAGAGCCAGCGGCTGCCTCTCCCCGTGGGGACGGCTGTCTGAGAAGCTGCAGACTGGTGGGCGTGGGGAGGGCGGCGGGGAATGACGTTGGGGGCTCGGTTGGCCGGCCATGTTGGTGGAATCATGTGCTGGAGATGGGTGCCCAGTGGTGCCAGCCGGGCAGAGATGGGAGCTGCCCAGGCCCTGCCCTCTCAATTTTATACTTTTAGGGAACACCAGAAATAAATGTGTCTTTTAAAGCAGGCTGAAGAAGCCGCCACATTAAAGAAGCCCCCTTGCCATTGCCTCGCTGCTAGTCTGTGGCCTTTCTCCTGAGAGCACCAAAGTCAACCCCCTCTGTCTGCCATTGGACCCCTTGTGAAAGCTAGCAGCCAGGCCGTGTGGGCACCCCGGGAATCGCCGGGCCCTCCGGCTGAGGCATACCCTGCTGGCTGGGCCAAGGCGTGTTCCCCGGCAGTGTGGATCCCTCAGCTCCGACTCATTCACGTCTTGCCCCTGGCATCTCCTGGTGTGAATGCACCCCGGGCTCCCCATCCCGCTGCCTGGGGTGTGGGTGGAGCTGGGAGGGGTCAGAGCAGGCTCATGGGCACGTGTAGGCTCCCGTTGGTTGTTGGGCCGTGTCTCCAGGAGGAAAGCTCCTGTGAGTGCTGCGGTTTGGCTGCATGCCCCGCTGGGTGGTGGGGTGACGGACAGGCCAATGCAGGGGTTATGGTGTTTGCAGGTAAAACAAATCCCTCGTTGCGTGATTCTCACTTCCCTGGTGGAAAGCTGGGGCCTCCCTCCCTCACACTAAACACGAGTAACAGAGGAAGTCACTGGTGCTGGCGGCTTCCCTCCTCCCGTTCCACATGGGCACCTCTTCAAGTTTCTCGCCAGCTGGCCCTCCTGGTGGCTGGACACCGCTGCAGGGCTGCTGCCTGTCCCGGAGCATTGCTGGCAGCAGCATGGCACAGCAGCTACATGCTTCTGCCATGGCAAGAATCTCCCCACGGCGTGTCCCTTCTGCACATGCTGGGCTTGCCCCGAGCCGCCAGGAGAGCAGCAGGACACTCCCCAAGCAGGACCCGTTGTGTGGCTGAGTTTTAACACTTGTGGCGTGGGTGCAGCGTCCCTGCACAGGGAGTGTCACGCCTGGTGTGAAATCAGCCGGGGCAAACCCCACAAAATTCCCCAGTATCCGAGAGCTCTGTAGAACAAAATTCCTCCTGAGCTTTTATCCCCTTCACACGTGGCACCGTAGAATAAACCTGCCTGGGCCTTGCCTTGGAGTTCACCTGGCTGCTTGGATCAGGTAGATCAGCTGGCACCTGCATTCCCCATAGCAGCGATCTTAGAGGCAGCCCTTGGACTCCGAGCAAGTGGCCAATGTGGCCTATGGGGGGACACAGTTCGGTGACCCTGTGCTAAAGTGATAGTGCCTCTCGCAGGTGACGGCCCGTGCTAAGGGATTGACGGTTCCCTGCTGCCGGAGCGCACGGTCCCGGGAGATGCTGTGTCCATCCAGCCTCTTGCTGCCCTGTTCGGTTAGGGAGCAGTGAAGGCTTTGATGTGGATTTTGCTTCCATGTAATTCTGCCCTCCAAGGAGTCCTAGTAAACAGGTGGCCATGGTAGAAAAAGCACCAGCCCCACTGGCAAAGGATTGACCTGGCCCACGACAGAACTCGTGCCCTACGGCAGGCCCCCCTGGGGCAGGCTTGCTCTCCAGGGGGGTTAACTGGCCTGGCCGCTCTCCGTGCTGTGGGGATATCAGTCTCCAGGGCCGGCCGGCTGGCACCTGTCAGTGAGTAAGCAGCGTGGCAGCTCAGATGCTGTTTTATCATGGGTGGGAGCCACTCCTGGCCTGCTGAGCGTTTGACAGGCATGTCTGTGGCAGGAGTCTGGAGCCCAGCCTCCCTGGATTGGTGACATTGAAGCTGCTTGTGAGTCTGCAGGCAGGTCAGAAACAGCCTCTGGTTTTGAGCTGAACGGGGTTTGAACTCCGGGTTCCCGAGCAGCTTCGCTTTCCGAGTTCCCCTCTGTGCCTGCACCCCACAGATGCATTTGCCTGAGCTAATCCTGTGCCCCGGAGTACCTTGCTGAGGCGCTCTCCCCTGACAGGAACTGACAGCGTGCTCGTCTTTGTCCCCTTCGCTGGGAGCTGGCTTGCAGCTTTGAGAAATGCGTGCTGACAAGGGCTGGGAGGGGTCGCAGTGACTGTGCAGAGACTGGCAGGGCTGGCCTCCCGGTGACTTGAAACAAGCAGCTTCGCGGGGCACCACGAAGGCACCAGTACTCGTGGCTGCAAATCTGCCTGTCTTGTGCCATCGTCCTCTCTCGCTACAGCTGCTGGAAGCCCCACCAGCGTCCCTGGATACTAGTTTGGGCGAGAGAGAATCTGGCTGCCTGGGAAAAATCCAGCTTCAGAAACTTGCTGGTGTGAGGCTGGTGCAGCTTCTCTCAGTGGCTGGTATCCAGCTGCAGGCTACTGCAAAGGAGTGCATGGCTCCTTGCTAAGGGCAGGGCAGTTATCCAGCTGGCTTTGCAGCATCTTTCCCGGGATGTATTGCTAAGCGCTGACATGCTTTTCAGCGGCGTCTGCAGGCTGCTTCCCTGGATCTCCCGTGGGCAGCTGCACAGCACGTCCTCGGGGCTGAAAACCACCTGTTGCAAGGCTGCCGTCCAGCTCCCAGCACAACGGGCTAGTGGGGCAGGTGCTGCTGTGTCCTGAGGGCTGGCTGGAAGGGAGGGAGGGAGAAAGCATTCACACAGCTCTGACCAGGGGACATTGGGGTGTGTAGGGCATCCTGGCTGTGTCAGTGCTGTCCAGCCATCCATTCTCATCACTGCCTTTGGAAGGGAGGTGACACTTCAGCTGGGGTGGGGGGAAGGGAGGAGTCGAAGCCTTACTGTATTGTGTATCGGGGGTAGCCATGTTAGTCTGTATCCACAAAAACAACAGGGAGTCCGGTGGCACCTTAAAGACTAGCAGATTTATTTGGACATAAGCTTTCATGGGTAAAAAACCTCACTTCTTCTGATGCATGGAGTCTCCATGAAAGCTTATGCCCAAATAAATCTGTTAGTCTTTAAGGTGCCACCGGACTCCGTGTTGTTTTTACTGTATTGTGCTGTGTGTGCACTTACAGGTGTCCTCACCTGCATCTCAGGCAGGGTCCCCGTGATTAGATCTTGGTGTCAAAGACAAGTGGGTGCATGGCTTTGTCAGCTTTGGGTGTCCAGGGAAGCTGAAGATCTCTTCTTCGTGCAGTGCTAGCCCTGAGAACGGTGTAATTACCCACAAAGGGGGCAGCCTCTGTTGTCTCTGCATGTGGCCAGTTTTATTGCGTGCCCTGCAGTTGAGGGCTGGCAGTGGTGGTCCCCAGGTGAACTGCAGGGCCCAGCTCATGGTGTAGGGAGGGCAGAGAACATCGGGGTGGAGAGCTGAGCTGCCCAAGGAATAGAGATGATGCCTGAGGTCAGAAAGGGGATGCTAATTGTGGCACCTTCTTACTCGACATATCCGCCCCCTTGAGTCCGAGTGGTAGGGACCGTTGGATTGAGCATGAGGCTGGGTGGGGGGTGACCTGGGTTCTGACTTGCTTAGTGATCTTGGGCAAGGTCCATGTGCCCTGGGCGCTGAGCACATGCAGCTCAGCTTCTCTGAAAATCAGAGCGAGTGTCTCTGGTCTCCCTGTCGGTGAAAGGGGCGGAGGGAGGGGAATGGTCCTCGCCCCCATTTCGGAATGGGCTTTGAGAGCTACTGCTGGAAAAGCGCCATGTATTTACCTGCCTCCCCTGATGCCACACCCAGCCTTTGCTCCTGTTAGCTCTGTCAGCACCAAACGGTCTGGACCCCACTCAGCCTCGTGCATCCATGGAATTGTCTTAACGTTCGACACTTGGTTACTGATAACTGACGTAAATAACCACTGCTTGGCTTGCTGATCCCAGCTGGTGTCACAGCACTGGCAGCTTGGATGCGCTGTTCACTTGTAAACTGAGCCCACTTTCTTTGGAATCGCTGGAAATGAACATGGGCCATCGCTCTTACTGCCCCTCTCTCCTGTCTGTAACTGCTCATTAAATAGACTCTGTTGATTTATTAGGGCAGCATCAGATCACTAGTCTCTTCCTGTCCTAATTAGTTTTTTCCCCAATCACATTTTTCTTCTACAAGCTGTAAGAAAGAAAAGCAAGAACACCGCTGGGTATTTCTCCGATTTGTCCTGGTATGATGTATATGGAGCCCAGTTACTAGACAGAGAGACATGCTCCATTTCCTACTGTGCTCTCCATCCGTCTGTTCATCCCTTTCTATCCTTCCTTCCTTGTCTTCTGCTGACCCCAGTAAATAGAGAGAGAACACCACTTAAACCGTGTCAACCAGCACCGCGGCCGCTGGGTCCGTGCGTCCTACGACGCCTCCCACTGGCCGCCCTCAGTTACTTCTTAAAAACCAAGAGGAGCCAAAGCTCTGGTGACCGTTCCATTTCCCCCCTTGCTGGTCATCTTTGTAGGGCTGGGGGTGGAGGGCACTTAAAGGCAGTATGGTTGTTGTGGAGGGGAATTGGAGGGCTCGTGGCATTCCTAGCCCACCTGATGGATGGTGCTGACAGCCAGTTTGGGTGAGGCTTTGCACTCATTTTTTTTTCTTTGCTGCCAAATCAGTGGATTTAGAAACTGCCTTTAAATGATCGCTTTTAATTGGAGGTGCCCTTAGCTTTCCCCTGGAGTTCTGCTGCACAGAATTTCCACATGAATGAGGAAGGTTCCATGCCCCAGAGAGCAACCTGTGCTCCCTGAATCACGGCGGGTCTCTGGGTCGTAAGCAGTGGTCTCTATTGGTGCAATCACTGACTGTATGTACTCACACACCGATACGGTGACACTGATCTGATGGCTTCTCTGCATGTGTTCCAATGAGTTAAGTGTGACTGTCCAGGCTCTGTGTCTTGTGATCATTACTTTTGTAATTGCCCAAATAATTTAACTGGGAATTGACCTTCCCGGCAAAGGGGGAGGGGGGGGGGGGGGGGATTTTTTAGCAAGTTATAACCATTGTTTTTTGTTTTAATAAAACAATGTGAAATTTGACTGCATTGTTGGTGGCTCTCTGCCTTCTGCATCACACTGCGCCTGGCTTTGTGTGTGTGGAGGGTGAGGGCGGGTCGGGGGTCAAGCTTTTCAAGCTAAACCGAAGAGAGGATGGTGATAGCAGCCCTCTGTTTCCTTTGATGGGGGGGGGAATTACTATTCTTTGCCCTTTGCTAATGAAAGGATTTTTCACCTCTGTCTGAAATCACTTTGCAAACTGTAAAGCTGGATGACTTCCGGTCAGGCAGTGAACCCTGAATAGAACCCAGGAGTCCTGAGGGGCTGTTTTCACTACACTGACGGTGTGTGTTTTGCATGGAACCAGCTATCTGGATGTAGAGGCCCAACGGAGACAAGGCACAGGTGGTTTTTATCTCCATGTAGCTATTTGAGGTCAACTTTATACCACCCACCTGGGGTTGCCCTTGAGTAGCTATATGGGGTGAAAACAACAGGGGTTCATCTCCACCAGGATCTTACATCGAGACAGATAGCTGGAGTTAGTGATGGTGATGTAAAAACACTGCAGTGAACACGTAGCCACAGTCCCTTGCTTAAACCATTAGGAAGCACTGCCACTCCCAGGCTGGGACTAGAACCCTCCAGTCCTGACCCCTGCTCTAACCAGACGTTTGTGTTCTAGGTGTTCAAGTCAATATGGCTTACGCTGAAGAATGGGAAATCTGTACTATCGAGGGGCGGGCTTGTACCCTGCATATCTCTTACTCTCCTGCAAAATTCCTAGCTCCAGAACCTCACCTGCAAAATCTCGCCATGCAGCTGTTGGCTTCGTTGTAGCTGTGCACATCTGTGCTTTTCACGCCTTGTTAGCCAGCTGCTCGTGACTGTGCCTTGTGCATCTGAAATCTCTGGAGCATCACACTTTGGTCTCTCTTGTCCACTTCCATCCCTCCCAGCCCTCGTTATGTGGTAGATCAAATACAGCATCAAATAGTCTGAATTAGCTGGTGGCTCGGTGACTTTTCAGCCTCACCCAGTTAAAGAGAAATCCTGACTTTAAAGAAAATGGTTTGCAGTGTTGCTGTAGCCATAGGATGACCAGATAGCAAATGTGAAAAATCGGGACTGGGGGTGGGGGTAATAGGAGCCTATATAAGAAAAAGACCCAAAAATCGGGACTGTCCCTATAAAATTGGGACATCTGGTCACCCTATGTAGCCATGTTGGTCCCAGGATATGACACACAAGGTGTGTGATCACAATATCTGTTATTGGCCCAACTTCTGTGCACAGGAGAGCTTCTGTCGACACAGCTACCGCCGCTCGCAGAGGTGGTTTTAGAGCATCCTCACCAGACACACTGCAGCTGTGCTGGCTGTGTAGACATCTAGCAACGTTAAGAATTTAAGCTCCCAGGCTCGTCTTTTGAAGGTTTCCACTGAGGATGAGGGCTGAGAGGTCAGCTATGGAGTGGTGGTTTTGTGAAAAGTGTTCGCCCACCAATGACAGGGTGCCTTTGTCTTTTATCATTTTTCTGTGTGAGTTCATTCAAGAGCGCAGCGATTGTCTGGTTTCCCCCACCTAGTTCTTGTTGGGGCACTGGATGAGGTACACCACATTGTGATAGGCATGTGTAGGACCTCTGGATCTTGAAAGATGTGTTGTGGGGGGGTATTGATCAGCATAGCTGTGGAGAGATGTCGGCAGGTTTTGCATCTGTTGTCATGGCATGGTCTGGTGCTGCTTTGAGTTGTCCTGGTCTGTGAGGAGTTTGCTTCTGACGATGAGCATGGTGAGGATTGGGGGTTGTGGCCCCCATCAAGTATGGGTTTTAATTGTTTGATACCTCATATGGGTTCCAGTGTGGGGTGGCAGGTGACAATGAGGAGTGTATGGTCAGTCGGTTTTTTCCCTGTTGAAGCAGGTTCTTTCTGGGTATCTGGGTGGCCCGTGCCATGATGCAATCTACTTCTCAGGCGGAGTGTCCTTGTTTGGTGAGGGCAGTTTTAAGTGTGTGTGTATCCTGGACATTCCCCTTGGAGCATATTCTGTGAGATCTGAGTGCCTGGCTGTAGCTAGCAGAATTCTTGGTGTGTTTGGGGTGATTACTGGATCGGGGGCGGTGAGGTGTGGCTGTGCAGTTCCATTGGTGTCCAGGAAGTTGATGCAGGTGTGGGTGTGCTGTGTAGAGAGTTTTGTGGGTGGGTGGGTGGTGGTTACTGGAGTGGTGGAAATCCTGGATGGGTATTTAGGTTGTTATGCCATCAGAACCCAGCACATCTCAGAAATTGCCCCTCTTCTTGGGGTTAATGCAAAGATGAAGGGTTCTTTTTTCCCCTTAGTGACTCGCTAGTGCAGTTGGTCCAGCATGAGACTCTTAATCTCAGGGTCATGGGTTTGAGCTCCCTGTTGGGGGTGTTACTCTCCTCTCTCCCCCCTCCCCCCTCCCACAGAGCATCACATCGGATTTCACCAGCCAGCAAAAAGCTGAAGCTGGCCTCTCCAGGAAAGTAGATTAAAACCTGAACGTGTTGCTACCGGCCCTTTAAACCCTGCCTTTAGACGACATTCCTCCTCTTTTAACCATGCGCTTGGCTCCCTGCCTCCAGGAGATGTGATTTCACACCCTGCTGCTTGCTGAATAGCCCGGCCAGTTGCCACCACACAGTTGTTAATCAGCCCAGAATGCAAAGGGAAAAAGGGGGTGCCGGCCTGCTTTCAGCCGCTGAGCTCATCAAAGATTTAAATGCAGAGTCTTTGACAACTTCCCCAGCCTTAAACTGCCTTGTAATTAAGTTTAGTTAGCTGTCAATTCGGTGAATAAGCGATGCCCCCTTGGGAGGTGACACCTGCCTGGCAATTTGTAATGCTCTGGGTAGGGATGGGATGGCATTTCCCAGCTAAGGTTATCTCCCATCCATGAAACAGAATGAGTTATGAGCTAATGGTGCTTTGTTAAAACGATATTCTCTATCAGAGAGCGAATCTGGGGCCAGATGGATCAGTGAGTGATCAATCACGCCCTGCCATTGCTGCTGCTGTCTGAACCTTCTCCCATGCATAATAGCATCAGATCGGCGAGACGGATTTATAATTTGGTCATCTATCTATTCCCTTCCGCCAGCCGGTCTAGTGTTTTGCTTTTGAATATAATGCACTGGGAGAAAAGATCCATCACTCCGGGTGGAGATTCGGGAGCTGTTTGCCCTGGTCTAACATCAGCCCACCCCCAATCATAAGCTTTTTTAGGGACAGAGACACCTCCAAGAGGTATGAACGTGAGCTGGTCAGGAAATTTGGAATCCCTCCCCTCGCAGAAACGATTTCAAAGACAACAAAAATGCTTTTGTTTGCATCAAAATTTGCGGTAGAAATTGTTCAGGTTTTTGACATAGTTTAAAAAAAAAAAAAGAAAGAAAGAAAGGAAAAAGAAAAAAAAGGTTAAGTACCTGAACATTTTCAGGTTTGTGGGTTTTCAATGAGAACCCCGAAGTGGACTTTTTTGTGAAAATTTTCCAGTTTTTGCAAAAATTCATTTCCCACCAAAAAATGTTTTGTTGGACAATGTTTGCCCCGTTGTAATATAAACCATAGAACAGCCCCATCGCTGTGGGAGCGGGGGTAAGTCAAGTCCATATAAGGATGAGTTGTGCCAAGAGATTTTTCTTGCCTTTATGGAAGAATTATCTGTAAAACTCATTAAAATGAACAAATCAGCAGAGGCGCCAGGGATTGCGTGGGGCTAAAGAGCCTGAACCATCCACTTCTCTATCCAGCATGGGCGATTAGGTTAGACATTAGGAAACACGTCTAACAGTAGGGAGCTAAGCACTGCAACAAATTACTTAGGGGAGGTTGTGGAATGTCCATCATTTTTTAAAGGTAGTTAAGGTTAAGGATTTTGAGAACAGGCTGGACAAACACCTGTTGGGGATGGTCTAGATAATACTTAGTCCTGCCTTAGTGCAGCTGACCTATCCAGGTCCCTACATTTCTGTGGTTCTCTTCTAATGAGCCATGTTCTCATGGGCTGCTTGCTCTGCTGCTGCCTGGGCTGTCCCTGTTCCGTGGCTACGTAGCAGCCTTCTGTCTCCAGGCTCTGAGCAGCAGGGGGCTGGATTTGGATCTCCCCGGTATCGGGGCTGTCGTGGGTTTGGGGCTTGAGCCCCAGAAGCAGCTGGCAAGTGCTGCAGGGTTGCGACCCAGCTGCATGGGAACCCATTTGGGTTTATTAAATCCTCCCCAGCTAACTGTGCGGAGGGACCGCCCCGGGGGATAACAGCTAGGGGACCAGCATGGGGGGGTGACGTTGTGCAGTCTATATGGTTTTATAAAAACATAAGTGAATATAATGTAACTGGAATATGCTTCATGCAAAAGGTCTCTTGTAAGGTATCATTACAAACCTTATAATCTACTGAGTGATCATCCTATTTGTATAAATGTACCACTCTTGTATCTAAAACTAGAAATATAAAATAGAACTCTGAGGGCCTATTGTAATTCTGTAAAGTGTGGGCCATTAATGGTGGTTTGGAATCTTGATGACTCCCATTAACTAGGACCATTGTCTGTAGATGGCTGTATTTACCTGTGAGTCTTCCTGTATATGTGTGTGCTGGCAAGTGGGTAATGAAGTCTTGCAGTGACATGTGATCATGTCACCTGAACTGGAATCCATCTTTAACCTGGTGCTTTTCCAGTGAGGGGGGGTGGAAACCCAGAGGGACAAAGGATTCCCGCCTTATGCAGAAGATATATAAAGGGGTGGAAGAGAACAGAGAGGGAGAGGAGCCATCATGAAGAATCCCCTAGCTATCACCTGAGCTGGAACAAGAGCTGTACCAGGGGAAAGAATTGTGCCCAGGCCTGGAAGGTGTCCAGTCTGAGAAAAAACTTACTGAAGCATCTCTGAGGGTGAGATTATCTGTATTCAGTTTGATTAGACATAGATTTGCGCATTTTATTTTATTTTGCTGGGTAACTTACTTTGTTCTGTCTGTTACTACTTGGAATCACTTAAATCCTACTTTCTGTATTTAATAAAATCACTTTTTACTTATTAATTAACTCAGAGTATGTATTAATACCTGGGGGAGCAAACAGCTGTGCATATCTCTCTATCAGTGTTATAGAGGGCGAACAATTTATGAGTTTACCCTGTATAAGCTTTATACAGGGTAAAACGGATTTATCTGGGTTTAGACCCCATTGGGAGTTGGGCATCTGAGTGCTAAAGACAAGCACACTTCTGTGAGCTGTTTTCAGGTAAACCTGCAGCTTTGGGGCAGGTAATTCAGACCCTGGGTCTGTGTTGGAGCAGCCGGGTGTGTCTGGCTTCAGCAAGACAGGGTGCTGAAGCCACTGAGCTGGCAGGGAAAACAGGAATAGAAGTAGTCTTTGCACATCGGGCGGCAGTTCCCAAGGGGGTTTCTGTGATCTAACCACTCACAGCGGGGTCCTATTTTAAGAAGCTATTTGCAGTTGAACCGCAGCCTAACTTCCCGGTGAAAGGGAGCAGCAAAGCAGGCGAGGCATGTGGCTGTGACCCCTAGCGCCGAGCCAGCATAGGCTTGTGAGGCCAAAGACCACGTCTCTTACAGGCTCTTAGGACGGGGCAAGAGTGGCGCATACGGCACCTTCCACTGCAGCATCTCCGCTCTGTTCCATCCTTTGCAGCTGGACGGCGAGGAGGGGCTGCTCATGCATTAGACCAGGGGTCAGCAACCTTTCAGAAGTGCTGTGCCGAGTCTTCATTTATTCACTTTAATTTAAGGTTTCGCGTGCCAGTCATACATTTTAATGTTTTTTAGAAGGTCTCTCTCTATGTCTATATTGTATAACTAAACTGTTGTTGTATGTAAAGTAAACAAGGTTTTCAAAATGTTTAAGAAGCTTCATTTAAAATTAAATTAAAATGCTGATCTTACGCCGCCAGCCTGCTCAGCCCGCTGCTGGTCTGGGCTTCTGTTCACCTAGGCCGGCAGCGGGCTGAGCGGGGCCTGTGGCCAGGACGCCGGCTGGCAGCCGGGACCCTAGACCGGGGGGGGGGGGGTTCCAGGGGTCAGGGCAGAGGCCAGTGGGGGTGTGGCGGGGTTTAGGGGTCAGGGCAGTGGGAGTGTAGGGCAGAAGGCTGTGGGGGGGGGTTCAGGGGTCAGGGCTGGGGTTCTCAGCTCGTGTGGGTCCCATCCCTACCTCTTCTCTGCCTCTTCTACGGAGCAGCGAGCACGCTGCCACTCCTGCCCCTCCCCCTCGCAAGGGCGATCAGCTGATCGGCGGGAGGGGAAGGGGCAGGAAAGCACCACGCTGGGGGAAGAAGCGGGGGAGGTGGGAGCTTGGCTGCCACAGGACCAAGCTTCTACCTCCTTCCCCCGCAGGGGAGAGCGGTGGGTGGGGGGGCTGAGTGGGGCTGGGGGCTGGGACCGCGGCAGGCAGCGGCGTGCCACTCAAAATCGACTCGCGTGCCCTAGGTTGCCGACCCCTGCATTAGACATTCCTCATGGTGCTGTCTTGGCCGTCTCATAGCAAAACCATGTCCAAGGGCTTGTTTATTGATTGGGCAGCTCTCTGCACGCAGCTTGCCTTGATTTCATTAGGCATGTAGGTCTGCCGCTTGTTAGCTGGAGTCAGAGTTTCCTCCTCTCTCGGGACACCCATCTGCAAAGCATCAACCAGCCTTGGCCTTGACTCTCACGTTGCTGTGCCTAGGTATTAGAAACCAGCCCAGTTGTACAGCTCCTAGCACAACGGGGCCTGGGGCTCATAGGTGCTAGTGCCATACAAATACCAATTCACTTCCTGCTCATTAACAGCAGCTGGGGGGGAAAGGGGGGCATCCCAGGGAGGGGGAAATGTCCTGTCTGTGACAATGCTCAGGCCCAGCTGCTTCTGAAAGAGGTGCAAGAAACACTGCCGAAGGCTGTCATGGAATAACCGGCCCCTAGGGAAAGATTTCTCCCCATCCCCATCTGTTGGAGGTCAGCTCATGCTGCAGGGTTTATAAACCTGCCAAAGCTCGATTCTTAATCCTTATTTCTCGTCACTGGATATGCAGCTTGTCCATATAAATGTCCAATCCTGCTAAGCTCTTAACCTCTGTGCTGGTTCGTGGCATGACCCGGAGCCAGACAGAAATGGGTGTCTCTGCTACTTGCTAACAAGGGAGTCCAAGAGATCAGAGCCAACAGCGGCGGTACAAGGGCTCTGTACAGCATACGGAGAGCATGAACTATCCCCATGCTCCAGAGCAGCGAAACAGCCCGGGTTAAACGCTCCTTCCTTGCAGAATGTGCATGCTGCTTGCTACTAGCCGCCATGGAGTAGAGTCCCTGTAGCGGTTGACATTCCTCTTGCATGTGGAGCCCTGCAATAGCGCTGCTGCAGAATCCCAGGGCTCTGAGCCACGCTGCTAGGAGGTTAGCCCTGGCACGTCTTTCTTGGTTTTCAGTGCAGCCCAAAAAGCGAGCAGCAACCAGTGCAACCCCCCTGTACCTGCCTCCCCCCAAAGGCGCATGTGCCCAGCGTAACGCTGCACAGGGCCTTGCGCTGCCAGGCCTGCCAACCCCACAGGCAAAGGGGGTTTGCGGGAGGAAAGTCCCAAACTTTCCTCCGTGTGTTTCCTCAGCTCAGCATGTTGGTCGGCGCTCAGGGGCAGCTGTGCGGGGTGGGAGGGCCTGAATCGTGATTTTTGCACACTGGGGGTTGACGATGCTGTGCATGCATCTGGCCATCTGCCCGCAACCATGGGGCTTTGCAGGGGCAAAGGGATGTGTGCTCATTTTCTCCCTCCTTCCCCATAACGCCCTGGTCTTTAATACGGCACGCCTATAACCAGAAGCTTTGTCTCCTAAAGAGCTGGTGATGGGCTCAGATGATGCACTGTCTCCATGAAGCGAAACGGTCCCCTTTCATCGGGGGGGGGGGCTTACAGGCTAATATTACATGCTGCAATTGGGCGCTCCAGTGAGATCTGCAACGGGTACCAGCACCCACTTCGCTCAGACTTAGCCCTCCAGCCTTTGTTCCTCTTTCAATGCACCTCTCCTCAGTGGAGAACTAGCTGGAAAAATCTTCCCCTGTTCTTGGCTTCTTCCTAACCTCCGACGTGACCTTTAGTGAAGGTACCAGCTGCTATTAGTCAATTTCAGTGCCAGCAAAACCAGCCTTCATTATGCGTGTGTGGTTTCCCCCCCGCCCATGTTTCTGCTATACCTGGAGGCTCTGAATTTCTTCTCTGCATGGGTTGGTTTTTTTCCCCACTCTTTGATTTCACATTTGGTTTCATCTGAGCCAGAGGAGTCTGTGCCCCCAAGCTGCCTGCTGAAGCATGTATAACAAATCATTCCCCAACATCTCCTCACTGGGGGAAAAGACCTGGAAGAATTGTTCAATGTGACTTGCATGCTCCAAGTTGTTCCAAGCAAAGCCAGGTACAGGAGAAAATCTCCAAGGCAGGAGGAGAGTAACACCTCATCTGTCTCATGGTCAAAGCACTTAATAAGCATGGGTTAATGAATCCAAATGAGGGGAACTAAGTGAGGGCCTGGTTCTGCTCACACACCCAGGTAAATCAAGAGTAACGCTAATCAATTTACACTGGAATAAGTGAAAGGAGAATCAGACCTATTTGTCAGATGGGGAAGCGGAGGCAGAGAGGCTGCAATTTTCAGTGCCACTTGCACTCCAACCTTCCTTTCAAAATCTGAGCCCCAGCAGCTCCATCAAGGAGTGCCCCCCGGAGGCAGACTAGACCTTATAACATCCTATTTCTTAGTCCTGTGCTTAAACCTCCGGCCCACAAAGAGAGCTGGTCTGTAGAGTGTTCTCTGGAGACCTATAACCATGGTGAACCCAGCTCGTGTTCATTTTGGAGGCGGGGAGAGGCCGCTGCTTATTCTAACTGACCCTGATCACGGGGATGTGGCTGAGTGATCATATCTGAGTATGTGAAATGGAATGGTTTTATGGAAACCATTATAAATCCTCTGCCAGCGAGGAGGACTCCGTTGCTTTGTGGGTGTGTGGTAATATACGTATATAATTAAACACTCACTCTAAGGCCAGGGCATGAGTAGTAGCAGAGGATTCTGTTAGCATATTGAATAATGGAAGAGGTTTGGTCTCTACCCCTCGACAGATAATGCTGGAGAAAGACATAGCGGAGGCACTGAGGAGTTTTGTACTGATGCCTACCACCACTGTGATAGCTCAGCGCCACCTTGTCAATATCCCCCACACACACCCCTGTGGCCAGGGGAGTGATATTGACGAGAAACCGCCTCCCTGTGTTTGGAATAAGCTGCTTCCTTTTAAAAAGATTCCCTCTCTGCAAAAGTTTGGAAAGAACCAGTCAGATGCAAAACATGCAAAAAACTATTTTACTGACAAACAGCAAAGGACGGGCTTGGTTTCAGGCGGCTAAATCGATCACCTATTATACAAACATTATCGAAAGGGAAGGCTTGGCTGAAATACATTCACTCGTTGACTTCCCCCCCCCACCCCCCCAAAAATCACAGTGTGCTCCCCCCACCCCGCCCCGTAACGCTTGCTGAAGCTTTCAGTAGAAGCTGCTCACCCTCCCCTTCACTCAGCGCAGCTCCGAGCCCAACTTCCAGGAGAATACAAAATGCAGATGACATTCATTTATGCAAGCGCATTAAAAAGAAAATTAGCCATTATTGCTTTTCAGATTGCAAGAGAGGTTATTCCGGGATTAAATCCGTAAGAGTGTAATCTCTCTCTGTCTCTCGGGAAATACCAACGTATGCTGAGCCTACTTCTCTATTTGATGTGTGCAAAATTGTTTTTGAGTGTAGAAAACAGGTAGAGAGGGACTAAAAATTAGGGGAAGTATTACTTCAAGTTTTGCTACAGTGTCCCCATAGTGGAGCATTATTACAACCGCCTTGATCCTGTAAGAGACTCTGCTGCCTTAGTCATTGTGAACGAAGGGTGCTCAGCACCTCACAGGATTGAGGCCTTTGGGGTGACACTAATCACTCATGGTGCCTGCATCATTTCTTAGCATAAATCACAGTGCTCTGCTTGAAGAAGGGAACAAAATGAGCGACCACAGTTAAAAATAAATATGGCCATAGAATAAAGGGTAGTATGGAAAAAATAGCGTGTGATACAAATGGGAGTGCATACACACACACCAGCCCAGGCAGAGATTAACGCACGCTTTTACCCACAGACAGACACATCAACACGACTGGAATCTTACCATGAAAGCGCCACCAGAACGCAGTGGACTGAAAGCTCAGTATCACAGCGCCTATTAAAAGTCCAACTGCCCGACCTTTTTTACACTCCCTGCTCCTGCCCTAGGTATTGAAACAAAAACGCCACCACATGCATGCACGCTTTGCAGCCCCAGCATTTTTCAATAGCTCGCCTACATCTCCGAGCCCTGCCTCAGAACAGCGGGGGCTGCAGCATCAAGATGTGCACAATTTTCAAAAGTGCCTAAGTCCCGTTGACTTTCAGTGAGACGTGAGCCACTGGCATTTGACATCCCAGGTTAATGAGAGCTGCTGTAAGGGTGAGCTGAGAGCTTGCCCATCTGGCCCGGAGGGGATGTCTACACTGCCAAAAAGTGTGCTCTTAACTCGGGGTTAAAATAGCAGTGAAGACACGGCAAGTTGGCTTTTAACGCTAGTTTGCCACCTCCAGTGTAACTCAAGCTGCTCACCCCAGTGGCGGTGTCTTCACTGTAATTTTAACCCGCGTTAGAACACACCTTTGGTTTTCGCAGTGTAGACACAGCCGCGGGCTTCCACTGGCAGTAGCAGGAATGAACAGGAGTGTTGTGTCTAGACACGGCAGATCTATGGGGTACTGCTGAGGCCTCAGCTGGTTTCAGACTGTCTAGGTTTGGGTGCCATGCTTTAAGAAAGAGGTGGACAAATTGAAGCGGGTGCAGAGGAGAGCGACAAAAGGGTTAGAAAACCTGACTTAGGAGGAAAGGTTAAACAACTGGGGCACGCTTCGTCCCGGAAAGAGGACTCAGAAGGGACCTGATAATGGGCTTCAAGTATGTTAAGGGCTGTCGTAAAGAGGACTATGCGCCTTTGAGCTCATGTCCACTGAACGGAGGACAAGACGTAATGGGTGGAATCTGCAGCAAGTGTGATTGAGGTCAGCTAGCAGGAAAAGCTTTCTAACGATAAGGGCAATTAAGCTCTGCAAAGGCCGGTGTGGAAGCCCCGTCATTGTAATTAGACAAACACATCAGGGAGGCTCTAGGTTTAGTTGAGCTGCCTGAGCGTGGGAGGTTGGACTGGATGTCTGCTCTCGGGCGCTTCCAGCCCTACGTGTCTATGAAATAGTTGCATAATTTCCCCAGTGTACACAAGGTTTTAAAGCAGCTGCTCCAGAATGCTCCTGACTCCCACCATCGTCAAGCTCCCATCCTGAAAGCCTCCCCAACACCCCCCCCCCAAAAAAAAAATCAGCTAATGCAGAGGCAGCATTGCCTAGTGGATAGAGTACTCAACTGGGCTCAATAGCCAAGCTCTGCTCGGGCACTTGGGGCAAGTCACTTCCCTCTGCCTCTCTTTTGCCACCATTTGTCCATTTGGGCTATGAGCCCTTTGGGGGGGGGAGAACCATCGCTTACTAAGTGTTTGTACAGCACCTGACACAATGGGGTTCTGATCTCAGCTGGGCCGGCCCCCTGCTATTCTATTGTAAGGGAATGAGATCACACCCTTCCCCCCCCCCCGCCCCGAGGGCCAGTGCGACTGGGAAAACGGTGATGCCCATGAGCTATGGGTCTTGTGCTGGTGCTCAGCCAAGACCTGAATCCCCCTTTTGGTTTCTTAGCAGATCCTTTAGGCATTTCTTTTCCCTCTGTAGCGAAGACTTGTGCGTAGAACTAAGGTGTCAAAACCCTCCCTAATATTATCTCTAATTCCCCTAGTGCTGTTCCGCAGTAGAGCTCAAAGCACTTTATAAAGGAGGTCAGTATCATCACCCCCATTTCACAGATGGGGAAACTGAGGCACAGGGCGGTGATGTGATTTGCCCGAGGTCACCCAGCAGGACTGCGGCAGAGCTGAAAATAACACCCTGCTCTCCTGAGTGCTCTAACCAATGAGCCACCCCATCACCCTGGCGCAGCTCCATTGACCTCCATACCATTAAACCCATTGCCTGCCACTTCTTCCTAACCTGTAAGCCTCCCCGCTCAGCAGACACCAAACCTGGCGTCAGGGAGGGTGATGATGAAGTCAGAGGGGGAACTAAACAAAAGGAGCCGATTGGCTTGTCAGGAACAAAGACCTGCCTTGGGTCTCCTCTTAAGCCTAATGAAAGAAGCAAGAGAAAAAGCCCAGCACTAGGGCTGGGCAGGATTGAGTCGAAATACCGTGATCTGCAGGGATTTCATTGAGGAGCTGGGGATTGGTCCGTAGAGCCGGGCACAGGAGGCTTGATTTTAAAGAGGGGCTGCTGGCAGGCTTTGGGGGACATCAGCAGGCCTGTCTCCTTTGCTACAGCCCTTACAGCAGCAGGCCTCTGTTCTTTATTGAGAGTGGCAGAATCACAGGGCCTCTCGGTCTGAAATTACAGGGGAAAACGTTAGTTCCAGTCCCTGCTCTTGAGATCAAATGCAGAGAGACAGTTTTAAGCTCTGGCTGCTCTAAAAATAGCCCCTCCTGAGGCTGCAGAAAATTCCCCTTCTGCTGAAATCTTCTCCAAAGCAGCTGCTTCCTGAGCACTAAGCCGCATGCAGCGCTACCCAGGTCCCCGTCCCTCTGTAGCTGCCATCACAGGCTACACACTACGCTTGCTGCCCAGGCTTCCCCCGTTCCCAAGGACCTACCTGCTCTTTACCCACCCTCAGCCCTGCTTTGCAGCTATTCCTTACTACCTAGCCCCCCCCCCCCCACTTCTCGCTGTCTGAACCCGTGTGGTTTTTAGACTGGATCAGAGGCAAGAGCACAACGAACAAGCCACTATTATTACACGTCAGACAATTAAACAGGGGGCAAAACACCCCACACGGACATCCAGGCAGAAGCACAACAGACACGTGCACGGGGAAGGGGACGCCGGGACAGGAGACGTCACAACCAGCTGAGCTGCAAGCAACAGTAACGGGCTCAACAGACCGCTTGCCCGCACACTCGGACGGCGGCGGCCAGGGAAGCCCAGCGCTGGCGAGGGGGTGGGCCTCGAGTCTGCGCCATCAAAACGCTTTGGAATTTCCACCCCGTTAACGCTCATGGGGGGATGATACTGGGGGCTCTTAAAAACAAAACAAAAAAACCCACCAAAGAACCAGCACTCTTTTACCTAATGCTTCTCTGTAACTGCCCGGGAGCGCCTCCTAGGCGGAAAAAGTCCGGCACGGCCATGAGTGCCTGTAAACCCGGAGGCTAGGCTGGGTGCTGCCGCTCTGCAGGCGTGAATGTCACCATTCGGTTCCTAGGGCGCAGTATTCACTAATTGCCCAGCTATTGCCCACGTTTTCCCCTCCTGGGAGTGGGCCCTATTCCGACCTCTGTTACACTGGGGTAAATCTGGAGTAGCTCTAGTGACGTTCATGGAACCACCCACCCCGTGAAACCACTGGGAGAAGAGAATCAGGCCAACAAAGTCATGCGGGTGTAACATACATAAGAATGGCCCTGGAGGGGATGAATTCACACTGTGCTGAGGCTCCACCCAGCAACCTCCGGGCATAAGGGGTGCACCGACCTTTTTGCATAGAGGTGCTTATGGCCCAGCTGCTTTTGGCTGAATATGCCTGTAGCAAAGTGCATTAAATTCACTGCGTATTGCCACTGCCTGCAGCGGCCTGGGGGCGGTCAGACCCTGTGCTATGAGGATGTGCTCTTTTCCACGGCGTGGGGCTTAGCCAGGTTTGGGCCTCACTCCCCCAGCCTGCCATTGCTCAGGGAGGGGGGAACTAAACTAGGCTGTGTATGGAAGAGAGGCCAGAAGGAAAATGGGCACAGCCCACTGCCCCGTGCATGGTGGAGGATTTCGCTTCCTCCGCGCGAGAGGCAGGGCCTGTCCTGAAACTCTCCCATGGCTGGAGCAGCATGAGCCATCCCTGGGCACTTGAAGTTGCGTCTCGAGTAAACAGCAACGCAAATCAATGTACAGAGCAGAGCTACCGTTCTAACGCAGCCTGGGCCTGGGATCACCGTTTTTCCGCTCGCTGCTGTGGCGGGCACCACGTCGAAGGCTGAGTTAAAGCTCATTTTCTTCCATGGGGCTGTTTTATATATTTAAAAAAATGAAAGGCAGATCCTCAGGCTGTGTAAATTGGCATCATAGAATCACAGGGTTAGAAAGTCCCACCAGGGTCAGCTGGTCTAACCCTCTGTCCAGACGCAGGATTTGTTGTGTCTAAACCATCCAAGACAGTCTCCATTGCCGGCAAGGGGCCAGCTCCTGAGCTGCCGTCAATCAGTAGAGCTCACTGAAGTCAATGCCAGTTTACACCAGCTGAGGATTTAGCTCATAAGGCCCAATTCACAAGGCTCATTTCACCCAGCCGGGCTGTACCGCCCTTTGCCTTGGAAAGGAGCTGCTCCCAGCCCCACGTTTCCACGTGCCTACAGCCAGGAAGCCTCGAATGACAAACGCGCAAGCAGCGGAACAAAGCACCCATGTGGATCAGCTGGCCACGTATTTTCCAACCAGATGTGACTAAAAGGCCAGATGTGCTATGAAATATCTAAGCTATAGAGAACACGGGTCTGCATTTTGTTTTCTAAATTAAACTGGTCCCAGATAGAGGAAGCCAATAAAAAATAAGACAAAGGGGGTGGTTTTTAGGGTGTTGGGTTTTTTTTTTCCCCCCCACCCAGACATTGCAATCGAAACCTAGGCAGGTTCACACAGAATCCAAGAATTCATAGAAGGGACATTCATTTTTCCTACATGTTTTTTCCCCTGCCCTTTAAACTCAAGCCCTTTAAGTAATACAATAGGACCTCAGTAGAAATGAGGGCGTGCCCTTCAGTTCTTGGTGCCGGCCCCTCGCCCCTTACTCACACCGAGTTAGAGGCATGTTCTGCAAATAGTCCCATTGAAAAATCAGTGGAACCATCCATGCCCAGCAGACTGAGTTTGCTACGGTGCTCCCCGCGTTCCCTGCAGGAAATGTTTTGATGCACAGGGGCTACGGTCACGTAAGCTTAGCTCAGGCAGCACTGCCAGCATGTTACGGGCACTCTCTGTACGTGAAGGCGTTTTTATAACCCTCAATCGCTACCCTGAAACCAGCACTTAAGCCTAAAGCTGGGCCTGAGTCCAATCAGATGCTAAGTTCCCCACCTCCTGGTGCAGCTCTGATCCGAGGCTCTGGTTGAACCCATTACAGATACAAGAACCGGCCGTGGGGGGGGTTGGAGCTGGGGTTTAGCTTCAAATCTATTCACCTCCACTAACAGCCCCCTGAAGTATTCCCAAATGGTGTATGACCTGCAGAGAACTAACGCAAAGAGCGAGGCAACTGCTCGAGAGCTTGGGGCTAGGGGAGGGGAGTCTCCAGGGCCTACTCCCACCTCTGCCACTGACTCACTGGCACAGCCCTTCTCTGTGCCTCAGTTTCCCTTTCTGTAACATGGGGGTGATACTTCACTTCCTCCCACGGGGGTGGTGAATGACTTAACATTTATATAGCAACTGGTGGGCCTGATTTTTCCCCTTGCTTACACCAGTGTACGGCAGATGTAACTCCACTTATCTCAGTGAGTTTTATTCTCCTCTCTCCGCCCAGGAGCAACCCCATCGAAGTCCCTGGCTCCAGTTCTCCTCTCATGGTGGTGTAAATACGGAGTGACAGCAGTGAAGTCAATGGAGTGACACCAACATAAAACTGGTGTGAGATGGAGCAGGATCAGCCCTCTTAAAATGCTAAAATCCCATTGGTTGGTTTTGCAGCTTCCCAGGGGGCCTTTGCTTAAGGCAGGTTTCGCTGTAGACCAACAGGAAGAACGAATCGTTTGTGTATTTCTAGAACTTCATTGACCGCAACAAATAAATAACTAAAAGCCGAAGAAAAAGGGACACTGCACCTTAGAAACGCGCCAGCACGAGCCCCCATCCAAACCTGCGGCGGCATGAGTCACCCTAAGAGAGGAAACATCATGGAGCAAAACTATTTGAAAGGGACTCTAGCTCTCGCCTGAGCATCGTTAACCTCTTCGGAGAGCAGATCCCTAAGGAGAACAGATTCCAAAAGAGGTACACTGAAGGTGCAGGAGAACTTCAAACAGTGTGGATGGGGATTTGGAAGTATAATGCAAATCTTCCCCCCCCCGCCCTTTTTTTTTTTACATATATACAGAAGTCCGACAATAAAACGATGAACACAGTGCAATGTCTTGGCTGCCTTGCAGCCAGAACTGGCTTAGTTGTGCATTCGCGGTGTGCCTCAGAATCACACCGCCTAGATAAATAAAATGGCGTCCTCCACTGTCTTCCATAGAGGAGCAAACTCACAGACGTTCCCCTAAAAGCCCAGTTCTAAAATCGCTTTGCAGTCTCTGGAGGGGAAGGCGTTTCTCAGAGGTGTCGGGGGCTGGGATGCCCGTTATGATACAGCTTCTGTTTGATGTGCACCATGTTCCCGGTGGCCTCCTCGTACTGCCTGTGCTGACGTTTCCTGAACTCCTTCAAGTTACAAAACTTCGGAATCCAAGACCAAGAATTGTCTGGCAGGTGAAAGAAAAGAGAAAGAGGCGGTTAGTGGCTGAACGGGCCGTAACCCATTGGTCAGGAGCCCTTTGGCTCAGGTGACAGCAGCTGATGCTTTTAGTTCGGGAGGTCTTGGGGTCAGGCCCCAGCATGTTGGCCAAGATGGCACCGGTGCAGGAGACATGCTGAGTAACTAGAGGGTGGCACATCAGAAAGCAGGGGGGAGTATTTAGGGGTGAGAGAAGCAGGCCCATGAGTTCTAGTCCCAGCTCAGCATCTGACCCATTGTGTGGCCTGGCAGCAAGTCACGTCCTCTCTCCCCATGCCTCAGTTTCTCCATCTGAAAGCTGAGGCTAGTATTAGTGACGTGTATCACAAGAGGGAGTAAGTCCCCGCTGTGTAGTAACACAGGTGAGCACTGGCGCTCTCCACTGGGGCAGTCCCAGCCCACCTCTGCCCTGCTTTCCTGAGCCCCCCATGTCACATGTGTAACCCCTCGGGAGTCTCCCCAAACCCTGCACCCTCTTTGGGGATAGATTTGTCCACAAGTGCTCTCAGATCCATGGACAGCAGGCACTATATAAACGAGAAGTATTATTTTAAAGCAAGGAGCCTGCACTGCTCGGAGGACCCCATACCATGCTGGTCCTACGCTCTGGAGCAAAGTCCCTGCGGCGACAATGAAAAATTCTGCAGCAGCGGGTATTAAAAGATGCAATCAGCACCGTGACCCCTGTATTCGTTTTGATATTGACTTCCCTCTTTGGGGCGGCGTGGGAGGCAGTCATGGAGTGTGGGATATGACTATTAGCTGAAGAGTTCTGCTCAAAATCACTCATCAGTGAAATAGTTTAAATGTCAAGAGTGTTAAACTATCAGCGGTAGGGTTCAGAGTCAACAGCCATTGAGAGGAATGGGATAGTTTATACTTTTCAAAGCAGCAGTTTCAGGCAGTTTGTAAACTCAGGAAGACAACCCACAAACAACTTACCCTTAGGGCATGTTTTCTTCACAATTGGAAAGCTAGAACTTTTTTTTTTTTTAATGAAATTTGAAAGCCTGGAGCAGAAGTGTGTGTGTGTGTGTGTGTGTGTGTGTGTGTGTGTGTGTGTGTGTACCTCTGGGGATACACAGAGATCTGCCAGGGGACACATCAACTCACCTAGATATTTGCCTAGTTTTACAACAGGCCACATAAAAAGCACTACCGAAGTCAGTACAAACTACAATTTCATACAGACGACTTGTTTCTACTGCTCTGTTTGCCATACACTGAAATGAAAGTACAATATTTATATTCCAATTGCTATATTTTATCATTCTATGGTAAAAATGAGAGAGTAAACAATCTTTCAGTAACAGTGGGGCTGTGCCACTTTTGTATTTCTAGGTCTGATTTTGTAAGCAAGTCGTTATTAAGGGAGGTGAAACTTGGGGGTACAAAGGACAAATCAGACTCCTGAAAGGGGTCCGGTCGTCCGGAAAGGTTGGGAGCCACGGTTCTAGGAAATAGGATTGGTCTTTAACCAAAAACAGCTCCAGCCCCTCTCAACTAACTCATCTTTTCCCTAAAAAGGACAGTAGGCATCATCTCGAAAACCAGCTCAGAGGCTGCCAGACAGGAGGTCTTTTCCTTCTAAAAATGCTCTCCAGCTAAAGGCAGAGGGAACCCGGAATGCTATTAAAACGAAAGCCGAACATGATGCTTTACATTTCAAAGGCTTTAACTCGGTTTCCTTCTTATTCTGGATCTTTAATACAAGGCTTTCAAGTGGCGTGTTTGCCATGGAACTAAGCAGGCTGAACCTTGTTTAAAACTGTTGATGCTGGATGTCAATAGGGTCCTGTTAACACCTTTCACTCTTAGGGGCCATATATTGCATCTAAATTAATACAACAGTTCTAATCTCAGCCTCTCCCCCGCCTTTGGGCAGATCATTTAGTTGCTTTGTGCCCCAGTTTCCCCTCTGTAAAATGCGGCTCATGGTAATAATTACTCTTGGTTCGTGAGTAGACTAATCAGTTGGCAAAATGCTGTGAAGCCGGAAAGCACCACACAACAGCAGCTGGATATGTTAAAACCTCAGTGCGTCCTTGCAGCAACAAACACGGTGTTAATTTCATTTCCAGCCCTGCTCGGCTACAGCCACTTTATTTCACTTTTAGTTTGCTTTTATTGGGCCATTTTTCTGTAACACCCGGCGTGTCAGTGACAGAACCCCAGTCCAACAATGGCTAATAATTCTCAGCAATGGAGCTGCTTAATTATTCCAAGTGGAGCCAGTCCCCATGCTGGGTTCCCAATAAAGGTGCCAGCTATGAAATGCAGCCTGCCTTTCTTCGTCTGTAACCTCCCAGGAGAGCAATGCAAGCCTGGGAGCAAAGTGAAAAGAGAGAAAACTGCCCCTCTCCACACTCCCAACAGAAAAAGGCAGCTAGGACTAAAAACACCATTCACCCAACGTGTGCAGACTTAGGGGTTGCCGAGTCTCATGCTATTTGGTGATTTTCTTAAAGCCCCAGCGGCTGGAGTCAGGTGACAATCTCAGCTCTCTTTCTTTTTGTTTGAAAGGGGAAGTTTTTCGCTTCCCTGGTTGCAGAAAAGAGCTTGAAAACGGGACGCCTAAAGGCTCAGAAACCCCAAGTGGTTGTCTTAGAAAATCTCATGACTGCGGGGGCCTGACTTGTGATTTTTCTGTCGAACGCTCAGGGTCAGAGACGCTGTTCCAAGGTAGGATAAACTGAGACAAACGCCTGCACTGCCTGGCCGAGGCGCCCAGCACAGGGCGTGACACACTCCGGGCACAGCCCTTCCAGGTTCCCTATGCGAGCTCTGGAACAGCCAAAGGACAAGCTGCCCCCACAGGGCCCAATTCAACGTTGCCCCTTGCACCCCCTACGCTGGCACCAAGGAGTGCAGGGCAGAGGTCGACTCCTTCCCTTGCAAGTGCCCCTGGATCTGCAGGACCTCTGGGTGCAGGGGGATTCCAGGTCGGGCCGAGGAAGGCGGAGTGGATGGGGCCTGGGCAGGCAGGGTAACTATTCGGAATCCTTACACAGCGCCCCCTGGGGCCAGGATCCCCGCCAGCCTCTGCAGCTGCTGAACAGCCTCCTGGGCAGTGATGGATCCGGCTCAGAGAATCCATCCCAGGTTTTGTTCCAAGCCCTTCTGGGGCTCGGTGAGTCCCATCTGGCTGCACCCCTGCAAACTCCCAGGGGAGACTCTCCACCCCGCGGGAAGCCAGGGACCGGCAAGTCGCAGCTTTGCCAGAGTCCACTAGGGCTCTGCAAGGCATCAGTGACAGCAGCCCGGCCACAGTACAGGAGGCTCCAAGCCAAGTCGCTCCCAGTGGGACACCCCAGACTAAAGGGGTGCGTTCTTGGAGAAGAGCCAGGCGCAGTATGGTCAGGGGGGCAATCCACTGAGCACGGCTCCTGCCTCCTTCCCCAAGCCTGCGCCGGTTATTCTGCTCCCAGGAGCTTGGAGGGCTCCTCTTTGGGGGGTTGTGTGTGTGTCATTCTTTTGTTGTTGGGTTTTGGCGCTGGTTTTGTCCCCGAGCACTTTCCAGAGTAGCTGACATCACTCAGCTTGAGCTCAGTGGGACAGCCAGGCCGGTGTGCTCCCACAGCCGCCCCGCACACACCACCCCCGAAACAAGCAGGCGCGTTCACATGGAAACACACCCACGCACAAACAGCGTCTGCCTGTGTGCGCACACACGCCCGCTCCCAAACACACACAGCCACCCAGAGCTCGCTCACAGCCCCACCGACTCTTGCACGTGCGCTCACGTGGAAATGCCTAGACACACCCACACTCACACCAAACCACGGGCGCACACACCCAGCTGCACAGAGACACAAGAACACACCAACACGCACAGACGCCAACACACAGAGCTAAACCCGGGAGTGTGCCCAAATGCTGATTCACCAGACACTCTGTGGGGGGCGCTCACCCCTTCCACCCCCTCCCCCCAATGGAGCACAGGCTACCTTTGTATTCAAGAGCTGCTCTCCCTACTACCACCATTACAGCTGCACTCTGCACATCCGGCCAAGTGACAAACTGCTGCTTGCCCCTCTGCAGCTGTTACCCAGGGGTGCCCAAAGCGCTCCGCCGTGGGCTGGCTCCCCTGACGCATGCCGCCGCCGGGCTGTTCGAAGGGAAGGGATTTATTTTTCCCAGCTGGGTCCTATTTTGTCCTGAACATTTACATCTCTGGCCTGCAATTTACTGACCTAATGAATCACTGGCTACTTAACCCCCTCTAACGCTCATAGGGCATGTGTACGCAGAAAAGCAAAAAGAAGGAATGAAAGAAAAGCCAGCTAGATCAAAGAGACAGATGGGCCCTTTTCCCCTTTAAGTTACTAACAATTGTCTATGAAGAGCCTGTTTACAGGGGGTTGAAAATTCTGCCCAGTTATTTATACTTCAACCAGACACATAACTAAAGAAATCAGCTCTCAAAGACTGTGATGCTCCAGCCGTCTCTCTCTCTCCTCCCATCCACATGCTACCCTCTCTCAGCCCTGCTTAGCTCATGAGATGATGGCCGCAGGTGGGATGGCTGGAAGGCCCCATCATTAGCTATATACCTTAGATCTTGCAGGACCCCTCTGAAAATGAGCCTTCCACTTCTGAACAGACAGCACAAGAGTCTCAAGAGACAGCCCATTTCAGAAATTGCTTGAGCAGGTTGCTGGGGATTTGGACGCTCTAATGAGAAATTAATATCAGTTTGATGGAAGTTTTTAGAAAGAGGCCGTCAGTTTCCCTAATTAGATTTTTTTTTATAGGTTTGCGCATAAAG
This sequence comes from Platysternon megacephalum, assembly GCA_003942145.1. Taxonomy (NCBI): domain Eukaryota; kingdom Metazoa; phylum Chordata; order Testudines; family Platysternidae; genus Platysternon; species Platysternon megacephalum. Next base: position 6,904,082 of record QXTE01000014.1, on the reverse strand, counting down.
CTTTCTTAAAAAAAAAAAATGTAATTTAACAGACCTCAACTGGCATTTAGAGAGCGTAATTTACACAGACACTGATTAGACGGTAGGATTTCAAGTCGCCTTTTGTTATTTTTATTCCATTTTCTCCGTTTCTTTTCCAGTCACAATACCAGGGAAAGCCTGTGCTGGGAAATCATGGGGCTAGAGAAAGGGGGTCTTGAACCTTCCCTCTACACCTCAAGTTGATGCCTCACTGTAAATATATACACAGAAATCTTTAGGGGGAGGGATAGCTCAGTGGTTTGAGCATTGGCCTGCTAAACCCAGGGTTGTGAGTTCAAACCTTGAGGGGGCCACTTAGGGATCTGGGGCAAAATCATTACTTGGTCCTGCTAGTGAAGGCAGGGGGCTGGACTCAGTGACCTTTCAGGGTCCCTTCAAGTTCTAGGAGATCAGTATATCTCCATATATTACACACATTTAATCTTTCCATCAAATTCCCAGAATGCCACAAATTTACCCAGCCAAGGTGGGGGAGGTAACATCTTTTATTGAACCAACTTCTGTTGGTGAGAAAGACAGGAAGAGCCCAGTGTTAGCTTGAAAGCTCGTCTCTCTCACCAACAGAAGTTGGTCCAATAAAATATATTAATTACCTCACCCACCTTGAATCTCTGAGATCCTGCGACCCACACGGCTATACCAACACAGCATACCACACATTTACACGGGCAAACAATAGGACTTTCCACATACATTTTGTTCCCCAGCAAACACCCCCTTTGCTCCATCATGCGTTCGTGAGTAAATATCACTTTCCAGCAAATCCCCCTCACGGTACCATGGATTTTCATGTAAATATTTACAGGTAAAGTTCACTTTTTATGCAGAGAGCTGGAATTCAGCCAAAGAAGCCTGTGACAAATTAGTCAAACATACAAACCCTCTGAAAAGAATATTAAAACCCCCAAACCCTGAACAACAACAATTCAAACTTCCTTTGATGAGCCAAAGGACTCCGGCGGGGGTGGGGAGCTGGCAAGGAGGCACTTACCGTACCGTCGGCTGGTTCTCCAGGCTCGCACAGCATAATGGAGAACTCCATCCATCCACACCAGAAACCAGCTTATACAAAAGCCCAGCAAAAGTCCCAGCATCAGATCAATCTCCTGCTTGGTTACATTGTCAGTCACAAAGTAATTCTCCGAGGAATCCACCACCGATTGGTCCCCGTCGTATGGAATAACGTAATGTACATGATGCCTGTTGCAGGGAGGGGGACATAAAAGGGAGAAGCATCAGCAGATGATAGTAGAAAACATGCTCCATTCATCAGCCCCTATGCTGCAAGAGGGCAAGTCAAGCGCTTTTTGTTTGCCGTTCTACCAACGCTAGTGGGAACAGAAGTGTTTTCACAGAGTTTATTTTTAATGTCACCGGAGGCAGGATTTTAGGGAAGGAGGTCCAGTAGCGTGAGCACAGGGAATCAAGAACTCCCATTCCGAGACTGAGCGTTGGCCTCTCTGGCACGCTTCCTGGGCACAGCCTTCTCTCTCAAAGGGCCAGTGAGAAACCCTTTCTTTAATAACTTCCAGATCCCGTTAGCAGGTGACACCCCCCCGATCAGCCTCATCAGGTGATGCAGTGCTCAGCTACCAGTACACCTGGGCAGACTGGTTCTTCTGGGTGGGAGGGTAGCCAATTCTTTCTCCAAGCGGGCTTCCATGTGAATCAAGGACCATGAAAGTTTAACGACTCTCTGCTGTTAGCCCGGTGTCACCACTCCTTGGGCTTTCAGGCCAACAACACCAGAGAAGGCAGACAAGCCCCACAAGGAAAATGGAGTGTGCAGTCTGACAGATACACCCAGCGTCCCCAGTGTCAAACAGAATAGAAAGAGTTCTCAAATTGTCACGCAAGCCTAGAACTGGCCAGCCCGGAGCACCCTGCCCCAGCACTGGCCCACGGCGAAGGCTCAGAGTCCAGCTAAGCCACTTCCGGCAACTTACCCAGGCAGTGAAATGTGAGACCTCAAGATACCTCATCCCAACAGCCCATCTGCGCAGAGATTGCCCACAGGCCGGTTGGCTCCAGCTGGGGAGGTGTTTTCTGGGATATGGAGCCCTGGGAGCTGGCCTGAGACCCAGCACACTCATCTCACCCCATGCCAACCCATCAGATGGCAATAGTGCCGAGTCCCCACTCAGCTGAGCCGAAGGCTCCAGCCAGCCCCTCCAGCCCCCCCACAGCCAAGGGGACTGGCACAGACTCCAGCCAACAAGAACCCGGACAGCAGAGCCAGCAGGGATGCTTCTATATCAGAGCTGGTGAGTCAGGAAGCACAGTACCTCTCCCCGGAGCGAGGGCTGGGAGTTATCACAGGCTCCAGGCCCCCAGATCCACCCCACACCCAACCCCGGGCAGCAGAGCCTTCCAGAATTGTGCTCTCCAAGCCACGGAGTGCTCTACCTGCCTTGAGACTCCACCCGCCCACATCCCCTCCTGACCTACCCCATGAGGGGCTCCCCCACTCCTTGCTCTCTCTGCTGCTCCAGAGCAAGCATGGGATGCTTGGGTTTGGTTGGTGTGTGCGGTGGGATCCCCATATGCTACAGCCTGGCACCATGAGAGAAAGGTTAGAACATGAACTTGCTGAAAGACTAAGGAGCCCAGAGGCTCAGGAGAGTTACATCCAGGAAACTGGGGCAGGGACTGGAGAGAAGAAGAAAGGACAGCCAGGGATGAGCTATGGGAAGACAAGAGAGATGGGGACAGAGGGCCTGGGGAGCTCTAGATTCCCCCAATGTTGCTCAATTTCCCCCCAGTGAGGGGAGCTGCTCCAGCGTGGGCTGTCGCTGCTGCTGGCAGCCAGGGAGCCCCACGAAGCCAATCAGTGGCTGGGAAGAGTGCTTGGTAACCACCACCAAGTGCCCATCAGCTCCCAGCGCAGGGCACAGCAGCGGCACAGACACCCCTCTCCTCGACCCACCCCCCACCAGCATCAGACCCGCTTCCCTTCCTCTGGGCCCGTCACCCCAGCCTCGAGCCAATATTCCCGGGGGAAATCAGTCGCTGGAGGCCTCTGAATATGCATGAGGAGCAGGCTGCTGCATAATCACGCCTGAGAAACGTCCAAATATTTACACAAACAAACCGCGGCTCAGAGGAACCTTCTGAAAACAGCCGTCAGCTGAGCAATCGCTGAACGGGGGCCACCCCGCCAGCGGCCCCCGGGGAACAGCGCCAGGGTACCGCAGAGCAGGGTTACCGGGGGCCAGTCTGTTCCCAGGTCTGACCCCAAGGAGCAGCTACTGAGCCCTTCTCACTCCCATCCGCCCCACCTCGGGGTGAGAGGCAATGACCAGTCCGGTTACCCCCCTGCCGCTGCTCGAAGCTGCCACCTCCTTTCAGGGACTCCCTGATGCTGAGAGGGGGCCCAGACGCAGCCGGGGGAAGAGGCCTCCCCAGCTAGCAGGAGCTCCCAAGGAGACTGTGCCCTCCGAGCCACAGGCCCGGCTTACATGTCCGGCTCGCGAGCATCTTGTGCCTTTGCTTTCATTCTGGCCCCGCCAACGCAGCGCGAGAATCTCCCTCGCTGGGCACCAGGGCAAGCCCCCAACGGCTGCCAAGCGAGGACGTGTGGCGGGTCTCCCTCATCAAGGGGGCTCCTTTCTGGGCAAACACAAGACTAGTGGCTGTTTGGCCCTGGGGTCTCTATACCAGTGGCAGGGGCTGGATTAGCTGGTGGAACGCTGATGCTCCCAATGTACACAGCTCAGCTTTATCTCCCCCCCGCCGCCCCAAGAAAAACTCTGGGGGGTTCTGTGCCTATTTCCTTGCCGTTGTACCCCCAGCAGCCGGGAATAAGGTCATCGGCTCTATAGACACTTGTGTCTTGAGACTTCAACGGAAGCAGGATTCCCCTATGTACACAGAGCCCCATTAAAATGCAGCTACCTCTGGGGTGGAGCCTGCCTTCCTCTGCCCCCAAGACATCACAGACACAGCCTACTCAAGGAAAGAGCCACCAGAACTTCAATGGCCACCAAGAGCCTGGGCTTGGGATTTTGCTTCTGGTGGAAACAGGCATTCAGCGCTTCAAGGGACACACGCGTGTGCACATACAGCTGGGGCGAGTACACGTCTACTTAGCTTAGAAATAAATTCGCAGGTGAGAATGAGCTGACTCAGCCTCCCATGAGCTGCTCCGAAGCAGGCATTCCCTTTGCCACCTGGCCTAGATCAGAGCCTGCATTCTCCCACCGCACGGTCAGTCAGAGGGAAGGCGAGCGGCTGCCTCTTTCACGTCCCCTCTGGTATGGGCGAGGCGAGGTGCCCAGTGCACCCTGCACTCACTGAGACTCACTCCAAACCTCAACAAGACCTGAGCAGCAAGAATTCTCTTGCACAGCCATTGGAGGGAACTCTACCTGCAGGGGGCAGCACTGAGCACTTTCCGCTCTATTTGCATTTGCAGTTCTTCTTCTTTCGTTTCCGCCAAAAATGAGATTTCAGCTAGTTCTGAGAGCCCAAACTCAGAGGAGCCGCCACTGTATCTGTTGATAGGGAATCCTCAAAGGCTAAACCATAGATTACAATGACACTAGCAGTTATGTTTCTCTTGGGAGAGTCATCCGCAGGGATCATAAGTGCTTTACAGATTACATACATGCACCGCCCACCTGAAATCACTTCATGCACCACCGAAATGCAGCCACCTCTGGGGTGGAACGCAGCAATAGCTTAACAGCACTCAACAACACCACACAACAATTATTATTTGTAATAGAATAGCACCTATGGGTTCTAATAAGAATCAGGAATCCTCTGTGCTAAGCGTTGAGCCAATGAAAAGTATGAGGAGGGGGCGGGATTTAAGGAGGCAAAATTGCACCATGGAGTTGAAATTTAGCAGGGTTAATACCTGGCTTCTAAAGTGCCAGAAATCCTAGGTGGCGGGGACCTCAGTTGTAAGTCTCATCTGAAAGACAAGCCATCCAGCACCAGCGCCCTCAGAAAGTCATGCCGCAGTGCCGATTCAGGCCACCTTGAATGCCCAGCGCTTGGCATTTGAATTGCGATTGCTAAAACCCAGGCAGTTTTTTTTAAACACCGGAGGTTTATCAGAGGAACAGTGTGCCGTGGAGATAACATTGATTACTGCTGCGCACCGAGCTGTGGGGCTCTACACCATGCTTCCTTGCCAGGAATGGTTCTAGAGATACCATCATGTTCCCTTTGTCCGGCACAAAGGGCCACGTCTCACTGCTAATTCACAGGTTGGGGGGTTTATTACAAATTGGATCGAACCCCGGTGGGGGGGTGGGGAAAACTGCTGAAGTTTCCATTCTAGCCTCAGTTGTCGGGGACTCTGGCGGCATCATTCACGAGACATTGATACGTGAGCGCAGAGAGCTATTAATAGAACAAAGGTCCCGGGGCCCTGCTGAACGAAACGGGAGTTTTATAATGGAACGGGGACGAGATGGCTCAAGGGGGAAGTGGGGGATGGAGAACGTCCCCTGCAGATCCGAATCCGGCCCAGTGACCACAGGCTGGTACCCGTGTGATGGATGCGAAATAAGTGTGGAGAGTCGGATACAGGGGCGGATCAGGCCCCCAGCACAAATAGGAACAGGACCCAGGGCAGGTTTGCTACTGGGGGCTAACTGGGAGGAAGGAAGGAATGGCCCCCGCCATGCCCTGTGTGCCAGGGGCTTCTGGGGTGGGAGGAGGGCGTGCAGTCACTGGGGGTGCTTTACGATGGCTTCACTGGTGTACACTGGCCACAGGGTGACCCTGCATCCCTCGGCCGTCGAGCACTGTGGGGAGAGGTGCCCTGGCCCCAGGAGGAAGCAGCCCCATAGCCGGCTCCCGTGTTAGCAGGCTGTGCAGGGGGAGGTGCCCTGTAGGGCAGGCGGAGACACCTTGCCTGGACCTCGGGGGGGGTGGGGGGGGGGGGAGCCAGCACCGACTGCAGTCAGAAACCAGCGCTAAAGGCCCAGCAACGGAGACACAGCTACGGTGGCGCCCGGCGTATCCCAGCCCTTCGGAGCTCTGGGGAGAGGTTCAGTTGGGCAAATCTCTGCTCTCGACACGTCTGGCTCCTACCTGCTGGTGCTGCAAACCTACAGCCAGCAGTCGTCCCTCCAACATCCCTGGGGACAGATTAACACTCCCTGTGTGTGACAGATTCAGTCACAGAGACCCCCTTGGGACTGTCACCTGATGTGCTGAGATTACCTCGGAGCCCATTTCCCTGCCAGCTTGGGACTCCAGAACCCTGCCTTCTTGAGCCAGACACGCTAGCCTGCTGCAACACAGACGCAGGTCTGGTTCACGCCCCCAAAGCTGCAGACTTTAACCAAAAACTGCTCAGCAGGTCACCTATCTCCAGCACCCAGACACCCAGCTCCCAATGGGATCCAAACCCCAAATAAATCCGTTTTACTCTGTATAAAGCTTATACAGTGTAAACTCATAAATTGTCCACCCTCTATAACACTGATAGAGAGAGATGCACAGCTGTTTGCTCCCCCAGATATTAATCACTTACTCTGGGTTGATTAATAAACAAACGTGATTTTATTAAGTAGGATTTAAGTGGTTCCAAGTAATAAGAGACAGAACAAAGTAAGTTACCAAGCAAAATTAAACAAAACACGGAAGTCTAAGCCTAATACATTAAGAACCTGTTTACAAGTAAAATCTCACCCTCAGATGTTCCAATACGCTTCTTTCACAGACTAGACTCCATCCTAGTCTGGACCCAATCCTTTCCCCTGGTACAGCCCTGGTTGGTTCCAGCTCAAGAGGTAATTCGGGGATTTCTCATGACTGGCCGCCCCCTTTGTTCTGCTCCACCCCCTTTTATAGCTTTGGCACAAGGCGGGAATCCTTTGTCTCTCTCTGGGTTCCCACCCCTCCTTCTAAATGGAAAAGCACCAGGTTTAAGATGGATTCCATTATCATGTGACATGGTCACATGTCCTGTGAGACCCCTAGTCTCCATTCTTCCAAGGCTGGCTGGCACGCAAGTAACCAGAGCCATTCACAACCAGTTGTCCTAGGTGATGGGAGCCATCAAGATTCCAAGCCACCATTAATGGCCCACACTTTGCATAATTACAATAGGACCTCAGAGTTATGCTACATCTTCCTAGTTTTAGATACAAGAATGATACATTCATACAAATAGGATGATCACACTCAGTAGATTATAAGCTTTGTAATGATACCTTACAAGAGACCTTTTGCATGAAGCATGTTCCAGTTACATTATATTCACACTCATTAGCATATTTCCATAAAACATAAGGAGTGCAACGTCACACTCTGGGCCCTTTCCGGCACAAGGGGAATGAACTAGTATTTGGAGCCAATCAGCACGGCCCCCTGGGGAACAGGGCAGCATCCTCTACGGCCTAGAGAAGGAGCTTGGGAGCCAGGACTCCTGTGTTCGGCCACCGACTTGCAGCATGGCCTAATTTTTCCAAGAGTGGCTTCTGCGGTCACCCAGTTCTTAGAAGCTGCAGGCGCCCAGCCCCCTTGTGGTCTGCCCCAAGGTTTCACAGACCGGACTCACCTGGGACTTGAGAGGGGTTGGATACGGCCAGGCCCACGCCTGGCTCATTGTGAGCGACCTGTGCCTTGGAGCAGCTCGGCGAGGGTCGGCCGGGAAAGGCGGCTCGCTCAGCAGAGGCTGTGCTTTTGGAGCAGGGCATCCTGGGGACTCTCCCGGCACTCGCAAAGGCAAAGCTTTCAGGCCGCGAGGCAGGCACCTCGCCTTCCCCACATCCCGTACAGCAGCAGTGGCTGTGTCGGTCTCTCCACATGCCACTTACAGGCACACAGGCATCACCGACACAACCGCAGCAAAAGAGCCGGGGACTGGTGTCCGTTAGCTGCTGGCCCAGTGGCTAGTACAGCCCTGCAGCCACTAAAAAGGAAACTCTCCATGCAGTGGGTGCAGGGCAGGAGCTTTAAGGACACGGGCAAACAAGAGAACGGTGTTTGGTGAGTGAATCATCGGTGGGGCCAAACTCAGAGCGGGGTGTAAATGGCAGTGCTGGAGGGTGTAAGGTACGGGCTGAGGGGCGGGATCATAGCAGGAGAAGAACCAACAGCAGGGGGTAGGCAGGCTGAAGACGTAAGGGAGTCCGGCCCCCTCCCATCCTCCTGCTGCGAGATGCCTCCCTTGGCAAGGGCACGTCCTGGGCACCTCCTGACACTAGCTTCTGCGCATGTGTGAGAGAGCACACGCACCTGGCATGTGATTCCCACAGCTCAGGGAACATCCCCGGGCGCAGAGCACCCCGTTCACACCGAGCCTGGGAGCCCCACTCCCTCGCACTCTTTACACCTGGGGTGAGGAAAGGCGAGCAGAGACCGTTGAGTGGCTCACTCGCCCAGGGGGCTGGGAGGACGGCCCCATCTACCCATTAGAAAGGCTGGCTCACAAATGGCTCTCGTGACCTCTCTCTGGGTCAGACAGGCCTCCATGCCTCCTCCTGCTTTCCCCTAGCTACGGGGCAGTGTCTCTTCAATAAGGTGCTGTCTAGGAGACGGGTCATTTGTTCTGGATGAGCCGATATCCAAACTTTCTGGGCCACAAAATAAGCATCCCTTTTTTTGCCATGCTTTAAGAGACCCCTCCCTGGCAAAGCAAACTGGTCTTTTAAAAAGACACCATCAGGTCCTGTCCAGATCTCTTAAAAGGTGAACTGACAAAGCTTTGGAAAATAAATCAAGGTCCAGTTCCTGGTCATTAAAGATCCATTAGCAGTTTTCACAACAGATCCAGGCCAAATTCCAGTTTTGCTAATTACATCCAGCCTCCATCCATTGGCCCTGCACTTTCCCCTGGATGCAGGATTCTTCTCCATTACCTTCCCTAAACAACTCTTGTGTAGATTGCTGTGATCTGTTAAAGAGCTGCCACATCTCACCCCCAGAGGTGGCTGCATTCCAGTGGTAGGTGAAAGACCCCTCCATGTAGAGCTGTAGAATGCTTCAGGGATGGACCGTACTATAGACACGAAAGGTCAGATCATTGCCAGCAGTGGTGATTCTGAAATGGTTTAAAAGGTAGATTTCCCAACAGTCTTGGCTCCCATTTAGGCACCTACATTGGCAAAAATAAAAAATCCAACCCTAAAAACCAGCCCCACACCTTTGTGGTTGAGCCCATCTCAATCCTCCAGCATCGTCACTGATTATTGAAGCACGCTGGGATTCCCCCGTGAAGGATGGTGTCGGATAAACGTGGACACGGTGAGGCTTGAGTGAAGCCCTGAACCAGGAGAGCTTCACCGAAGCGGCTGGTGCTCTCTTCAAAGCTGCGCGAGAAGCCGGCGTGCAGACAAGCGCAAAGGTTCCTTCCGATGACCTTGTCTACTTGGGCCTCCCTCTCAAGCCTGTACCCGCTGCGTGCAGCTAGGGGAGAACTTCAGCAAAACCATATTGATCTGTTCATTTAAATGCCATGAAACTGTCAGTGTCTTTTCATTCTCCTCCCCAGCAGGGACGTCAGCGCAGTCTGACGCCTCGGCTCACCTCCGCTCCCTCTTCCTTTCGGAGGCCTGCGTGGCAATCACGTCACGCCCCCCCGGCTCCGTGCTGCAGTGGCTGTGATAGTGCGGTGACAGCCCGTCCCCGCGCCCAAACCTGGGCTGTCCGACTCCGGCACTGCAGCAGGACAGAAGGAAGCTGCGGGGGCTTTGGTTGGCAGCTTTCAATCCTGTGGCATGAAAACACGCCCGCGACAGCAACAAAACCCCCCTGCAGCATCACGGCACGGGAGGGCTCGCCCTGCAGATCTGCATCATTAGCCTTCAGGGCCGGCCAAACTGCTGAGAAACGACTGCCCGCCCAGGCCCTGCCGAGGTCAGCTGGGGGACTGGGACAGGAGTCCCCACTACCAGTCTCCGCTCTGCCTTACTGTGCGACCTTGGGCCAGGCACTCACGTTCCCCCCACTCCCACCCCCTGTGTGCAACTAACAGGCCTGGCACGTCGCTGCCTCGCCCCCGGGCAGCGATTCACAGCATGCCACGTGGCGTGCCCAGCCAGAACAGGGGCATCTCCCATCCACTTGACCCGGTGGGGCGAGCGATCTGTGTGCGCAGCGGCTGCTCTGCTTCGGGGGCCTGATAGGCTCATGTGTGCATTTCCCATTGCCGTCTAGACCCACATCCTACGGGTTCCCCGGCTCCTTGGGGCCCAATAGCAGCACTGAGACGCTCGAACGGGGCACAAGCTCAGAGCTGGGCTCAGGCCGGGCTGGCCTGGAGATTTATATTAGAGAGACAGGGGGATTTCTCAACACTTCCTATTTTTTGCAGCCCAATTAATGACATTTTCATTCTATTTTGGAATAAAGCGACCCCTATATTTTCATGGCCTGCCATGTCCAACAGCGGGGCTCGAACCGGCGACCTGTGCTGCTAAAAGTACAAGCCTTTACTGCTTGGGCTACAGGACTCACTCCTTTAGCAGGGCATAGTGGGGAAAAAGCATCTGACATGGATCAGCCACTAGAGGGGGACAAAGATCCACACGGCGTATGACCCTGCCAGGGGTGCAAAACAAAGCAAGGCCAAATCCCCGACCCCTTCCGCACCCACTTGCTGTGCCCCCAGCAGAGTCCACGCCCAGCAGCCAGCGAGAGTTGCTGCTGCTGCGCACACCTGACAACCAGCCCAGCTCAGCACTTACAGCCAGTGGCCTCCTTTCTGAAGGCTCCTTTCCCGGTGTCTGCTTTGGGGATATCTATGGAGATATACCTATCTCATAGAGCTGGAAGGGACCCTGAAGGGTCATCGAGTCCAGCCCCCTGCCTTCACTAGCAGGACCAATTTTGCCCCAGATTCCTAAGTGGCCCCCTCAAGGATTGAACTCCCAACCCTGGGTTTAGCAGGCCAATGCTCAAACCACTGAGCTATCCCTCCCCCCATTGCTATTGCTGCCCCAGTGCTAACGCCAGTGCAGACAGGCAAAGGCCCTAGGTCCAGTCGTTAACCGATGCCCACTGGGTGTGGCACTCTGTCCCCTTCTAGGAGTGGCAGGGCCAGAGCCTGACCAACCCGCTACCCCCTTGGTTCACTGAGCCGGCTCTTTTCACTCAGGCCACAGAGGGTCTTGCCTTTAGATCCCGAGGTCCCAGGTTCGATCCCACTGCTTCCAACACACCCAGGGGGGTCACACGACATGTGGTGGAGCTATTATTGCTTCAATCCAGGGGAAGCTACACCAGCACAAATGATAGGATAAAGCCTGGGAAACCCTCTACGCTAGGGGTTTGCACAACTACCCAGAGACTGGCCACTTCTGGGGCAAATGGCCAGCGTAGACCAGGCCCAACTGCACCCAGGGCCGCATGGCCGGCGGTGACATGCATGGCGTACCCTGCACTAGGCCGAGGGGCCCGACAATGCTCTCAGCGGGCGCCCCAGTGCGTCGCCGGAGGCTGTTATTGGCTTTGCCCAAATAGGGCTCAGCGTGCGCCAGGCCCCATCACTGGCACCGCCCACCTCTGCCGACTCCCAGCATCCGCAGCGGGTGCCCAGGTCACGACCGTCTCTCTGCTAATATTGTGACGATGGCTCCCGCCACTGTGCCATGGCTGCGGCCACGGACCCAGCAGAGCCACCGCGGTGCACAGCCGGGGCTGCGACACCACAGGCTGGGAGAGGTTACACAACTTACCGACGGCCACGCAGCAAGCCAGCGACAGAACAGGACCTGCAGCTTCTCTCCAGAGCCCCGAGTGACTGTCTGGGACTCCAGGGGGCGAGGCCGCTCTCCCGAACACACCTCTGCCACACTCGGAGTCACGAGGGCCCTGCACTGGGGTCTGGAGCCATCCGGCCTGGTTCCCTCCCGCTTCTCATCATCAATCCCTGGGCCAAGAAGGTGCAGACCGGCGCCAATCCGATCCGCGAGTGCATCGGAGACACTCTGTGCAGGCGTCAGTGACAACCCAAGGTCACGAGGATCCCAGCCCATCATCGTGTGTGGCCGACCAGACACCACCACCGGGCTGCAGGGGAAACCAGCGGCTTTTCCCCTTCCCCATGGCTCCTCGGTTGCTGGATGCACACAACCAACAGCAACGTAATCAAGTGTCCTGCCTACTCCCAGCTGTGCCCGTCCGGCTCGGCATTCTGTGCCAGAGCGACAGCCCCACTTGGCAGCCGGCTGGGTTTGTGCTGGTTACCCGAGGATCCTGGAGAAACCCTTAGAAACCCACCCCCAAAGCCCTGCCATCTCCCCGCTGTAAAGTGCATCGCTCCGATGCAATGCTGCAGGACCAAGGGAACCACCCGGGAGTGATTTTTTAATTCCACCCCCCCCCAATATCTGGCACTGGTGCGACCGCGGCTGGAATGTGGCATCCAGTTCTGGCACCCACAATTCAAGAGGGAGGTTGATAAGTTGGAGCGGGTTCAGGGAAGAGCCATGGGAATGATTAAAGGATTAGAAAACCTGCCGTACAGCGACAGACTCAAGGGGCTCAGGTAGATGATCAAAGAGAAGGTTTAGGAGTGACTTGAGCACGGTCTGTAAGCAGCCACGCAGGGAACGGCTATCGGATAACAGAGGGCTCTTCAACCTAGTAGACACAGGTCTAACAAGGTCCAATGGCTGGAAGTTGAAGATGGACAAATTCAGACCGGAAAGAACGTGCAAATGCTTAATTAGCAGGGGATTAACCACTGGAACAAGGTTCCAAGGGTTGTGGGGGGATTCTCCATCCCAGGCACTTTTTAAAATCAAGGGGGGAAGAATTCAAAATTCAAAGAGGAATGAATTCAGGGATGCCCTATGCTACGTGCTCTGCAGGAAGGCAGACCAGATGATCACAAGAGTCCCTTCTGGCCATATAAGCTATAAATCTATTCCCGCTTCCGGACCCCCCCATCCCCACACCGTCTGAACACCCAAACCGAACAGCTCCCTCTCTAGGCCTCCGCTGCACAACGGGGTCGAACTGTATTTGCCACCCCTCCACTCGAGCCTGGCTGCCAGCGCTATCCGCTGGAAGAACGACCCTTGCCATCCTTTCCAGCGTGGTCACAGCCCATCGGCGTAGACAGGCCCTGGAGATTGTACCAGCGATTCCACACCTGCCCCCGCCACAATTTGCAAGCAAGGTTATTGTAACCATGCGGGATGGCTCGCCCCCCCCCACTTCACTCCCCCACCCCAGACGGGCTGCGAGCCCCAGCGAATACCAGGCGATAACCCCGCCGTCAGGAAGCTGCTATCACACCCCTGGCAACAGGACCAGCTAAAGGGCTTTCCTTCAGCAGCCTTCTGCCTGCCACCCCTGCCATCCTGCGGACACGCAGCTTGGGGGGGCTTCTGGTCCCAGGGACAATGCGCAGCATGAGCTGCTCTTGGGCATCCTCTAGTGGCGGTTGCCTGGCACTGCTTAACCACCGCTTAAAAAAAAGCAACCATTCGAACCCTGACCTCGGTAGGAAGTTAGAGACAAACGGAGGGTAACCCCTGAGCCGTGCACTCGATGAACCTGGCTCCAATTCCCTGACATGCCCGGCCCGGCCTGATATTCCCTGGAACCATCACGGCCCCTATTATTCGTACAGCACCATAAACAACACAATGCCGAAGAGACCCTGCAAGAAAGGCAGGGTCCGTGAGCTCACTCCGACGCGGACGCTACGCAGGCCAGCACCTGAGGCCCGAGAAGGAGCAGGGACCTCGGCCGTGGTGGGGGCAGCATAGCAAGGATTCACTGACGCAGGGTTTTCGGGAAGGGGGGGCAGAGGAGGCGGCTCTGCACACGGGAAGCGAGTGGCTGCCCTCGCCGTACCGGGCAGCATGCAGAGGCGGCGCGGAGCTGTGGGTGGGCGATGGAAGGAGAGGGCTGCAAACGCCATGCACAGAGCTCCCGGGGCAGTTCTGCGGGCAGAGGATTTAACAGATCCAGCCCAAAGGGGGCAGGGGGAAGAGAGGATGAGGCGGAACATCAAGAGTGAGGGGTCGAGGGAGGACAGGATGAGCAGAGATGGGGAAGGGCCTTGAAGGGGAGGATGAAAAGGGCTAGGTACGTGCACATTCAGGGAGCAGGGAAGAGGTGACCAAAACACAATGCAAAACATTAATATAAAAGCTAAATCTTCCTCCCCCAGCCCCCAAGGGGTGCTGTTCTGGAGCACAGAGCCCCTGCAGTCCCACCTTTGATGGAGGCGGGGGGTTGAGGATGGAGGCGGAGTTTACAGAGGACTTATCAAACCCCACAGATTCCAACCACCAGCCAACGCGCCGGGCGAGATGCCCTCCGCAGAGCCGGGCAGCCAAGGCAGAACATGCTTCCCAGTTCTGTACCTTTGCATGATTGACATTAACGAGCCTTGTGCTGCCAGGGGATGCCCCCTGCAACAGCTCACGGGGCTTCTTGCCACCGCTACACCAGAGAGACACTAATCCGGACGCCTGGATTCAGGGTCTGTGCTCACAGCTTACTGCCGCGGGGGGCTTGAGAACAGGGTACAGAGAGACTAAGGACCGCAAATGCCGCCACACGCAACTTCCTGCCTAGGGAGTTGTGAATGCAGCGTCCAGACTGGCTAACGGCTCAAAGCACAGCCGCATTTCCAACACACGCAACTTCCTGCCTAGGGAGGCTTGAAGAAAAGAGAACAGACCGACCGTGGGGCATTTTAACTGTGTGCTCGCCTCGCTCTCACCCCCCCTACACACCCCCCTCAGCTCACAACGGGTGAGGTCTGAGCAGAGAATACAGATGGGCAAAAGGCTGACAGTTCCCACCCGTGCCGTAAGTGTCTTTTTGTGCCTTCCGTCAAGCCCCCCAGGGGCCGGGTGCTCTCACATATTAATGGTGCAGCCTGTAAGCTCTCGGCTTTGCCCCAGAATAGGGATGGCGCTGACCATGCTGCTTCCCACACACACACTGCATCACCCAGGACCCCCAGTGCTGACCTGGCAGGGTCTCCCTAGGCAGCAGAGGGGAGCTCGGTCTCCATGGCCCATTCAGTCCTTGGCCTCTCTCTAAGGACCCCCCTTCCCCCAGTCACTGTAGTGTTGGGCACTGCTGAGGGCGCCGGCAGAGTTTCTGCAGGGACGGCAGGTTTCGACGTGAGGCTACTTCTCTTCTAGGCACCGACCTGGCCACAAAGAGGCCATCGGGTGGCGACCGTTTCCAGTCGCTCCCAACCCGAGCTAAGTAACCTAGAGGCGGCAGGCTCCATATCCACTCACCAGCCCCCCAGTCATCTGGTCTCCCCAGCTTCCTGCTTACGCTCGGGAAGGTGGCTCCCAGAGCTGGTGATGAGGAACCAGGGCTGGCCAGCACTAGCCATGCGTGGTTTAGACAGGGGTGGCTGGAACCACTCGATTTCACAAGATCATCTTTGCACGCAGGCAGGACCCCGCTGTACTGAGACGTGTGGGGATAGGCCCATAATTGTGTAATCATCTGCTCCGTTTTCTCCTGGGATTGGAGGCGCCGGGGGAGGGAACCACCCTTGGATGCACATCGGCTCAGCAATTATTCACCGTTGTCAAACAACCTCCTCATGGAGGAGGGGACACTCCTGATTCTCTCCTATCTGACACGAGATCAATAAAGATCCTTGTTACTTGTAGGAAAGATGCCCCCTCCTGTTTCTGGGGTGTGCCCAGGGGGCCAGGCAACGCCACCCCCAGACTGGGAGCTGAGAGCCAAAGACAGTTTCACATGCAAGGCCAGTCCTGCGGAGAAGGCGCTCTCGCCCGCTCCCTATCACAGTGAAAATAATACAACCAGACTCCCCGAAGGGAAGAGGGGAAAAACAATCCCGGATTCATTAGCTGGTGAGACTGTAGCTCTATAGACTGAACTGGGGAGACAGTGAGAAAAAAAAACCTCAAAATTGATCTCAGCACTTTTTCCCTTTAGCACGTGCCTCTAATTTACTCAGATTTCATCCTTATCCCCTGTCCTTCTCATTGCTTAGCCAGTCACTCACTTTCCTGGGAGTACGTCCCTAGCCACAGGATTTTTCTTTTAGAAGGATTCCTTTGGGTTCATCCAAGAGCATCTACGCAGAATCCTTTAATTAATCGTTAGTATCACTCACATCGCACGGCTCAGGCCAGATCCCCAGCTGGTGCAGATCAGCCCAGCTCCATTGACTTCAACGGCTCTTCTCCGATTGACACCAGTTGCGGATCAGACCACATGCATTCAAATCACTTCATCAGCTGATGAATCTGACAAGGCAGGTTCACCTTGGCCCCATTTTACAGAGGGGGAAACCAAAGCACTGAGCAGCCAAGCAATTTGCCAAAGCCACATGGTGAATCAACGGCAGAGCTTGGAGGCGAAGAATTCCAGCCCATTACTCTGTCCCCTAGTTCACATTGGCTCCCACAGCTCAGGGATGCCCTTTTGAAGTCTCTCCTGCATATAGATAATCAGAGTGTACATGCAAAGGACTCCATCAATTACACACAGCCAGAACTCAGGAACAAACAGGACTGGTGTGTACCTAGTGCGATTTGTGTTGACAATAGCTATTACTTCTTCATAGGCAGTAGCGGCGCCAGCATTTCCGGCGCCCTAGGCGGCGGAAGGTCCCGCCCCCGAAATGCCGCCCCCAACAGTGGCGGCAGAAGGTCCCGCCCCCAAATTTCCACGGCCGGCCAGGGCGCCAGCGCCCCTCAAATGTTCGCGCCCTAGGCGACCGCCTAGGTCACCTAATGGGTTGCACCGGCCCTGTTCATAGGACAGGAAATTGGTGACATTCCCCAGAATTTTGCTCCCCTTTCTCTTGGGGCCGGGACTGGGCTAGGAGGCTGGGAAGATGCTTTTGGTTCTTTCTAAGAAATTAACCAGTGTCTGTGTTTGGGAAGAGTGGTACTGGATGCATGTGTGCGTCTGTTTACACAGTGTTGCTGAGGCCATGCAGAATTCCAGGGGAGAGGAGCACCCATCAGATTTGGGCAGCAGGGACACTCCGGAAATAAGAAGATGTTACATTGTTCTTTCATCCCAGAGGATCCCAAAGCACGTCACAAGCTATATTTCATTTCACCCACCAGCTGCGGTGAGCAGGGAAATGTTTTAGCCATAGCTACTGGGCACACTCCTCCTCTTAGGACAACTGCCAAGGGAATGTTAAGGTCACCCTGAACGACCATCTGCCCCAGCGCGGAAAGCTACATGGCCCTCCACATATGGGCTGCGTCAACCACCCGGGGTCACACCTGGGCTTCCATGGAATCGAGGTGTTTTGAACCCAATTACTGGGCCATTGAGCCATCCGCTTTTCAGATAGCCCTCAAACTGGCAGCCCCAGGCCCATGCACTGCCTCACCAGAAACCCTTGAGGTCTTGCGCGTCGGGCAAGGGGTGGCCAGGGGCATCCTGCACGAAGGTATTTTCAGACGGGGAGTGGAGCGCATTCAGCCCTGCTCTGGGCCCCTCCAGTGAATCTTGCTGCCTTGGAGAGGATGGCCCCACGAGGGCTAGAACTGAAGAGAGACCACAAGAGGGGAGCAACACTGGTCCCCTTGGTAGAATAATGCCATGAAAGGAGAGGGTGGAAGGCCAGAGGAATTTCCCTGGGCTAAACCCCCTCCCCCACCCCATTCAAGGGCTAAAGTCTTCCCCGAGGACAATGAAGGTGTGTGATGCCCTGAGAATGGCTTGCAGCTGGATTACAGCAGCAGCCCAAAGCGGTGAGTGACGGACACCTTAAAATCAGTACATAGGCCGGCGGAGAGCTGCCTTGACGTGGCCTTTGGCTGGTGTCAGATCATACCCTTTTGATCCCATGGGCAGAAAACCATTACCCCACGCCAGCCCGTAACACGGTGCAAAAGGGGATCAGACAGAAGTTTAGAAAAAATCATTGAAAATGGTCCCACAGCAGATATCCATCTCTTAAAGATCTAGACTAGGGGTCGGCAACCTTTCAGAAGTGGTGTGCCGAGTCTTCATTTATTCACTCTAATTTAAGGTTTCGCGTGCCGGTCATACATTTTAACATTTTTAGAAGGTCTCTTTCTATAAGTCTATAATA
This sequence comes from Platysternon megacephalum, assembly GCA_003942145.1. NCBI lineage: Eukaryota > Metazoa > Chordata > Testudines > Platysternidae > Platysternon > Platysternon megacephalum. The sequence continues at coordinate 6,886,051 of QXTE01000014.1, read as the reverse complement.
TATAACTAAACTATTGTTGTATGTAAAGTAAATAAGATTTTTAAAACGTTTAAGAAGCTTCATTTAAAATTAAATTAAAATGCCGAGCCCCCCGGATCAGTGGCCAGGACCCGGGCAGTGTGAGTGCCGCTGAAAATCAGCTCGTGTGCCGCCTTCGGCACGCGTGCCATAGGTTCCCTTCCCCTGATCTAGACACACCAATCTCCATGTCTACAGAGCAGCCTCTCTCTAGCTACACAAAGCCTAGCTGTGCAGTGGCTATGTACAATTTAAGAAATGTTTCTTTCTTTAGTGGGGTGGGGGGGACTTAACCTCATTGTTACACAATCAGAAATAGTGGATTTATTTGTTCAGTTATAATCTTACATCGGAAAAAGGCTACTTAAAGAAAAGTCCACCATACGTTCTTGATTTGTTAACAGATACACAACAGCTGCAACCAACAACTTGACTATGCTCCAGAAAGCACCCAAATAACCTTTGGAAGCGGAAAAGCCACAAAGAATTCAAAGCAAGTCAAAGATTAAAACACACCAGCAGCCGAGATCCCAAAGTGAGCCTGTCCTCGAGAGCATCATCCCCTCCTCAGCAGAGAGTCTCGCAAGCAGGCAGAGGTAATTTGTTTGAAACCACAGCAGAACAAACAGCCCCCCTCAACTGCACAAACACACACATAAGTACCCTGGTCTCTGGTGACAATGAAACAATGATGGCAAGTGCTGAAGCAAAAGTTACTCACTTGTCATGGGCTGACACACACACAAGAAAACGGGGATGCTAGGCTCAGAGCAAACTCTTGCTCCAAAAAATTCATTCTGATCATGCAGAAGGTTGCTGTAAATATACACACAAGGCACATTCAGAATGCAAAATGCTTAGGGTGACCAGATGTCCCGATTTTATAGGGACAGTCCCGATTTTGGGGTCTTTTTCTTATATAGGCTCCTATTTCCCCCCACCCCTGTCCCGATTTTTCACAGGTGCCATCTGGTCACCCTAAAAATGCTAAACCCTAGGAGTCAGTGATCCATTGCATGCTGCTTGCTGGATGCTCAGGGTGATGGGATTGCACCCTCTGAGCTCCTTAAACCTGGCCTGTGCCTTTCCAATGAGACGAGTAGGGGGGGGAGGGTAAGAAATATCATGCGGGTGACTTACCTTCCACAGTTGCAGTGGCAAACTCGATCTTCTCCTCTTAAATGCGGTAAGATGTAATTGTGAAACCGGTCCAACAGCGCATTCATGTCCATCAAGCAAGCTATTGCCTGTAAGAGCCCATAACCAAGGCATCTGGTCAACTCTAGATGATGGAATAAAACATTGACTCTAGTTTGGTTGCTAAAGATTGGAGCAGTCATCAAAAAATTAAATGCTGCTTTTTTAATTTTTTTTTAAATGGGACGGACACACGCAAACACACACACACACCAAATAAACTATACACGCGCTAATGTGATGGGAGGAAGGAAATAAAGCGATAAGCAAAATCTCTTACCATAACGATAGAGGCCCCCAGGATCATGAAAATCATGGTGTTTGCATTCATGGACATCAACTGGAAATTGACAAATGTTTTGTCTATTCCCCCCTCCCCCACCCCCCCTAAAAAATAAATAAACCCCAGATAAAAAAGCAGCTGCCAGGTTATTCCCAGAGGTCAGGTTTGGTCACATACGCCCCCTTCTCTCTCCAAGCTGCAATCCTGGGGCGTGTGGGGGGGGGGGCGCCTGACCCTCAACACCCCCCCTCCTGTCCCCCTGGCGCCGGGAATGCCTCGCTCTCCCTCTCGCTGTCTTTTTCTAGGACAAATGTGACAGGTAACAAAAAAATCCCTTCTCCCCCCCTCCCCCCGTCAGTGGAGGGAGGTGCGCTCCGCTTCCCCAGCCCTGCACCCCCCCGCAAACACAGCCCCGCATGCAGCAACTGGAAACGGATCCAACCGCCACAGAATAAACAGGGGAGGGGGGGAGCCACCGAAGGGGCCAAATCAGTCAATATTTGGAAGGCTCGGGTTAAAAAAAAAATACAAAACACCTCCCCCCATTTCCTCCCCCACCCCCCCTCCAAAACAATCACCACCCAATTGGTGCAAAGCTCTGCCCGTGGCCGCAGAAAGAGGAATCAGAGCGAGGGACAAGCCTGTGCCGGGGGGGGCGTCATGCTGGAGCTTTTCTCCTCCTGGTCAATTGCTACAAGGACCAGATCCCCCCCCCCCTTCCCCATCAGCTGCCGCTGCCCGCCCGAGCCCCCTTCTCCGGGGAAAGCAAACGTGACCGGGGAGTCTCCGCTCGCTGCACTGCCCCCGCCCGCCCCGCTTCTCTGTTGGGTGACTGCAGCTGGAATTGGTATGCGCACCGTGCAGCCGCGAGCGCGAAATACCTGCAGCTCGCTACGCGCACAAAGCCCCACAAGGCGGCGCGGGGGGGGAAGGATCCGGGCGGGCTCCCCCGGGCCTGCTCCCCCCGCCCCCGCGCTTCTGAGCGTTGTGGCGGGGAGGGGGCTTCTCTCTGCGCCCCCCCTTCACACACACGCGCCATCCCAGCCCATCAAAGGCATTTACCTACTTGAGGAGGAGGCTGTGATCCAGCGCCAGGCTCGGGGAGGGAGGGCGCGTTGCACAGCTGCCTGCTCTTTATCCCCCCCCCCCCACACACACACACACAACCCCCCTACACACACACTCATCTCCCCCCCACACACAATCATCTCCCACATACACACACACTCATCTCCCCCTACACACACACACAATCCCCCACACACAGACACACAATCCCCCTACACACAATCATCTCCCCCCCCACACACACACACACTCATCTCCCCCATACACACACACTCATCTCCCCCTACACACAATCATCCCACACACACAATCCCCCTACACACACTCATCTCCCACACACACACAATCCCCTCCCCCATACACACACAATCATCTCCCCCCTACACACACAATCTCCCCTACACACACGCTGCACGCAAGGAAGGGGGTTTGGCTCCGATTTTTAATCACGTTCGCTCCCCCCTGCGCGTCTCCCTCGGTCCCCAGCGCTGGCCAGGGCGGGACTCGGTCACACCCCCGACCCCCAACAGGCTGATTTAGTGGGGGGCGGCTCGGGTATAAGTGAGCCGAGCCCCGTCCCCATCACACACACAGCGGGAATGAGGCTGTCACAGGCATTTGCCTTGTCAGGGGCTTTCCCACGCCGTGCACACAGGTGGCACAGGGCTGGGGGGGACTCTCTGCTAGGGGATCCCAGTGACACCGGCACCGTGCCCATAACTGACCTTAGGAGCCCAGGGCCTATGTTACAAAGGACGTGGGAGGAGCCCGGGGCGGCGGGACGCGAACACCTGACCCACTCCACCTGATCTCCCCTTGGCCTCTGCCGCTAGTCCCCAATAGGCCTCGGTGTGGCGTTTCCCTGTCTTACTATCGCCCTCTGCTGGTCGCTTTCCACCGCAGCGTGACAGCCTCATTCTTTTTTTGGAGGGGGTTTGTCTGTCAGCCCCTCCACCCTCTTTTCAAACCAAGGGATGGTAGCAGCCCTGATCATTGCTCTCCACTGGGCCCCAGCATCCTTTTCTTCCTTGTCTCCGAAGTTACTTTACTCATAGTTATGGGTCTCCAGCTGCAGGGTGAAGAAGGGGCCTGTATTAACATATGGGGAACAGAGATTATAGGTGGGCAGGGGGAGGATCATAGCAATGTAGGGCTGGAAGGGACCTCAAAAAGTCAAGTCCAGCCCCCTGTGCTGAGGCAGGGCCACCTAGACCATCCTTGACAGGTGTTTGTCTAACCTGGGTCTTAAAACCCTCCAAAACTGGGGATTCCACAACCTCCTTTGGAAGCCTCTTCCACAGCTTAACTACCCCTATCGTTAGAAAGTTTTTCCTAATGGCTATAAATATCCATTGCTGCACATTAAGCCCATTAATTTTTGTGGTGCATTAGAGTACATTATTAGCAGTAAGGGATTCTAAAAATATAGAGACGGGTTCTGATCTCTCTTACCCTGGGATAAATCTGGAGGCAGTCACACCACTATCGAACAGGTGTGAGTGAGAAGGAAGTTAGTTAGAGCCATAGGGTTCCATTCTTCTCCTGGAGAAAAAACATTGCTGTTGTATCATTTCAACCAGTTTTTTAAAAGCTGGTTTCTAAATAAATAATAATAAAACCCAAAGCAGAATACGCTGCACCAAACTCATCCCTGGTGCAACTCCATTGACCTCACTGGATCAGCCTGACCTCATCACTGACTCTCAGGAAAAATAAGTGACCAGCCAGTATAGATATTTCCTTACAAAAATTTCACTCCTGAATGTATTTAAAAATGGGGGGTGAGGGGGATAGAAGAGAAGGAATCCTGTGAAAACACAGCTCAGTGGTCNCGAGTGGCCGCCCCAAGCACCTGCTTGTTCAGCTGGTGCCTGGAGCCGGCCCTGGATAGAAGAGAAGGAATCCTGTGAAAACACACAGCTCAGTGGTTGTTAGGCCATGTTAACACATAGTGCTTTCATCTTGAAAGTCCTGTCCTTTCTGGAGCTCAGTTTCACCTTGGTGGTACAATTTGTTTCTGAAGCTTATTAGAGAGAGAGAGACACAGATTTTAGTGGGGGGGTGGGGAGAGTAGTTTGTTTGTTTTTGTTCTTTAGCCCATAACGGCGTTCAATCAGCCTTCTTTATATAATGACTTTGTTATATAATCTCCATGCTTTAAGGAGCAGTCATTAACCTACTACTGGGTATGGAAGAGACCAAAATACTGTCACATAATTAACATCACTAAATTGTGTCCTCAAATTAGAACCCAAATTGCACTGCAGATTAAAGAAAGAAAACGACAAGTGCGCACATAAAAGATTTGATATTCTAGATCCTTTGTGCAAGGGGCACAAACGACGAGTGGAGAAGGGGGCTGTGTGGACTATTTCGGTTCAGCCCTTCCCCAAGGAGCAGTGTGACGATCTATTGGGCTCTCTCCTCGCCCTACCCAGCCTGGGCCTGCTTTCATGTCTCGTTGAGCTGTGAAACAATTTCTATGCTCTAGCTGCAGACTGCTGTGGGGTAATGCAGAAGTAATGCAGCTAGTGCTCTGCTAGTTGTAGAAGAGCATTTTTAAAGTAACAACCAAGCTAAACCAAAGCAGAGAACAGTTGGCTCTAAAATGAGTCCCGAGGAATTGTGTGCGCTTGGGATTTCTGGCTGGCCTGCAGCCACTCCAGCATGGCTGAGATCCTGTCCCAACCTCACAAGCTAGATGGGATCAGTTCTCAAGTGTCAGAGATTTGGTATGTGGAGCTCTTCTCTTGAATCACTCCTGTACCAGTTCCCTACCCTGACATTATGGTGCCCTGTGGTCTCCCAGGTGCTATCTTTAAGCAAAGGTCCTGATCATGCATGGTCATAAAAGATGCCAAGGATTTTTCTCATGACAGTAGAGTTGTTAACTGCAGTGTCCTCCTGAACACACGCTGTTCCAGCTAATTTTGTTCTCCATATGCTGCAGTTTCAGTTGGATTGAGTATTCTTCACATCCCATGTTAAACAGTTGAACAATGTTGCTGCTGCTAAACAGCTGACATATTTCACCCCATATTTCAGTATTAGCCAAAGTGTTTTCAAGCCCTTTAGGATCCAGCTGGACAGAGGGACCTACATAGATTTAAGTCATTGCCATTTTGCTATAAATCATGTTCCGATCATCTATCATCTTGACCAATAGGGTGAAGCCACTCCCCCTGACATAATCAGCACCTCACCACCATACGTGTGTGCATGTATGTAAACTCTTTCTGACCCCCACTGGCCCTTCTTAAAGTTTAGGATTTCGTCACCCTTATTAGCTCACAAAGCTACAAATGTTGTTAGCCATCATGAAATCACCCTGCCCTTTATTAAATCCAGTCACAGCGCAGAGTGGTGGACTCCAGGACCTCCTATGACATTGAATGATCAGAAATTCCTACTCCTATAATCATTTCATTGAGTGGCAGGGAACAAACGGGGGGAGGTGTCATTCTGACAGGAAGCTCATGTGTTTTCTTTACTCCACAATAGACTCCAACAGGACTTTCCCCCCCAGCCCCGTCACTGCTCACTATAGCCTTTATTTATTTTATTAATTAACCTACAGTCTTCCCCCTGGCCTGATCATTTTTAAGTCCAGCACTCCCCCAGGTTTATCTCACACACCAGCTTTGCAACTGATGGCTGGGTACAAGGTGCTGCCCTAGGTCCGTAGAAAGGCCAACTTTTAAGTATCATGTTGTGTAGGTTTCACTGGGATCATTATTCCAATAAGTAACTTTATTGTGGACAAAGCACTCTACCCATCAGTGGCTTCACTTCCTGCCCCGTGCAGCTCTGCCTCAGTGGCTGTACCTACACTGAGCTATTTTAATAAAACCTCCCACTCATCGAACTGCTACCAGGGGTAGCACAAGCAGAGACCACACACAGGTGGTGCCACAGAGAGGCATCTAAACCCAGATTGTGCGCCCCGCCCTTGGTCTGACCAATAGGACGCTGGAGAGGAGTAGACAAGGAGGTGGTGTTTTATCTGTCATGCACAGAGCACGGCTATGTGACACAATCATTAACGCGCTGGTGACTTGTCGAGCTTAGCACTTCCACTGCCGCTACTGCCAGCAGAGCCGACCAGGGGGCAGGGGCAGTGATGGGAGATTTTAAGATAAAGCTGCCTGGGGACGAAGTGACGGCGTCTGCCTGACCTGACCGAAGCAGATGGACATTTGCTTTTTTTTTTTTTTTTTCAATTTAACAATAGAGATTGTTTTGTTAACTGACCAGATCAACTCCAGCTTTAAAAGCAAGGCGCTATTCAGGTAGGATAGCCTTTCATCTCCTGACTGCAGAAGCTAGGGTCATGCATGAAATTTGTTGGGTGACATCAGCCTCATGTAGATAGGGATCAGACAGTTTGTCTGAATGGGACAGTTGCGCCGGTGTCACATGGATCGGCTTTGAAACCAATGTAATTCAATGGTTGCTAAAGGACGTTTGGACACTTTAGTATGAGAACTGCTTATCGTGGTTGAGTTAAAACCTGTTTCTAGTCAACTTAAGCTAAGCAGAAAGCCGCCACTCTTCTATTAAACTTGGTGTCCAGACAGCTTTTTGCCCGTTTATAGCAGTTTAACTTCACACCTTACACCATTCTGGTTCTGTCATTCCCACGTAGACAAGCACCTGTAGTCTGCATGATACGATCACTGTGCCGTTTGGCACCATTATAATCAAATCGGCAAGGTCAATTCCTCTCCATTTCAAACCACAGCACCTCAAGATCCTGTTTGGCCCAGTTAGACTCTAGCCATTATCTTTTCGGTTATCCTTTCAGGCTTATTAGTATATGCATCCTTCTCACTCTTAAACAGACCTTAAAACCCCTAGCCCTATTGGTTGAAATGGCAAGCAAGGTCAGGCTTGTGGTACATTGGCAGAGATGCCCATGGGGGAAGCTGTCACAGATCTTGCTGCCTTGTGTGACTCCAGCAAGAGATGCTAACATGCCCTTCACGAGAGCCAGGCTCACACCGCGTCTGCTTGAAGTCATCCTTTGACAATAAAAGGAGCCAGACGGAGAAGGTAAGGCCTGGAAAGGGGAGCTACCGGGAAATGCAGAACAGAAGCCTCCTGTTTTTTTGCAAGCCCAAAGTAATGAGCTGTGCTTGCCTGAAATACCAGACAAACATCCAAAGAGCTCAGCACCCACAGCGGGGCCCAGATCTTTCAAGAGTTCAGGATGCTGGGTATTGAACTCTTGAAAATCCAGCCCTTATTTAGGTGCCTAAATGGGTGCTGAGCACCTGAAAAGCTGGCCTGTAACATGTAAGACTATTCAGAGGTGGTTTGTATGTTTCATTTATTTGGCGGTCTCGCACTTCACTTTTAACTACTCTTCCTGCACAGCAGTAAAGACAAAGATAGCTCTGTATACAATATACTGCAGTGAAGTTTAGGTCAGCACCATGGGGCTGGCCCAACTCTGCATGGGGATGGATCTAGGGTGACCAGACAGCAAGTGTAAACAATCGGGACGGGGTGGGAGGGGTAATAGGAGCCTATATAAGAAAAAGCCCCCAAAATCGGGACAGCTGGTCACCCTAGCTGGATCTAACATCTTGAGATCCACCAACTTTGCAAAGCATACCTTGCTCTGGCTCCAAACTCGGTAGTTCAGGCTGGGCTCCAGTATGAACAGCCTGTATTTAGGTTCCCCAGCTGTGACTTCATATGCAGGATCCCTGCTAAGGAAGCATGCCCCTGCTGAGGCACTAGGGGAAGATCACAGACAGGGCTGGAACATCTGCAATAGGCAAGTTTCAAAGGCAGGATGGTTCACACCACAGTTTAGGGGTAAGTACGGTTGCCACCTCCCAGATGCAGAAAAACCAGCCACTAACGCCCCCCCCCCACACACACACACACAGAAGAAAAAGGGGCCTAGTGCTGCCTAGAGCTATTCTCCCCCCCCCCCACCCCATGAACCCCTACAATCAGCCCCTCCCTGGAGCTTCAGCTTTTGAGGGCGCCTCCTTCCCAGAAGCCCCTGCTTCCCCCCCCCACTGACCGCTCACAAGCTGTAGGTCCATCCTGCTTCCCCGTGCGGCAATGAGCTGGCTGCTGCAGTTTCAGCAGGTTGAGTGCCTGGCGCACAGAGTGGGCCATGCTCCCAGCCACGTGACATGGGTGGCAGTTGTAATCATGCGAGCGAGCTGGTGCGTGCTGGCAGCTTACACAAAATGTTGGTCCCAAGTGGGGAAAATAAAAAACCACGACACTAAATCTTCACCAGCAAAGCACTACAAAAACCAGCCAGGTCAGTTTAAAACCAACCAGGTGGCACCCTAGGGATAGATTTAAATATATTGTTTTAAAATCACTTCAGTTTGCCTACTGAGTGTCTGAAGCCAGTGTAGCAATACAAGCCGTTAGAACACACACAGGCCTCTGCATAAAATAGACCATTTTATCCCCCTATACACAGGTCTATTGTACCGTTTGCACTTGCTTGGTGCCTTGAACGTCTTACGGCAGCAATGGAAGCCCCTGTGTGGAGAATGTAAGGGACGAGATCGGCAGGATAGACCCAAGAAAATACCTGTCTCTCATTGCTGAGTTATTTCCAGAAGCCCATTTACGAAACATTATCCTGATGCTTCTGACAAAAAGAAGGAGGCTTCACCAAGCCCTAATGAAGTTCATGTACAAGTCAAGATAAATAAGCACAACAGAAAAAGCCAAGATGCTGAATCAGAAGCGGCTTGTGTAAAAAGAGGGATGTTAAACTGTAACCTGGAAACCTACACAACTCCACATCTCTGACAGGCCCTGGGAGCAAATCCCCAAACCAGTTAGGGGTGTGATCTGCTATGGACTCAGCTTGGGGAGATAAGAACTACTCTGGGTTCCTAGTTAGATGACCTAAATGTACAAGAAATAATGACGATCTTCTAGAAGCAAGGGGAAGCCAGGCCTTGTAAACACACATCGATATGAAAGATTCTTAAATCAATGTGGCCTTTCAGGGGAAGTCAATGTAGTGAAAACAATATTGACAAAAGGTAGTCACTACATTTAGAAAGAAGAAATCACTGCGAGGAATCTGTCACTCCAGGCCACCTCTTCTGGGCTGATACAGATTGGAGAGATTAGCCAGGACCACCATCCATTCTGACCAACAGAGGGCCAAACAACTGTAGCCAAACGCCCCCCCGAGGAGTGTTACCCTTAATTATTTTTCCTAGCTGGATGTAAAGAGCATCAACTCCAGAATGAGGAAAAATGATGAATGCTTTTCAGTTCAGAAGACAAACATATTCCCAGCCCAATTATTGATGAGACATGTGAGGATGGTAAAATATATACACACACACACACACACATATAGAGCTTAACTCTTCCATCTATACTCTTGTTAAACCTTCAAGTGATGCCAGAATATCCATACAATTAAAATGCTGCATCCACTACAAATCACTTTCACCCAGACATCCCAATGACATGCAAGTTTTAAACTTGCTATTTTTAATTTTTTTCTCCTGCCAGTATCGTCCATTAGGTTTATGGAGTGTCTCCATATTCTTAAAAACAGAAATTCATCCCTTTTCCTTTCAACCCCATTGGTCTGATCTGTATCTTGAAAACCATTTTTTGGCACAGGAGGTTGGTTGAACCTAGACCACTCAAGTAGGATTTTTTTTTTTAATTTTTTTTTTAAGGAACCCTTTGGGTTTTTCTAGGCCCTACCCTGTTATTGTGGGCTTTGATGAAGATGAAAGGCATTAGAGGCAAACAGAGAAACACGTTTGAGTAGAGTACAAATACATCTTTCCTTTGCCACCATATAAACTTAATTCAGAATCAACATGTGTCAGCGCATGAACAGCTCAAGAAGGCAGCAGAGCAAGGTACGAGTGGGAAGCGCACTCTGCACAGGGCAGCTAGAATCACCTTTCATTGGGTTGTGGGCCCCTCTTAATACTAGTCTACACATTCAGGCGGCTGTTAACTAAGCATGTTTCAGCATGCAGCTTAGCTCATGAAATTGGAGGCCTGATAACATTACAATTTATTTCCTGCCTCAGTAATAAATATTTGCTCCCAGTTTAAATTCCACCGGTGAGTGACAAAGCACAACTTAGAAAGGAGATGGTGATTCTGTAGAATCTCACACCCCAGAGCATTCTTTTAGATCAAAGCCTTTTGTGTAAATTTGGAGGCAAAACTGGGGCGAGGGGTGGATTCAAGTGGTTCATGCATAATCTGCAGGAACAGCAGGTTAGCTGTTTGGCAAATGGAATAATTTTGACTGAACTGTTCAAGGTCTATACATAACTCCACACTTAATGGCTAGAGCAATCAGGATGCTTCCCTTCTAGACACACACATATACAAAGCATATTCCTATGTAATCAAAAAGGATCTCTCTGAAGATCTCCTGGATATGTATATACATTTTATATGGACACACACACACACACTCACTTAAAATAAAAGCTAACAAAACTCATGTTCACTGGCCACATACAATAATATCCTCAGATGCTTACTCAGTTTTTATGAAGTGATAATAAATAGTTTTGTTTATGAAGAGTGAAGATGGAAGTGGGATACAGCTCCAGGCACTGTGCCTGCTTCTGCTCACCACGGGTGCAACTCTGCAGAGCTGCTGCTGCTATCTGAGGTAAGAAGCAATAATTCTGCTTTACATTTGTTGTTGTTTACATTCTGGATGACTGACACATGGAACGCCTTTCTTAAAGAGGCCATCTCTAAGCACTTTAGCCCTCCTAGAGTCATCTTAACCATCTTTCTTTGACTGCAAATATTCCCATAGCAACCAGCTATGATGTCACAAACATATGAATGACCAGAAGCAGTCTCAAGGAACAAAAGGAAACAGGATGAGAAGAGAAACAAAGAATGTATTTACTATGCAAGCAATACTGCTTATAAGTGCCACGGTTTTAACTCACCTCTAGTCATAGGAATGTATTCACAAGGAGATGGTTTCCGTTTGTAACTTTTACATTTTGGGGGGGAAATGGGGTGTGGGTATTTTAGTGAGGTAGGGTTTTCTGTGATCAGAATATAATGTAGTGGTTACTTAGGTCATTCCTGGAAAGCACGTCAGCCTACAGGGTCATGGCTTTTCACTTTAACGCAAATCATGACTCGGCCTTCGCATGGGCAAAGAGGGGAAGAATTTCCATGGTGCCCTTGATGGGGCAGAAAGCTGCACTCAGAGCTGTAAGAGCTGCTGGGTGCAAAGCAACATGGTCAGATACTTGACTTGCATCCGTTCTACCTTTGAAGAACTACATCTTTGAACGGTGTGTGTATTCGCTAAATAGTAGATACTTGCCACTTCCATAGGGCTTTTCAGGCGTAGATCTCAACGTGTTTCACAGCGGTGGATAAATATCGGCATTTTACAGATCGGAAAGGACACACAAAGGCCCCAATTCAGGAAAGCACTTAAGCCCTTGCTTAACTTTAAGCATGTGTTGAAATCCCATTGAAGTCAATGGAGCTTTAAGCACATGCGTAAGTGATTTTGTGAAATGGGGGTGGGTGGGTAAGAGTTTTATCCAAGACTACATAGCAAGAACGGGAGAGCCAGAAATAGAACATAGGAATCCAGATTCTGACTCCAGTGTCATTTTAAAATAAGCGAACACCTTTCAGTTCCTCTCTACATACATCAAAGTAAAAAGGGCACAAACCTAGTCCTCTCTCAATCCTTGATAGGTTACCTTTAAAGAGACATCAACATACGATTCTCATCTTCTACCAGTAGCTCTTCACTTTTTTCATTCTTTACCTTCTAATAAATTACTTAATTTTCACAGTTTATGCTGTTGACCTTTGGCATTTCCCTCAGCTTGAGCAATACAATTATGTTTTGGTTTTCTTTATAAACAGCGACTGGTCAGTTTTTGGCCTGCCAGTAGAAACACAATCTTGTTTGAGACCATAACACAGGAGGGAATGTTTAGATCCAAAAAACACTCAATTTCCGTTTATAATTAAATCATTCTTATTTCTAGATTTTACGGTTTCCCATTCTTCACATGGAACATCTGTTTACTTGTGGCATGTCATTATAGTATCTTAAGGCCTTAACGTCATTATTTTACCCTCACACAGCACACCTTGTTTCTAAGTGACATATCAGGGAAATGAGGCAGAGATCGATTAAGGCCCCGATTCCTGCAATGAGATGTGCATAAGCAAATCCCTGCACCTGTATGGAGTCTCATTGACCTCAATGCATCTCACTGCAGGATCAGGGACTTTGCAACTTGCCCAAGGTGATATATGAAATCTTTGGCAGAAGCAGGACTAGAAACTGGAACTTCTAAGTACAAGTTCAGTGCCATACCTCAACCCACGTTCGTTTGTTCTAACCCACTTTTCTCTAATGCTATTTTAGAGACCTTTAGTTTCATCACAAGGAACCAACATGCAGTTATCCAGCTTCTGTTCTGAAAACAAAGATAGGGAGGAAATGGAGATTTTCATTTTTATTGGATGCTTCCAATGTCATATCTAATAATATACAGATACTCATTTCCCATTCACATCTTTGCATATTCCAGCCATTCAGTCAGTTACATTAAAAGAAAAAAAAATGCACAACTGAAATAAAATAAATTTGTAAGCTGGAAAAATACAATATAAACTGTATCGTCAAAGAAACATTTCTCTTTATAATTAAAATCCCACTTGTAACAATTAAAGTAGGATTTTAAAAAAATCTTGATTTTTATTTTTAAATAGGTGGCCTTTATGTATATTTTTTTTCTCATTTTCATATGTACAATTCAGCAGGTCTCTCTGCCTGCCTGTGGCAGAACACCTGAAACGTAAAAACAAACACTGAAAAGGAAAATTATTAACAAAAAAAAGTTCGAAGTTCATCTTCCGGGAAAGTACAGTATGGTCAGAACGTTACACACATGCTTCTTTCATCTGCATTAAGGCCTAAGCGACGGACGTGCTTTAATAAAAGCAGACAGTGTGAAGAAAAGTCCTTCCACTTTTCTCTTCAAATTCCTGTAACAGCTCATCTATTTCGTTTTCCATGTCTTCTGTGTGTTGTATCTAAGAAGAGAAAGAACACATCAGTAATTGACATCAGATGATGCTGATGGAGTTTGCAGCAAGGCAGCTCCTCTTTGTTTAGGTTTATTTCTAAATCTGAATTTGGGATGGACCAAATTATAACACATTAAGGACTTCATTGGCAATTTGCCAGTAATCCTAAAGCTGCACCCAATATATAGGTACACATATGTATTCTTTAACATACAAAACATGCAACTATAATATCGACATGTAATTTGTACCACATTTGATTACTAAAGATGCAGCTTGGTTGTTGAGTTCAGTACTAGCAACAAAAACAAATCCTCAAAGGAATTCAGGCAAACAGACTGGCACATTGGGCCATATTCACACTGGAATCAGAACCATTTTTCAGACAAACACAGTGGCCCCATATACACTAGAAAGACCATTGTGCGAGGCAGCAGGTTACAATACTGTTGTCCGCAACCTAGTTACAATTTAGTTCCATTTTGCAATGTGGATGGCACCTTAATCCTATTTCAACACACAGCCAAGACTTGAGCCTGATTACAAAACACAGTCAAGGTCCCATCTACATTGTGATCCTCATCCCCCAGTACCTAGATTAGCAGTGGAGGCGTCTAACATTGTTTCCCTAACTAGTGTGGCCAGGAATTCTCTTTTGTCTGAGGACAAGACAAGACAGAACCACTATATATGACCTAAGAACGTTACATCTACAGCCCTTCTAGCTCCCACTCAACATATTGGTGATATTTTTCTTCAGATCAGACTGGGCAACAATAGCATAAAAAACAAACCAATTTACTTAGAGCATATTCTTGGCAGCACTACATATGAGCATGTTCCTGGATCATGCGACACGAGGAGACCTCTCCTCCACCCCACCCCACATTCCCTGTGAAAGAATCAAAATAGCTGCAAGTTCCACACTACGTGCAAGTGCACACAGGAGACTGGAGAGCTTTAAACATGGCTTTGCCATCTCATCAAGCCTACAGAAGATTTTGGAGACTGAAAGTGTGTGTGTGGCATCAAGAGAAGCGACCAGACTTCCTGTGGAATTCCAGTCTGCCATGACAGTGGAATATCGAGGCTTATTAGCTTGTGGAAGAATTTTCCCTTTGCCATCGTGGACACAATGCTAGATTTCTTTAGAATTTAATGCATCCGCCAGTGAAGATACAAGTGTTGATTAAGTAAGGTGGTAGGGCCGAGAATATTGAAGGTGGAAAGTAGAAGCTACCAGCTGCTTAAGCATTTTCTCTCCCCCCCACCACACGCACAAATGAGGGATTTGTTCTGGGCAACACTCCGAAAAGATGCCCTCCTCATTCTTGTAATGCCTCAGAACTGAGCATCTAAACTGAATCACTGTATATTAAAAGCTTGTGTCACAATGGACACAAGCCCCTCTAAGTATATATGGTTTCTATGCACACAATGAAGCGTTAGCACATCTGGGGTTCAACGTGTAGTAAGTGCTGATGTGTGCAGGCTGTGCAATATTGGATTTAAACAATAGTAGCTAAAAGCATTGCGTACTCATTCAAGCACAATGCCCATGGCTAATTATATATTGGTTTTAAACTTTTTTTTCCCCTAGAAAAACATGAATTCAATGATGATTCATTCATCTAGGCACATCCGTGCTGAAGAGAATCTTAGGGAAGGATTCGGGAAACATCAGTCTGTCAATATGGATTTTGCTTCAGGTAAAGGTTCACCCAGGCTAATCACCTACCATAGGCAGTGCTCCAAGAAGCATCTTTAAGTAATTTAAAAAACAAAACACAAAAACCTTTTAATTGGCTAAGTCCAGGTGCCCATAGGGATTGAGAACTTTATACTTACACACTGACATAGCTCACAAATAAGGAAAGCTCCCAGAGTCGCCTCCTCATGATTATCCTGAATGTCCACGTTAATCACATGTACGGGTTGGCATGTCTCCTGTTCTCTGGAATTTAAATCTAGTTGGGAACACCACACAAAACAGCAACACTTTAGAAAACCATCAGGCTTTAAATGGACATCCAAGAAAATATTTGTAAGGCCTTTATGGGGAGAGAGGCGCTATAGTAACGAAACAGGTCTTGTCCTGTCTCAGTCCTCCCTGAATCTTGTTTTAAGAGGTCGGGCTATTTTATGTTTTTCTATTTTGCTGTGCAGCGCCCCCAAGTATTCGGTGAAGCAAAAGGAGATTAAAGAGGCCTGATTCTCAGAGAATGCTGTGCACATATCCTATGCAAATCAGGTCCCTTTAAGGTGTCTCAAAAGCCAGGACTCAAATTCACCAGTCACTTTTGAAATAACTGGCCTTAATGTGTTTCACCCACAGATCAAAAAAGCTAACTCTTCCCAGGGAAGCAGATTCTGCAAGGCTGTGGAATATCTATTACTG
This sequence comes from Platysternon megacephalum, assembly GCA_003942145.1. NCBI lineage: Eukaryota > Metazoa > Chordata > Testudines > Platysternidae > Platysternon > Platysternon megacephalum. The sequence continues at coordinate 6,870,017 of QXTE01000014.1, read as the reverse complement.
TGGTGCCTCACTACTCTATAAGCTTCCACTAGTGTGCTCTGCATTAACGAGAGGCTCTCTTTCCCGCCCACCTCCTGCAACCTCAGCTTGGCAAAGTTAGCCAAAGGCTCCGGTTTAACATTTCATCATCCATTCATAGCAGGAGCTATGCAGCAGCACTCAAACTCTCGTTCATTTGCCAATTATGAAGAGTCTCGTCACACTAGGAAAGAGGTGCACAATGTGGAAATTGAATGAGCAGTTGCCTGCCACCGCCGACCCTCAAAGAGAAAACACTCTTCTAAAATACTAGAGCAAGGGCTGTTCTTTGTGAGCAGCAGGTGCTGAATTTAGTGATAATTCATTCGGATCTCAGGGTGCTTACTCTCATAAAAGCCAAAGTGGTTCTAAGCCAGCTCCCTTAAAGCACCCAGAGCTCTGCAATAGTACAACCGACAGAAACCTGAAGTAAATATACAGTGTTTCGGAGAGCTGGCAACATGCTGATGATGGACTAAGCAGGCAGGCAAATACTTTTATTTAAAACATATAAGATACTGGATTTGGTTGGCTGCTTTATGAATTTAAAGATAACTCCTCACCATTCATGGGATATTGCATGTTGAATGGTTATCCAGGAGGCTGGGTTCTGTTCCTGGTACAGACACTGACTGTATACCCTCAAGCAAATGATTTAGCCTCATGGTGCTCAATTTCCCCCATTCGTAACATGGGGACAAACCCCCTCAAAAAGCACCATGTAAGTGCAAAGCACTGTTACATCTATACCGTATATTCATACTCCCCATGCTAATTTTACCATTGGTTGGAGCCAAGCACACTGACTATTAAGGGACAGTATTTGTAGGGATGTTTAATACAGGAACTTTGTCTCCTGTGGAGTAATAAAGAGACTCTTCTAATGAAACCAGAGTGCGTTCTTCATATTTGGCGAGGGCAATGCTGACCAAAGATAAATGCAGGGCAACAGTTCCAGCAGAAGGTTCTCTAGTGATTTGGCTACACTGCTCCATTCCTGCCTCCACTCTCACTTCTAAGCACCGTTACACTTGCATTAGCTGTCAGTGTGAGGAGGCGCACGCCCATGGCTCCTCAAGATTCTCCAACAGCCCCTCTGGCACACTCAGCTGGGCTCTGTCAACAGTAGCAGCTGTTCTGCGACAGCATTAAGAGAAACAGGTAAAGAGGGCTTCAACTGAGAAAGAACCACCAAGAAAGCAATTGAACCTCCATTTCCTTGGGCATGTCACCTCTTGGCTTTGTTTACCCCATCCACAAGATGGGGATAGCACGTCTCTACCTCTCTGGCACATTATAAGGATTGTTTAAAGGCCTTTACCATGGAGAGAGCTGTGTAAGTATTAAGCATTCACTATTAGGCAACTGAATGGTTGCTTACTTAGTGTGACCACTTTCCACTTCTCTCAATAAAAAACAGACTTAACATTTCTTGATACCATTAAGCGTTGGAGATAGTGCTCAGACTATAGGATCATCCATGCTATGGTTTTAAGTAAGTTTATAATCAGGTTGTAATGGAGCTGACTCCATATATCCACACACAACACCGTTAGCCCATGGCTTCTGACTGCTTTGGCATACCTGGCTTCAAACCTGCTTATGGACAGGGATGTAAAATGAGTGTCAGGCAGTAACTGGGCTCTAATGCAGGTCTGCTGAAATGCAGATGGGCCCCTCTAACCATACCTAGCTAGCTAAGATGAGGTGGATGACCGTAAAATCTGGAGTAATAGCAATGGGACAAAATTTAATAGTGCAAAGAACAAGTTCATGCACTTAGGGACTAACAACAAGAATTTTTGCTATAAGCTGGGGATTTATCAGTTGGAAGCAACAAAGGAGGAGAAAGATCTGTTGTATTGGTTGATCACAGGCTGACTATCAGCCATGAACGTGATGCAGCCGTGAAAAAGGCGAATTCAATTTTAGGACGCATCAGCCGAGATATTCCCAATAGAGATATGGAAGCGTTAGTACCATTATACAAGGCACTGGTGAGACCTCATCTGGAATACTGTGTGCAATTCTGGTCTCTCATGTGTTTAAGAAAGATTAATTCAAACTGGAAGAGGTACAGAGAAGGGCTACTAGGGTGATCAGACTAATGGAAAAACTTACCTTATGAGGAGACTCAAAGAGCTTGGCTTATTTAGCCTAGCCAAAAGAAGGCTGAGGGGAGATATGATTGCTCTCTATAAATATATCTGAGGGATAAATACCAGGGAGGGAGACTAGTTAATTAAGTTAAGCGCCAATGCTGACAAGAACAAATGGATATAAATTGGCCATTAACAAGTTTAGGTGAAGGTTTCTAATAGCCTTGGAATAGCTTTCCAAGGAGAGCAGTATGGGCAAAAACTTAACTGGCTTCAGACTGAGCTCGATAAGTTTAGGTATNGGGGGGGGGGGGGGGGGGGGGGGGGGGGGGGGGGGGGGGGGGGGGGGGGGGATAGGGGGGTTGCCTTCTTATGCACCATGGGACATGGATCACTTGCAGGTTTAAACTAATGTAAATGGTGCATTCTCTGTAACTTGAAGTCTTCAAATCATGATTTGAGGACTTGAGTAACTCAGCCAGAGGTTAGTGGTCTATTCCAGGAGTGGCTGGGTGGGGTTCTGTGGCCTGCAGTGTGCACGAGGGAAGACTCGATGATCAGCCTTAAAGTCTATGAGTCTTCCCACTGCCATTATTTGCATGGGGGGGGAGGAAGGGATATCACATGGTGCAGTGCTCTGTGAGAAGAGCACCCACAACCCTCTGCCCCTGGCAGTCTTCAGATGAATCAGTAATCTGGGGAAAAATCTAGGCAGCTCTCCTAGAGCCAACAGACACAGACAGTTATGTATTATGGAGATGTGGACAGGCCAACCTAGCTGGTGAGACACTGCTGTGTGGACACACTGAACCGGTGTTCGCCATAGTTATGCCAGAGCCTCTTAACATGGTCTGAACTGTAGTAGAGATGGGGCAACTGACACCTAGACTTTTGTATGGACTCATTTGCAAATGGCAACTTCTGCTTTCAGGGAAGTAGGTAGGAGGGTTGTCTTGCAGCTCTCTCCTGCAAGGCGACACCCACTCCAGAATGGCAGGATGCACCATATTCAGCCTGCTGGGTTTCCGACCTCAGAAGCATTTGGAATCTTAGTCTGTAAATGTACTTGACCTTCAGGATAGCTCCTCCAATCCCACCAACCCCTTACCTGCTTTGATGGCACCTGCACAACCCACTAACATCTTTTACAGAAATAGTTGGCATTTTACCAGCTAGCCATCACCTTTGTGACACATCTGACCCCAAATAAGGGACTGCTGGTCTTTTCCCAGATGCTTCTTCCAGCTGACACCGGATGGGTTGGATACAGATGTTTCCAATTTGAGAGGGACTAAAAGGGTAATTGAAGTAAACTTAGTTTAACCATCCAAGGTCCTTACCTTCTACTACTTGATCATAGACTCTTTCTTCACAAGTTAGAATCAGATCAAACACATCTTTGCAGTTCTGGAATCTTTCTGGTCGTGGCTTGATTCGCTTATTTCTGTCCAACATGTGTAAAATCCCATTCTGTGTATATCTGAAGTTTCTAGAGTTAAGTAACTTGGAAAGTAAATGTTTGTATTTTCAGTAAAGTAAGTGCTTCCATTACTCTTTATTTGCCTTTGTTTGCTTAGAAGCTAATAATTAGGACAAAAAAAAACCAAGGAAGAGCTAAAAGTTGTCTCCTATTTGAAAATATAAAGGTCAATGAACTTAACTGAACTCTACAGCAATCTCCTAAATGCTGGTTAAACAACCCAATCAGGAAAATTCATAGAGTCTCTGGAATACACAGCCACCTTCACAGAAATGTACTCTTACTGTCAGTACAGAGGCAAAGATGACCGCGAAGGCTCTCTGAAAATGAAGAAACTTCTGTCTTTTTATGGAGCGAGTTCTGTAGCCACAATACTTAAACAATTAACGACATGTACCCGTTTTATATACACCTCTACCTCGATATAACGCTGTCCTCGGGAGCCAAAAAATTCTTACCGCGTTATAGGTGAAACCACGTTATATCGAACTTGCTTTGATCCGCCGGAGTGCGAAGCCCCGCCCCCCCGGAGCACTGCTTTACCATGTTATATCAGAATTCGTGTTGTATCGGGTTCCGTTATATCGGGGTAGAGGTGTACATAAAAATGTGTGTCTTCTGTTGCTTACAATATTTCCCACAGTCAGGGCCTGTATGTTAAAAGCCAGTCATATTGTGCTCTTAATGCTAGTTGCAAAAATGTGTGGGACCTACTCAGAACTGGGTTTTTATAACTGATCTTCCTAAGGGAATTAAAAAACCCAAAGGAGAAAAGTGCGATGAAAATATGTCACCAAGCCTGGGTGTGCTGGAGAAAGACATGGATTTATGCTTATTGGAACTTTATACAGTCTCCATATGAAAGGGATGAATTTCATCTGCTGCTTAGTATCTATTTCAGTGGTATGACTAATCTCAGGGCCAGGATTCACACACTGCATTCCAATTCCATACAGGAATGGGACATACTGCTGTCAACACCATCATCATCTTCCCAGGCTTCTGAAATATGCCGTTTCAGTAAGATGCGCCAGCATACAGGGCCATTTTAACCTGTGGCTCATTTAGGCTTTTTGTCAAACCACTGCAGAATCAGGCCTCTGGGATTTTTTTTTTTTTTTTTTTTTTTATATAAACTGTTCAACATACAAAGTCTTGCTATAATTTGAAACCTTGGTGAAAGACCATTTATTTCCAGACACTCCATTTCTAAAAAATAGGTATTTTCTGAAGGTAATGAACCAAACTTACAGCCCTTAGGCAAAACCCTGTCTGGAGGCAAAGTTTCAGATGTGGATTAGGAACACCAAAAATGTGTGGATAGAAGAAAACCTATTAGCCAATGCACATCTCTCTTCTCACCTTAGAAGCAGCAGTGATACTTACAAAAAAGTCTTTGGAGAATGCAAGTTTGCACTAGTTAGCAGTGTAAAGATGTACCATTTACAAATGTGTGATTTTTGTGCATAGAAATTCCCTTTTAGTAGCCAGACCCTTTCTGATCTTGAATCTTGCAAACGTTGAAGTGAGCTATCCATTCTTACATTCTTTACAGATTCATACTCCTCCCCAATCCCCTCTAACTTCTTTTCTAAAGAACACAGACCTAGTTTCTAAATCTTTGAAATAATTTAGGACTCAAATCCCTGTATCTTTCATTTTGGTTATCCTGCAAGTTCTAAAATTCCCCTCTGCTACCTGGGTAACCAGATCTATACAGACTATCCCAAATCCATTCTCAAGTGCTGCTGAAGGAACTGCATGAAGTCACTTCCTCTAACCTACAGGTGCTCACCTAAGCCCTCCTGAACTCTGAATTCTGAAGTTTAATAAAACATAAAATAAAAGTTTTGAATTGCATTAAAAATTAACCCCAGCTCCTCTGCCTGCTTAGTGTTCTGCTGCATATAGAGTGGATATTCTATTTTTATTATTTTGGTCTTTCGCTATCAGCTTACATTCTCCGCAGTGTATTGTCCAGACCACTTGCCTAACAAAGACAACATTCTTCTGAATGTCTTTTGCTCTTCAAAAGAAAGATTGGTGCTGCCCTTTTTATATCCTCAGCCAACTGTCATCTCACTGCATGTTTCCTTCTTCCAGATCACTAATGAAAATCACTCCCCCAAGCCTTGGCTATCCCTTTCTCAAAAACGCTTCCACATGGAATGATGATTGGACTACAATGGCCAATTAGTTATCTACTCAAATAGTTCTGCAGTACTTACTAGGTCCATAGTGTCACCAGGTCACTCTTGGTTACATCCTTGAAAAGCTCCACTGGATTTACTAGCCACGTTCTTCCTTTTGGGAGTCCATGTTGATCATCCTTCTGTTTTAATGGACGTTAGTTCCCCAGACGTGCCTAAAACATATGCTTTCCTTCTACTCTCCAATCCATCAGGTATGCCCCCAATTTCTGCTTCCTTCAGAATCCTGAGTTGGATCCCATCTGGTCCTGGATTTTTCTGTCTACATACTCTCTTAATCACATGCTCTGGCACAATATCAGCTTCTCTTGGGTATGTTTCCTTTCTAAGATAAAATGTGTCTCTGGCATCTGTCCTTTAGCTTTCTTTGCTGAACACTAAGGCAGGGAATTAAATTTACTAAAAAGCCCACACAGTCAAGTTTTACCTCTTCTGCCAACTTACAGCTACTTTCTCCCAGGGGCCATCTGCCTGCATACAGAATAGGAGGCCAGAAACAAGTATTTTAAGACTTGTGCCATTTTCATATAGCTCTTATTATACACACTGTACCTGAAAAAAACAACCATACCACACGTTCAGCAAGTGGAGGTGGTAATGGTGAGTGTTTGCATTATGTACTCATGATAGTTTTCTTTCCCTCATCACAAGCTGGGGTGAATTTCAGTATGCCTTGATGGTTTGACACTTCTGTCACTACCTCCACTATGCTTGCCCAGATATCTTGAGAGTCATTTGAGTCAGACCTTCCTCTTCTGCCCAGTGTCCCATCCCCACCGTCTCCTACCCTATGCATTCCAGACATTTTTTGGCATAGCCACCTCTCCAGATGGTATCCACAAACTTTTCCTTTGACTTTTGAACAGCAATGCTGGCTCTCAGCTACAGCAGCAATCTCACCACTATAATGTTCAGCAAGTCAACACTAGAAGCATATGCATTCTCCAGGATGTTTTCAACCAAGACAAACCACTGCTTGTCAATTATATTATGCCCATTTTATATCCTTGCTCCCACCGCCTTTTATAATGGGCCTGATTCTGATCTCATACCACAGTAACTCCACTGAAGTCAATGGAATCCCACAAGGGTGAAACTGCAGCATGATTAGAATTAGGCTCAAATGTGTTTGACTCTAGTCAGAAAATGTTGCCTGCATGCACACCTAATTTCTCCTGTACCCTTAGCACTACACTACGTACTAATTTTTAGTCAATAGCCACAAGCTATTTACATGAGCAGTCTCTCAATTTTATTAAAGATGTATTGTGTTCATTTCTTGGTATGGAGAAACTTTAGGTCTTTGTTAAATTTAAAGAATCAACTCATCAGCTGTCCTCTACTCATTCCACACAAAGCTAAAAAGATCACAATGAACAGTAAAACAAACTCAACTTTAAACTAAATTTTGTTTTTAAAAAGATCATCTCATAGAAGGTTATAATCTGTCCTCCCACCCAGTGGATTGTCCCAAACAAGAGTAAGCCCACCCACTGTTTGCCCCTCTAATCAGTTTATTCATAACCTCTCAACTCATAGAATTCAAACACAGATATATACAATATCGGTGCTATCAGTATCAGTTGGCAGATATATACAGGCAAGTCCTCAGCAAAGCGAGCGTCTTACTTCAATCCTTATAGTTAGCAATATGTATCTTAAACCCTCACAAGCAATTCAGCACAGCTGGCAGTGTGTGCGCTGAACAGACGACTCGGAGCTCAGACTATTCCCACCTCAAAGTCTAGCTCGATGCCAAAGCCAGGGGAAGTACCTGCCTGAACACGTTTAGGTTACATGTCACGCTGGCACCTCCTTTTCTTACTCCTCTCAAACACAGCTTCTAGTCTACCACAGTCATGCTTTCATCCACACTAAAGAAGCTATTCTTACGTGCAGCACAGAAAAAGGCTTAGAATCTGATGTCAAGATGTGTTGTATAGTAAGAGGACACTTTGGTATATTGCTATACAGTACTGGCACAGGAATTAAGCTTAAGTATTTAAGACATCAACAGGGATTCTTTGTAGCCAACTCTGAACAGTGCAACAATGTCCTATCATTATAAGGTTTAGTCAGCTACTAAAATATTTTAAAAAAACCAGTCTTGGGCTTCCAAACCATGGTGATTTGATTAAGAAAACTGGATCAAGCAATCACTTTCTCTGAACACCCACCCAAAATAACTTCTACAGGACTGGATTTATATTGGATTTGTTTAGCATGAAGCACTGCCAGTAGCCGACTTGTGCTGCTGGGTTCTCCCATCCTATTGTTGCTGCATTGTCTCTCTTCTTACGTAATGAGCCCAGCTCTCCTCTCACTTAAATGAATGTAAAACTGGAGTAACTCCATTGCAGTTAGTGGAACTGTGCCAATGTTAAACCAGTGTAAGGAGAATGAGGCCCACTGAGTAAATACTTAAAGACAATGCAGCATAACCTGAGCCTTTTACACATTCTCAGTTGGAATTATCTTCATGCAAACATTTATCTAAAACATTTCTTTAAATTCTAAATATCTTTGCTTCCTATTTCAATAAATTATCTAAAATGTATTTCTGCTATTCATCCAGACAAACTGCTCATTAAAAATGTAAAGAAGTTCGCTTTATCCAAGTATCAGTAATCTCTCTCTCACTACTTTGTGCTTTTAACCAGTTAGATGTGTGTCCTTTTTCGTATTCCCAATTCCCCATTTGAAGTTTTCCAGAGGCCTAAGGATTTATAGGTCTATGATTTACAACTATTTCAAAAGTTGTACTAAACATGTTTAAGTGAATCTAAACAGAGTGAATCATGTAATAAAATACAGATACAGTGGTTTGGTTTTTTTTTTAAACAAACCAAAATATGTATGGCTTGAATGTGTTAGAGCCAGGCTCTCTGTTTACGTTTATACCACAATAAAGTTATTCACCACCTTTGAGAACTGTAGTTATTCTAAATTCTATTTCAGAAGTTAAAATTTAAGAAAAAAAGTTAGAGCATAGTCGATCGTAAAGGCTAGGTTCTCTCCCCAAAGATTACAAAGGAGTCTAGTAAGAGTAATATTCTGTTCTTCGTGTAAACAGCATGATCGGAGACATAAAATACTGTGTTAGTGCAAACTTCTCTGAGGGTGGGATAACACTCTTCTGTATGGTTCCCGTATAGTTGACCATTGACAATTCTGGAACAAGGAAATACAGAGATTTTAAGGAAATGCACATTACCATCACAGAGGACAGAAGTCACTGTGAGCCTCACACTCAGACCCTGGAAGCGATGCTAAGTCAAGCTGCATTAAATGGAAGAGATCCCTCAGAAGATGACTTGGTGTCAGCATCCAGATGTTTTCTATCCTCTCCCACATTAAAGATGCACCTGCACAGCTATAGGTAAGACCTAACGCAACTCTAAACCTGTGGATACCATTTTCAGGGATTAGGATTTTAACTGGAGTACACTTCGTATATGGAACCACAAGGGGACAATAAGAGAAAAGGAAGGTCCAGGAACAAAGACAAGGGGCCTTAAAGGGAAACTGCCACCTGTGAGTAAGGGGGGCGGGGGAAATTACCACCATACAAGCCCCCAGTGATGTAAAACTCTAGTTTTACTTTTGTAGCAAGGCGACAGCAAAGCTGTGATCTTGGCCAGGGCATCAGATATTCTAGTGATATTTGGAGCACAGAAAGCAGCTAGCCTGAACAGAGCCCATTCTTTTGGTGTTAGGATTAGGGAAAAGTCATGTACTTGATGGTGGCAGATTTCTTGTAAGCACTTTGCATGGCAAAAAAGAGTGCAAAGTTTGCTGAGACGAGAGAATTAGATTGTTAGAGAACTTTCAGATACCGCAGAATAGTTGTGTTCTGGACATCCCAAAGTGAGGCCAGATTCCTCACTTCACACCAGGGAGAATCAGAAGCAATTAACTCCATTAACTTCAAGGGGAGTTACCCCAAATTTACATCAGGGTAACTGAGATCAAAATCTGCCCCTCTGTTGAAGTGTGAAAGGGTTCGATCACAGAAATCAGCAAAAATGGCTTTTCAAAGATCTAACCCAAAGCTAGTGATCAATGTTATTATTTTTCCTCATGCATTAACCTACTACTGCACTGTGAAGGGGCAAGCACCCCAAAAAAAGGGAGATTTATTAAAAGAACTCCTGCAATATCACACAAAATTTGCAGCAAGGGTAGTTTAGGTTGGACATTAGGAAAAACTTCCAAACTGTCAGGGTGGTTAAGCACTGGAATAAATTGCCTAGGGAGGTTGTGGAATCTCCATCATTGGGGATTTTTGTGAGCAGGTTGGTCAAACACCTGTCAGGGATGGTCTAGATAATACTTAGTCCTGCCTTGAGTGCAGGGGACTAGACTAGATGACCTCTCGAGGTCCCTCCCAGTTCTATGAAATACACCTCTACCCCAATATAACACGGTCGTGGGGAGCCAAAAATCCTACTGCGTTATAGGTGAAACGCCGTTATATTGGGGTAGGGGCAGCAGGGCTCCAGTGGTGATTTAAAGAGCCCATGGCTCCCCGCAGCAGCCAGAGCCCCGGACCCTTTAAAGCGCCGCCGGAGCCCCGCTGCTACCACGCTATATGCAAACCCGTGTTATATCGGGTCGCGTTATAGTGGGGTAGAAGTGTATTAAATAATACAGCTGGCTAGTAAACTTCCCTTTAACATTGTGTATTAAATAAAACAGAGATATTGTGTATTAAATAATACAGCTGGCTAGTAAACTTCCCTTTAACATTGAAACATTAGTCCAACTCCCAAAACTGTCCTGCAATGTGACATCACTGGGAATCTCTGATAGGGGAAGGCATGGAAGTAGAATAGCAGTATTGCAAGTCAGGACTTAAGTACATTAGCAGATGTGTTCACAAAATGAGCCTATCACATGCTTTTATCAGTCCTGTCAGTTACATTAATTAATACTAAACTTTGCTATGTATTTATTAAATCCAGCATGAAGACAATCCTAATTAATGAAACCAACTCTGTATAATCTTACCTTGAAATGAAAAGGGATGAAGTTATTACACTAACATCCTGTTAGTTTAAAAGAAGAGTTACAGGGGAACTAGATGACAGTGAGTCAGTAATGAAATCGGGAGCTCTACACCATTAGGTTGCCAGAAGTTACCACCCTCTGATGGCCAACAGGGAAAGAATGGGAGCTTCTAGTCAAGTTTTCAACACGTAGGTGGCCACACTCCAAAAAACAACACACACCTATCAGCGCTCGCCATTGTACCCATTGTGAACAGTCTTCAAGGGACCAAGAACAGCAACTGAACTCCTCTTTCACCTATGGATGTGGACCATTCAGAGAAGGACCGAAGCACATGGGTGGGGGAAACCAAGGGGGAGGAAGCCATAATGTACATTTTGTGGATAAAGGCTTCCGTCTTCAGGACTTTCAGTCCAGCACCTTTCACAAGCATTAAAAAAGGGAAGTTACTATAAAAAAAAAAAAAAAAAAAAAAAGAGAGGTTATTCTTGCCAGTGTCATAGGATATGGTTTCCTGTGCTACCTCAGCCAGACCATGGCAAGAACTACTTATATATAAGCAGGCAATTCTTGTAACAATGCTTGTAACAGTAAAGAAGAAAGTCCATTTCAAACGCAATATAAAATAGGTCAGGAAAAGTTGTCCCAATCAATTGTTCCATTTTTCTTTGGGCTTGTTTTCCCCTCTGATTATAAATAAAGCGGGGAGAATGAGTCACCAGTTCTATCAAAACAGAGGATCCTGCATGAAACATAGCTGGAAAGACACTGTAGTTGTAGACAATTGTTGCTGTTTAGGGTGGTCAAATTCTATATTGATGGATGTGGGACAAAAAACTTCCTATACAGAGAGGACAGTAAAATACTGGCTGGTTATATGGTTTAGATGTAAAGACCCTCACAGTTCCCTCTTCTTAAAACATGACCATTCCTAAACATAGGACATTCTTCATATCTATTTCCAGATGCAACAGACTTTGCATTTAGACTCCACCCACCTATTTTGTCTGCTTATGGTCTCAGACGTTCTATGGTCAACTAAGCATTTTACATACACAATTTAGGTACAGAATAGATGTAGCAGTAGGATACAGCCAAAAAAGTTCCTTTCCCTCACATGCCCTTGGATGTTTACTTTATGATTCTATGAATTCTAAGGCCTAAATTTAAGTGACCAGTGATTTTGCATGATTAACTTCAGACATCTTAAAGGCCTGATTTTCAGACAGTGCCTAGCATCTGCTCTTGGAGTATCAAGTCCCTTGAAGGTTTCAAGTTGGGCACCTAAAATAACTAGTAGTTCTTGAAAAATTAGGCCCTTAATGCACAAAGAAAATGGTTTCACCTTCAAAAGGAACAGCCCTTGGCCTGACCAATGGCATAGCTCAGACAGTGGTAACTTTATTGGGTCACTACTTCGATTGTAAACTCTTTGGGGGAGGGACTGTCTTTTTTGTTGTGTTGCTACTCCTCACACAATGGGGTCCTGGTCCATGACTAGAGCTTCGAGGCACTGCCACAAGTTACTTCTGATTACGTAACTAAGGCGGGGCGGAGGACAATGAAATGGGAGGAACAGGAAATAAAACTAGGGTTGTACAGTTATGCCGGGGGATGGGAGTTAAGTGAGGGAAGGAGGAATAGATCACTAACAACTGTGCAGCCTGATACTCCGAGTTTTCCATTAATTCATGTACTATTCATTCTTTGTCCAACTGGATTAAGCATAATCTGTTTCTTCATAGAGATTTCAATAGCATCTGAGCCACAGAGCTCTAGTTAATTAGAGTTGGCACACAGACAACAATGCACAGATCATCTTCCTAGGCCAACTAAACTTTAATATAAACAGCAGTAGTATCTGATGCATTTACATTTCAGACAGCTAGACAATCGTGTTTATGGCACGCAGCATGAAGAGGCAAGGGCAATACATGCCATGGGTACTTCACTCTGCCAGCCCTTTCCAGCATAGGAAGCCATTGTCCTAGTTAGACAGGATATTCTATTTTACTTAGGGCTGTCAATTAATTGCAGTTAGCTCACACGAGTAACTCAAAAAAATTAAGTCATTAAAAAAATTAATTGCACTGTTAAACAAATAGAACACCAATTGATTTTTTTTTTTTTTTTTACATTTTCAAATATATTGATTTCAATTGCAACACAGAATACAAAGTGTACACTGCTCACTTTACAAATAAAAAACAGTATTTTTCAATTCACCTCATACAAATGCAATCTATCATGAAAGTGCAACTTACAAATGTTTTTTTTTGTTACATAACTGCACTCAAAAACAAAACAAGGCAAAACTTTAGAGCCTACCAGTCCACTCAGTCCTACCTCTCGTTCAGCCAATCGCTAAGACAAACAAGTTTGTTTACATTTACGGGAGATAATGCTGCCCACTTCTTATTTATGTCACCTGAAAGCGAGAACAGGTGTTTGCATGGGCCTTTTGTAGCCGGCGTTGCAAGGTATTTACGTGCCAGAAACGCTAAACATTCGTATGCCCCTTCATGCTTCGACCACTATTCCAGAGGACATGCTTCCATGCTGATGACACTCGTTAAAAAAATAATCCGTTAATTACATTTGTGACTGAACTCCTTGGGGAAGAAGTGTATGTCTCCGGCTCTATTTCACCCACATTCTGCCATATATTTCACGTTATATTAGTCTTGGATGATGACCCAGCACATGTTGTTCATTTTAAGAATACTTTCGCTGCAGATTTGACAAAATGCAAAGAAGGTACCAATGTGAGATTTCTAAAGATAGCTACAGCACTCGACCCAAGGTTTAAGAATCTGAAGTGCCTTCCAAAATCTGGGAGGGATGAGGTGTGGAGCATGCTTTCAGAAGTCTTAAAAGAGCAACACTCCGATGCGGAAACTACAGTATTTGAACCACCAAAAAAGAAAATCAATCTTCTGCTGGTGGCATCTGACTCAGATAATGAAAATGAACATGTGTCGGTCCGCACTGCTTTGGATTGTTATTGAGCAGAACCTATCATCAGCATGTACGCATGTTCTGTGGAATGGTGGTTGAAGCATGAAGGGACATATGAATCTTTAGCGCATCTGGCACAAATTTTGCGACGCCGGCTACAACAGTGCCATGAGAACACCTGTTCTCACTTTCAGGTGACATTGTGAACAAGAAGTGGGCAGCATTATCTCCTGCAAATGTAAACAAACTTGTTTGTCTGAGCCATTGGCTGAACAAGAAATAGGACTGAGTAGACTTGTAGGTTCTAAAGTCTTACATTATTTTATTTTTGTATGCAGTTATTTTTTGTACATAATTCTACATTTGTAAGTTCAACTTTCATGATAAAGAGATTGCACTACGGTACTTGTATTAGGTGAATTGAAAAATACAATTACAGTGCAAATATTTGTAAAAAAATAAAGTGAGCACTGTACACTTTATATTGTGTTATAATTGAAATCAATATATTTGAAAATGTAGAAAACTACCATTTATTTAATATTTTTGGATTTCTATTATTGTTTAATTGCGCGATTAACTTTTTTAAAATCACTTGACAGCCCTAATTTTAATTTCTTGCCCCTATTGTGTAGCATTGTTGGTACCATGATAATGCTCAAAGGGGGCTGCATTTAAGCTGAGTTTGAATATATGGTTTAATATGATGCACAGTTTAATTCCAGAAAGCCTTCTCAGGCCCACAAAAGGCACTATGCAAATAGTGCACAAGTACAACTACTGGCATGTATTCGTTAACATCCTGTACATATTATCAAGTTAAGCTTCAATCCACCCAAGTATTTCAGATGTTCCATTTTATACACCTACCAAATGAGCCTTTTAAACAAGAAATTCACAACAGATTTAAGACAAAAGTCTGTCGCTACCTATAGCATACTGGGGATTATTTATTAAAAACTATTTGGTAAATTGTATCCAGCTTTTAACTTTGCATTTACCAAAGAAGTGGACACACTTTTCGTGAAAACATATTTTCATCGCTATCCCCGGCACCCAGGGCTTTTAAATCTTCAAATAAAAATTTGACATGCAAATGACTCATGCTCTGGGTACAGTAGTCAACATACTGGTACAGATACCATAATTTTTCCTTGTAGAAACCAAATGTTCTGTTTTGCTATGCAGACAAGCCAATTATAGCTGTTTGGAATGGCATTTGAAGGTCTCATTTTTCCATGGTATCATCTTTGCTTTCTAACTGGCTACTATTTACAATGTCAATTCTGTATTGTGTATGTGTCCTATTAGCAGAAATAAAAAACAAACATTTCCTCTGGGGGACCTAGAAAACACACTGATCTAGCTTTCCAGTAGTTTAAGAGCCTTCCTTATTTCTCCAGGGAATAAGACTGAAAAAAAATCAGGATTAAAAGTTCCACACTCCAGCCTGTTGCAATTTACTATTGCAAGAATATGGCTAGATCCACTTCAGTTTGCATGGAAACTGCATGTTTTTAAACATAAATTTATGCAATTCAGACCTTCTGCATAGAGCTCATTGTATTGTGTAACGTAACTCAGGTTCTGAGTATTAGATTGAGCGTCTTAAAACACCAAAAGGGGATACTTTGGGGTTAAAAAATACATTTGAAAAGAGTGTGTGTCTCAATGCCTTACACAACACTGGAAATAAAATTAAAATATCAAGGTTACTTATCATTAATGCCCGTTCTTGATTTTTATATTCCTCTCCACTTGGGCAATGAAAATAAGATTAGTTACTTTACTTTTCTGGATCATGTGCTAGCAATGCTACGAAGTTTGGATTGCAATCAATGCAGCGGAACGTTTACAACTAAACAAAATATAGTTGCATCACAAATGATGGGAATCCTTTAACCGATCGTAGTTTTCGTAATATTTTTAAAATAAAAATCTAAATTTTAGGCCTAAATTAACTTGTGACCCTTGAAGTATGTTTAATTGTTCATAACCTTGAAATGATCTAAGTAGGACGAATGCAGGGGACTCAACTAGATTGACCTCTCAAGATCCCTTCCAGTCCTACAATTCTATGATTCTACATTTCAAACTCAAATAACCTTTGGTTCTCTTACTCCCAAACATCACACAATACAATAGCAACACTTATCTTGCTTTTGGGAGGCACCAGAAAAATGTGTTTACTGAACTACACAAAGGAATTGTCTCACCCTGCACTGAACTACAGCAAGGAGCGGTTCAGTAGTGCACAGTAGCACCACACAAGAGTTTGTGACAGGAAGTGAAGATTTAGGTTAGATATTAGGAAAAACTTTCTAACTACAAGAGTAGCGTAAGTTTTGGAATAGGCTTTAAGGGCGGTTGCGGAATCCCCATCACTGGAGGTTTTAAAGAACAGGTTGGACAAACACCTGTCAGGGATGTTCTAGGATGTTCTTCACTTAAGGAAGCCACACCACCAGGTGAATGGCAACAAAACAGGTTTTCAAAGAACATGTTTTCATGGGGGGAAAACCAAGAACACTCAAGCTCAAACTGAACCAACATACTCCCTATACTAGCCTGACTGAGGTAATATTTTATTCTATTGCATTGGATGAATAAATTCAGCATGAAAATGCAAAGCTTTTCATTATGCAAATCCACCTTGATCTGGTTTGCCCAGAGTCATCCTTAGGATGACCTCTTCAGTTTACTTCAGGGAATAGGTGTGAGATTAAGATGCTCCTTGTGATGCCAGTGGCTTTTAATCTTTAATTTAATGTTTTGTTGCTTAGTGCTCATAACAAGGAGAATGAAATCCAGTATTTATCCACTGAATGGGCAGCAGCAAGGCTGGATTCCCAATACAGCTCAACCTTGCTCTGGAGGGACAGCCTCTGGCTTAGTTTAGTCTTCGCAGCCTGTTCAATCCATGTCCTGTCTGCTCAGTCTGCTGAGAAGGGAGCCAATTATGATGGTAGTGGTTTGTGTTGAAATGCCTTGGCCACCCATCTCATTTCACACAGGTCTCCAAACCATCCACAACCAGTAACAGCTTCTCTTCACTGGGGATACATGGGAAAGATTCAAATTGGCAACCTAAAAGTGAAAGGCTCTAATTATTATTAGTCTTCTCTAAAAAGGTCAGTAACCATGCTCCCTGGAGGTGGTCTCACCACTCTCTTCCTCGTCCTGTGGGTCTTGCCTCTAACTTCGCTACCCTTTCTCACCTTTGACAGGGTGGTCTTCCTGCTGCCTTCGTCAACGGAGCCTATGTTTACACTACAGGCTTCTGACACCATAGCATGGTTGGTCAGGAGCGGGAAGAGGGGTGATCCCTAACGGACATAGCTGTGCCAGCAGAAGTCTCGAGTGTAGACACAGCTATACTGTACTGGTAAAACTGCACTTTCCTGGGTATAGTTTATTTCGCTCCTCGGGACTGAAACGGGGAAGATAGTCATCGCCTTTGTAAGGCGCTTTGAGATCTACTGATGAAAAGAGCTACATACTGGTACAAAGTGCAGCTTTGCCAGCATAGCTGCCCCCAAACTAGGAGCACGTTGCAGATATAGTATACTGGAATTCCTAACACGGTACAGCGCTCCTACTGTACATAGGACCTAAGTACCAAGCCCTGTAAAGGCTTCTCCACCTTATACTATACACCCATGCTAGGGACAAAAGATTAGCCCATGCTGGGCTAAGCTTTGGCCTTCTTTCCTATTAACAGAGAGCAGCTGTGCACAATCTTGATTGCTCCTACTTGAGAAAGCCTCTCGATTGCTTTGGCATTTGGCATTTGAACCTACATTGATTCTTTTAAAATTAGCGCCTTGGAGGGAGTGTGGATTTGAGAGAATGATCACAAATCAAGTAAAATGCAACCCTCAGATCTCCTAATCATGGCTGTGGAGGTGCAACGAGGAGTAAGGGGATGAAACTGAGCAAGGTAAAATTGAGGCTGAGTAGCAGAGAAACACTTCGTAACAGCGAGCTCTATTAGACTGTGAAATAGTTTCCTGAGGGAAGTCGTAGAAGCACTGCTGCTGGAGTCATTTATAAACACAGACAGGGACAAAAATCGCCTCTTCCAGGGAACAAACCAGCTTTGGGTTAGATGAGCCGGATATGCTAATAAAAAGGCATTTCCCACTGGACAGCAGTCTTTGTTTCCTTACTACGCACAGACTGGCCTGTGAACTTAGTGCATGGGTCATTTACAAAGCGGACAGTTGCCCTCACCCTCGCCTCATGACTCGATTTTCCCTTTTCACTGCAAAGTTGAAAGGAGCCGAACGCATTGCTTGCTGGCCTACAGCACTGCTAGTGCTCCTAGAGCAAGCTGTTTTCTACCCACACCTGGCCGGTGGTAATGGTGCTAATGGGTCCCAGTAGGTTTTTACTCCTGGGAATCACAGCAAGAGCAGCATCACAGCATATCACATTAAAGGTGGGCAGGCAAAACAGGGCGCTTTCGAAAGCCAAGCTGTACTGGGAAAAATTCCCTCCCTATCCCATGGCTGCTTCTTTTCTCGGCATGCCTAGCGGCATTGTGCTGGGCCCCAAGGCTTCCCTCAGCACTCGCTTGTTAGCGCTCAGTGCCCTAGAGCTCATCTGTGGGAAAAGATATTTACAGTAATGGGGAGGGGGGTCCCCAGTCAGAGACATTGAGCACTTAGCGAGGGACCTGCAGAATGCGGACAAGCTAATCGTGAGCACCACGCAGACGCACACGAACTTGGCAGCAGTGGGAAGGGAGTTGAGAATGAACACAGAGGATCAAGCAACTGAGAAGAGAGGGAGCCCATCACAAGGGTTCAGATAAGTGGCAGACTTTCCTCTGATGGTGAAACAGCCAAAAGATTATGTTCGGAGGAGCAAAGAGGCAGGGTGAGGGGACGACAGTAGAAGACACCAAAGATAGGCTCTCTTTTAGGATAGGGGAGCCTGGAGGGACGAGGAAGGCCACGTCTGGGTAGATTACTGGCAATGTTAGAGCCTGAGTAAAGGGAAGGAGGCAGGAGGGCAGAGCAGGATTTTAGGGTGGGCTAATTATCCCAGATGCTGACCCCCCCTCCCTCTCCGAGACAGCAGTGGCATTTTCTGTTTCCAACTCTTTTAGTGTCACCAGAACACGTGGTTCTGTGCACAGTCACAATCCCTCAAACTGCTCTCAGCTGTCCAAGACTGCTCTCCACCATGGAAAGGTCTCTGGAAGTAAATTCGATGAGGTAGGACAGTCACATTCACCCCACTGAGGGGAATAAATGCAGGGGAGTAAGGTGGCATGGGTTAGAAATTGGCATACGGGAAGCAAGGGCTTATTTCCTCCCTATTCCCAATCCAGTTTTTCAAACAGTGCCCTGTCCTGAATGTGGCAGCTTTAAGAGGATCATTCCAGGAGCAGACTTAGGCTGGCTTCAGCTGACACTTTCCTCCACAGGAGCATCCATAGAAACTGCTCAACACCTACTCATCACTACTCAGCTGAACAGAGAGATCCATTTCCCTATTCCATATTCCTTCCTCCCCTCCCCCAAAAAAGCTCTGGTTGCAAAGGATGATTTGGGCACATATCAAGGGAATTTCAAAGAGATTTTCAGAATAGTATAAGGTTCTGTTCTAGCACTAGGTTCTAGGACAACCATATCTGAATATACTTACTGTCGGCTGGGTTCTAGCTACTTCCTGACCAGCATGGAGAGGGATTCAGTTTTGAGAAGCTTGTTATACACCAATACCCTACGTTGCCTACAGTACTTTTATAACATGCTTTTCAGAGCTAACCCATTTCACATCAATTCTCAATGCTAGCATGGGTCTACCACTGTGAACATGCTTGTAATGTTGCTGGAGACTGTCAAATCTTCCACTGGGCAGCAACAATGCATGATAGTCTGACTTCTTTCTCTGCTGCAGGACCCAGGGGCAACAGCTGAGAAACTGCCTCGAACATATGGATCCCTCCTTCTCTGCCTTTGTTTGCCCAAAAAGGTAGCCAACTTATTTCTAAGCTGCCTTGCTTCAGTCCACATCTAACTGTAAACAGTCTTAAGATTTTTCTTCCACACGCTGCAAGAGCAAGTTGGCTTCAGCAATGAGATACAGCCAGTTGAGAAAGGAGAGGTTTAGCAATGGGTTTAATCTTCAACCAGCTTGTGCTGGACCAGTCTAAAGCATCCACACTCTGCAGTGCAGCTGCATTCCCCTCCCTTCCTCCCAGGAAAGGTTAGCATCCAAAGCATTAGCAAGCACATACTTTGAGTACTGCTGCTCCATATGGTATTCAACAGATCTTATTCCTAATCAGAGCATTAACAGCATTTTTCCCCACTTGTTCATAATTTGCCGTGGCCTCGGCTGTTTAGAGGATAGTTTGCAGGCATTTGCATAATGCTATTTATATCGCATCCAGCCATTTGCTGCCTGCCCTTTATCTCAGAAATTCACTGTAGAAAATCATTTCTGAAAAAAAGTGCTGCTTTTTAAAGACATTTCTCAGAACTGATTAAGCACTTTTATCTGGGACATGAAGCTCTTCCAGACACTTCTTGCACACATGCTGGTAGCATACATTAATGGAGAGATCATCAAGCAGAATTCTTCAAAACCAGGGGTAATTTCATACATAGAATGTTTTGTTTGGGGCTTTTTTTAGGAAAATACTGTTGAGCCAACTTGTTTTCTGTTGGGAGAGCACTGCATGTGCATTTGCAACTGGCAATGCATTACATATCCTCCCACTCCCATAATAGCCCTTCCTACTCACACTGCCAGATATAGTATGCAGCATGATGATCCATTGCTATAAATGTCTACGATCCTGTGCACTCCTGGACCTCTCTCCCTGAATAAAGGAAAATAGTGCCAGAACATTCATGTTATAAGCACAGAGCAAGCACCCCACTTCCTCTACACTTGTTGGGGTATAAATCGTCCTTCCAATCTAAAAAACTTTGGGGCCTCACACCAGATGTGACTGACTCAGGGCTGTATTTTTTCTGCTCCTATCCTCTTCCTGATTCCTCCCTTCCCATGATGCAGGTTATGGGTAAAATTTCAAAAGCACCAGGTGACTTAGAAGCCTAGATCTCATTCAAGTCAATATAACTTAGGCTCTTAACTGTCTAAGCCACTTCTGAAAAGGAGACAGGCATCTTGGGCCCTTTTGACAATTTTTACCCTATTTTGAATCTGACATCCATCACACCTGCCTGCACAGAGCCTCACAAAACAAGCTACACAGAAGTTTATTCTCAACATGTTTTAGGGGAACATATAATTTATACCTAATCCTCCCTCAGATGCAAGTTTATTACCAGAGGAATTTTGTTCAGTTCACTCCAAATTTTAGTATCCTGCATCTTTGAGAGTATGGATACTTTATTCCACATTGCATTTGTGATTTGAACCACTAATCAAAAAGATTAAACATCAAGCTTCACTTGCTCTTCCATACCCGCATATGCCAACAGGCTTGGTTTTCTTGAGCTCAACACTTCATGTCTCTGGTGGCAAGAATAGCAGGATTAAATCACTGAAACTATAAAGGCTCAGATTATCAGAGATGTAAATCAAATTCACTACCCGGGGACTCTCCCAAAAGAACCTCCTATGATTTGAATTGTTGGGTACTAGCAGCAAGTTGCTTTAGGAAAACTAAAAGCTGTGATCCCACAAGGCACAGTTAGAGAATATATCTGTAGCTGCTTAGCTTGGGAAATCTGGTGAGGAATCCTGTTGGTAGCAGGGAGACTAGCTCTGCCCGAAGGGAAATTAATCTGTTCTACAGCTAAGTCCCTTCATATTACCAAGTGGCAGACAGCATATAAGCATTACATATACAGAAACATAACCCATGCTCACTGCAAATGGATTGCAGATAAGCCTTCAAGACAGAATGCTCAGATGTGTGTTTAAGATCCTAGACAGTCACAAAAAGCTAGGAAGGTAGAATAGGAAGTGGCTTTGCTTACAATTATGGAGAAACATCAAATAGAATGGCAATGTTCTGGGCTGCCTTTTTAACAGGTCTGTTACAAATGGACCCAACCTAATTGTAAAGGCTTGGTAGACACGTCTCCTCAAACGAAAAGTCAGGCCTAGCAATTGTACTGGCTTGAGTGTGACTAGTGACACTACCGTGGCAGTCCTGAAGATTGCTAACCTACTACTAGAGAAAGGATATCAAAGGAAAGAGCAGTGTAAGCTTCCCTCACATTGCCCCCAAGTTTCCCCAATGCTTACTTGAAAGAGACACCTTTAGCAGAAAAAGGGTAGTATATAAACTCCTCTCTCCTATTCAGTCCTTGTTAAAACTGCCAATTTTTTTGCTGTGGCCTTAAACTAAACTCTCATCACTTAGGGGACACAACCAATCTGGGCTGGATTTGAACCAGACAGGATCCATTACCAGTTCCAATTGGTGGTCTAACAAAGATGCTAGTTGAAATCTGTTTCAATATCATAAAAGAAACAACTTTGGGGACAACTGCTCCATGGACTTGCCAAAAATCAAGTGTGCGCAACAATTTTGAAAACTCGAGACCAGAGAGCTAGACTCTCTTTTAAATAAGAGGTCTTTACTGCTAGTTATTAATTGTACTGAAGTAAGCTAGAGTTGCAATCTAGGAAGAATATACCCGCTATTGGTCAAAGAATCATTAACGCACGTTTAATGGTATCTGCACACTTAGTGCTTAGGCGGTGATGAAAAATTGTTTACTCAAGCAACAATGCAGTTGTTACAGGTGCTGTGTCGTATTACCACTAAGGCTGTTTAAGTAAACTGCCTGGGTGGTAATGTAAGCAGCAGAACAAATGCATTGTAATGGGAGATTTCAATCCGCTGATGTGGCAGAGCATCCCATTTGAGCAGCACGGTGCACTTGACATACAAGCAGGTGTGTAGGGGAAGGTTTGCTCTGTAAACGAAGCTATGAAGTGGAAATTACATGCTATTTAGGAAGGCATTTCAGACATGCATCTGAAGAAGTGGGGTTTTTTACCCACGAAAGCTTATGCCCAAATAAATCGGTTAGGCTTTAAGGTGCCACCGGACTCCTTGTTGTTTTTAAGACATGTACACTCCCATTAAATGGCATGGTGATTTCACACATCTAGATTTAATATTTGGAACAGTTAAAATCCCAAGAGCCCCCAACACAACTCCAAAACGGTCATACAGCTCTGAAGAACTCAATTCCTAGGGGACTTGTAAAAATCTCTACTTCAGGCCACTACTATTTTGCCTAGGTAGGGTTCAATTCATCCGGCTGCTACGCTGAAAAATTCTCTCTTCCTTCTTTTGATGCCCCATACTGCCCCCTTGGCATTTTCAAGACTGTTAGAGCTCAACCCAAGCTTTCCCAGGGAACCAGTTCTTTTGAAGGAATGGATTTGCTGCCCCAGCTGCAACATTCTGGGATAAGAGCGAGTTTTCAAATGGATTAGTTTCAATAGCTATTAGTCAAAATAACCCATATTTACAAACATGCTGTATGTAAAGCTCAAATATCGTGATTACGAATGCAGTAAGAATACCAAGATATAATAAAATTGTTTTAAAAATTTGTATGCAATACAGCCCTGGCTGAGACGGGCTTCTGCTACCAGCACAGAAACCAAACACTCACAGAACTGGTCCTTGGAAGAAAGAACTTCAAGAGGACAAAACTCAAATAAGTTCGACGAGCATGATGGAAAAGCAGAAGGGATCTAAAATAAGCAGCGGCCAGGAAAAGAGCAATCTGATGAAGTGGCAATGACTGAAGTTCTCAGCTCACAGTGGCGATGAGCTTAAACATGTCCCAGAGGTCTTTTCTACATATAAAAACTGTACCACTTTAACTATACCGCAATAGCTATAGTGGTACAAGTGCCCTAGTGTAGACAAAATTATATCAGTTTAGAGATGCCTTATACAAGTATAGCTATTCCCATTTCAGAAGGGGAAGAAGCTATACTGGTGTAAGGCATCTTTACACCAGTTCAACTGCATCTATACTAGAGGCTGTACTGATTTAATTATTTTGGGTAGGAGTGAAATAGTTAAAATCGATACAAGAATTGTGTGTAGACCAGGCCTAAAGTTCTACAGAATAATAGTGGATACCAGGACAAGGAAGAGGATCTCTCACAGGTCTTGCCTAGTAACTTGCATGCAAACTAAAAATGGAAATTAAGTGGTGTGACATAGCAATGTTATTGGTTATAAGATTGTCTCTATTATCCTACTGCCCCATTTTGAAGTCATTGTCAGCCAGTTTTAATCAGAAGCTTTCATTCAAGCCATTTTTTAAGTAAAGATAATGGTAGGGAAAAGTGAGAATCTTAACCTTCTGGAGATATATAAATATTGAGGCAAAGCCCAGAGAAAGCATCTATGGAAGATAAATGTCAAAATGTTGCCAAAATACTGTCACCAAACCAATGCCCATTGTAATTACTTTCCATTACACCAGGACTGATGGAAGGGTCACCCTCTCATTCCTTAACTCTTTTCAGAAAGCCCATGAGTGGAGAAACTAGGAGGCTCATGCCCTGCCTGGACTAGAAAAGGTTTGCCTATATAGCTAGGCTGGCCAACCTTCCTAGTGGAGACACCGCTTATACCAGGGAACAGTTCTTTTGCTGGAACAGCTTATACTAGTTTCTTAAACAAAAAAACTGTTTTGCTGGTATAACTGCATCTACACTGAGGCTTTTGCTGACAAAGCTATATTTGTTAGGGGTGTGCTTTCCCCCCCACATTCCTAACGGACATAGCTACACCTGCAAAACAATTAAGTGTAGACCAGGCCTCAGTGGCAGCTGAGGGAAGCTGATTCAAAGAGCATAAAGGTGAAAGGTTGGAAGGGAGAGGTGGAAACAAGGAAGAGAGGCAGTGGGAACTCGTATTTGAGAACTGAGAACCAAGCTGACCAGGAGGAGCTGCAGTCACTGTGCAAGTTACCTGGGAGAGAGGCTAACGAGCTGTCCAGTTTTGTAAGAGTAAAGTGTTGCACTGCTCCAGGGACCTTTGGTTATATGGGGCTCAGCACTAACAGAAGGCTTGACAAAGCCCTGGCTGGGCTGATTTAGTTGGGATTAGGTCCTGCTTTGAGCAGGGGGTTGGACTAGATGACCTCCTGAGGTCCCTTCCAACCCTGAGATTCTATGATTCTATGATTCTAAGACGTAGAGTTGTTAGTTATTTTGCCGGATGGATCTTGGTGCAATAATGTAAAAGGTGTTCATTACTGATCTGCTTCACTGACTGGCTTACGAAAGAGCCATTTGCTTCAGCCAGATCAATGCATCTAACACACTTTTTCTAGAATACATTAATGTAATAAATATTGTACTCTAGAATCCTTCAGAATGAAATTTAGGAGCGTTTCTACAAACTACAGAGCACCATTGAAATGCAGCCAGACCTGGGAGGGAGGGAGTTTACCAATTGCATAGCATGTTGCCTCAACAGCAGTAGCAAGAGGAGAGAGAAGAGGTAGTCATTTTGGCTAAGTTCATCAGACCAAACTCCTCAACTTGCCTTAAGATCTTAACGGTCTGTCCAGAGTAGATGTGAGCTTAGGTTAAGGTCTCACCTTTACTTTGAGCATGCTATTTTTATGGACTACCTTCTGGGGGTTTTTTTGGTTGTTTTTTTTTTTTTTTTTTTTTAAAGTGTACATCCATCCAAAGGGGCCTGGCTGACATACATTTCATTTGATATCACTGAAATTCAACCAATCAAGGAATTTAGATTTGCTTTGCACAATTTGTAAAGACTTCTTAAACATCAGTTTTACATATGAATGAACCTCAGGCTCTGGATCTTTTAGGGTATACTTCTGAGCTGCTGAGACTCACTATGGCAAGAGAGGAAATGTATTTGAGTAAAAATTTAGCAAGAAAACAGGATGATGGTATTTTTAAATCTTAAGAAGAGACCTACTCTTTGATCCTTGAACGGAGCCTGCAGTTAATGTTGCCTCCTTGAAATGGAAATACCAATCTAATAGTC
Organism: Platysternon megacephalum; assembly: GCA_003942145.1. Lineage (NCBI taxonomy): Eukaryota > Metazoa > Chordata > Testudines > Platysternidae > Platysternon > Platysternon megacephalum. The sequence goes on along the minus strand of QXTE01000014.1, from coordinate 6,844,244 downwards.
TTTCCATTTTAACATGAATGCAACAAAGGTGAGATGCAGTCCTTGCAGAAAAGAGTCTAATTTTAAAAGGATCTAGTAGTGAACATTGCCTTTGAGAACTTTCTTTAAGGTTTTGAATCAATGAATGTTACAGTCCCTTCTCTAGTAAGCTCTCGTTCCTGCAAAAGACTGGAAACTGTTTGAAATGCAGAAAATTGGACCTTTTAAAGACTATTCAAATTCCAATGTTTAGTATTAATTTCCCCCCCTCAACTCAGTTTCTCAGACACCCGAGTCTTCTAGCGAAGAATAAACAGCAAAGAGTGAAATCTTAGCCCCACTTAATTCAAATCAGGTTTGCTGTTGACTTCCATGGAGCCAGAATTTCAACTCAAGGGTTTAAAGCCTTTCCGTGTCAAGTATCAAAAAAAAATCGTGCAGCACAGCACAAGCTCCACTCAGCACAGTCTCCCAGCCAAGGGCCCGGACAAAAGGAATGTAATAAAGTAGGCCGGCACCTTCCAGCCAGGTGGACCCCAGAGTGCTTTACGAACCAGCTACAGGAAACCACTTCGCCCACCACTGAATGGCAGCCACTTTAGGTGGAAGATGACAGCAGCTAATTAGTATTACACAACAGTTTAAGAGAGGAAGGAAAGAGTATCTATAGCCAATTGAAACTATAGGGAGAGTTGGGAGAGGCAGAATATCATTACCCAAGGTAGAATTTGGCCAGGATATTCTCATGGAAAGTGCAGAAAGGGAGCCCTTTGAATAATTGGGCATTCAAACACTTGCTAGGAGTTCTGACAAGGAGGTGAATAGACTCTGAGGCACAAACGAGGTTTTCTGAATAAAAGGGAGGCCAGCAAGTGAGCCTCACTGTCCCTGGCCAATTCCCTCAGTCTGCCCCCCCTCTAGCTGCCAGGAGGCGGTCTCTCTCAGGCCATGAAACATCTCTGATAAGGTTTGTTTCTCTCCATTACATCTCAGCAGGGAGAACAGAGCTGAAAGCTAAAGCTCAACTGGGGACATTAAAAAGGTCAGGAGTGAAGAGGGGAAAAGAACCCGGAGCAGAATTTACTCAAGTAAACAAGTCCCAAGAGTTAGGTTTCATTCAGGAAATGGCACTTCAGGCAGCACAGCACCTTTTAAAACCTTTTTGGGACAGAGTTTCAGCACTGACTCAGAAGAAAGAGTATCCTTAGTGAATCACCACTAGACTCACTTCAGCACCTTACATTTTCCTTGGAAGTTTCTCACCCCAGCACTAGCCTGGTTCTACCTTGCTTTGCTAGTGAGATCTAATGGACAACCAAAGCTGGTATGACAATAAGTAATATTATGTCCATTTAATTCTGCTCTTAACTAAAGTATCTCCCCCATTATGTCCATTCATCCTCAGATCATGCTGCTTTCTCCAAGATATCCCAGAAAAGCACCTGTATATGCATCTTTGAGATCTATAAAATGTAAGGGAAAAAATCCAAGTTTAAAACACAGTAGAAAACCCCCAACTTTTCATGTTTTGTGTGTGTGGAGAGAGAGAGATATCTTCCTACTGTATTTTCTACTCCATGCATTTGATGAAGTGGGTTTTAGCCCACGAAAGCTTATGCCAAAATAAATTTGTTAGTCTAAGGTGCCACAAGTACTCCTCTTTTTTTTTTTTTTAAGTAGAAAATTCAATAGACTTCACTTGAATAGATAAAGCCAAAGCACCCCAGGTTATCTGCAACTTTTTGATTTAAAATATTTAGCTGCAGAGATATTTACATGTTAGTTTTAAAGGCTTTGGCTATTTCTGCTTCTAAAGAAAATGTGCATTTTCTTCAGGGCATTTGAAATCAGACATAAGAATAACTGCAAATAACCAAGAAAATAAAATTCTCAGTGAACTAGACTCTACAGTTTTGTGAAGAATTACTCTGTTCTCAAGCTAAGCTCAGTCTCAATTATTGTAAATTGCAGGCAATCTTTATGCCAGCAGTATACAAGTAGTACTAAATAGATTCAGACAGACTATTTTTAAGTAACATTAAGGCTGTTACTGACAAGTGGAAGAAAATGTAAAAGGCTAACATTCTTAACACATGCTGTCAGGCTCTCCCCATCCCCCTATCACAGCAGGAGTGCAAGATGGTGCAGCAGGCTTAACGTTGAATCACTCGGCTCTCTTCTCATTGTGCTACCCCTTATTTCAATAACTTGTTATTGTCTGAAGTTCTATTTTAGCCCAATTCTGCATTCATAACACCCAGCAGGAGCCTCTGGGTGCACACAAAAAATGCAGGAGCTGCCCTTTTAGCAGTGCTTTCCTTCCCACAAGGACATTACCACATTTTTAAAAGCTTTCAAATCCAATAGCCATGCACTAGAGATCAGGTCTGAGACAGATATATTTATACCTTACGCCTCCCTGGAGTTGTTACTATTTATTGGTTAAATATTGTTTGCCTTTATAGCCATACATTTCAAAGCACAGGTTATGTATCCAATAGACATCCTGTTAATGAAGATGGAGATGTTTTGATTTATTACAAAACTCCCCTTACATTTGAGACACAAGCTTGACAAATCAGTTGAGTGGCTACAGTTTATCAAGCCAATCCAACTGCTACATCTGCATATAGATGATCCACCAGAACTATCCATGTTGTCCTTCAGGGCAGGTATCTCTTTTCTATGCTTGTACAGCACCCAGCACAACAGGACTCCAAGGTGGTACCATAATCAATATTTATTAACAAGGCTCTGCAAGACCAGTGATCTTAACTCAACGTAAAGGCTAGCAAGTCCAAGAGAGGCGTTTACATTAGGAGTCTAAGCTCTGTTCAGCTACATAACACAAAGGGTTCCCCACCCTAAATATCTTTACCAGATTAAAGAGATTTCACATTAAAGCCCGTAGAATCTCCTGACTGTAGATGATGTACCAGATTCAGTGGCCATTATTTTGATTTTTTTTTGTAAAAGGTAAGTGCAAGGCTTCCTGTTCAGCAGAGCTCCTCCCTGCTCCTCAATCCCCCAAAGACTGTTCCCTTTTTAATTTTATCCTATTGGCTACATTGTACTGTGTATTTTTTTTCTCTAAGATTTAATTTCAATGACAGCAAACCTGAGTATGCGTCAGGTGAGGCAAGTTCCTCCCCTCATCTCCAACACTAAAATAAAGATATATTTAAAACAACCTGTCATAACATATAGACCCTGTTAACTGACTTACCTATCTCTATAGCACTTCTTATCCAAATAGATAGCAAAGCATCATATAGGCTTTTAGTAAGAGACTGGAAAGGTGATATCTCATGTCACCTACCACTGAATGGCAGCTGATCGTGGGGTTTAGCAAGGCTGTTAAACAGCACACTGCAACACTACGCACTTGTTCCAGGCAAGTGAACAACTCTAGGGCCTTCCTCATATTTTTCTGAGGATTGTTTCTTAGGAGAAGTCATCTCTTGGACTACTCCGAACCTTTTAATTTCTTTATCCTTCCCACCTGCACTGTGTTTTTGGCAGCCTCGTAGACCACCAAAAAAGGATCTACCAATCCATTTGAGAATCACTCTGATATCTAACTGATGCTCAAGAGAGAATTTAGATAGGCAAAGTTCGCCAAACTGGAATTGGAGCAGAACATGTGGCTAAAACACCATCATCTTTGGAGAAAAACCTATGGGACCTTTACTGAATACAAGGGGTCAGGACTGTGGCACTTTCAAAGTCCATATATGTTCTTCAGTGCATGACAGTCAGGTCCGTTAAGACAAGATGTGCAGCGTAACAGAAGACCCAGTGGTATCTTGCAGAGCTACTTAGTGCAAGATTCTGATTGTGCACTCAACAGGGCGGTAATTCAGCCTCACTAAATCAAATCTTGTGCACACATTAAAAATTCATGCTTGCTAGCAGAGCCAGTGTTCCCTGTGACGCAGATTTCTGTGGCACAGCAATACTAAATTCTGCAGAACACTAGAATTTCTGTGGCAATTAAATTCATTAAAACCGTTTTGAATTTAAGGGAAAAAAGTGACCATTCCTTGTGTTGTTTTAAAATTAAGATCTGTTGAATTTAATCAAAAGGTTTTGGGTTTTGTTTGATTTTGTTCTGCCACAGCTTCCAAATTCCCAGTTTTCAATGAGCTGCAGAATTCTGTAGTGACAATGCATAACTACATTATAGAAGTTGTCCAGAAGAAACCAGGTAATTTGGGTAGCTACAGCTGGGACTTATGGAACCCAGAGGCAGCTAGGGGGGAAATTTTCAAAGGAACACAAGGCAATCAGGCACCCTACGCCAGGGTTGCAAACTCTTGCCATTTTATCATGAGTCTTGCAATATTTGGAATTTCTCTTAAAGCTCCAGAAGCCATGTTATTACATGAGAATCTCAGCTTTCACTTACAAAAAGGGTTCTAGCCATCATGGTTTCAGAGAAAAGCTTGAAAACATGAACCCTAGTGACTCAAACAGCAGAAAGCAAATAAAAAGAACCCTACGATTTATTATTTTAAAATCTCATGATTTGAGGTGTCTGACTCGTGATTTTTCTATGCTTCAGATTGGTAATACTGCAACTCCCACGGACTTTCAATTGTAGCTGGGGGACTAACTTCTGCTTGTGCCTTTGAAAATCTCCCCCTTCGGGCTTTTGGCACTAGAGTGGACTGCAGCTCCTCTTATCCTTCCCCACCCCTTTACTGAGAGGCCATCAAGGTCGATGAAGGGGAGAAGGATGGACTTCAACTACTAGTTCCCAGCCTCAATCATTGACAGTAAATAGCCACCAGTGTACTTCTCCCCCAATATCTACCCGTGAATCCAACACAGGGGACAAGCACGGTAACGAAGTTTCAAGCTAAAATGATCAACAGCAAAATTTACGTTGAAGTTTAAACCTTCAGCTGGTTTCACAGTTAATACCTTACTGAAGTGAATGGATCAGACGTAACCAACACAAGGGTAAAAACCATCAGAAGCTGCTGAAGCCAGGCCCATATTAGGGCTCTCACCACTGCAACTGAAAGGATAGAAGCACTAGTGGGAAGTTTCCTAAAACTTCATAGTGTGGATGCTGCCTTCGATTGCAGAGAAAGAGGTGAATACTGTAGTCCTGTAAAACATGGAATCCTCGTTACCGCAAATAGGTAACAGATTCAGAAGTCTCAAAATCTTGGTCTAAGACACAGAACAGGCCTCATAATGCTCTGATCCCAATCTGAACAGCTGAAGGTGGAGTTGACTGGCACTAGAAGTGGCAACGTCAAGCCTAGGGTGAGGGTGGCTGCCAATTTTGGGTACTAGGAAAGAAGAAAGTACACGGGAGGGAGTTTAGGAAAGGGAGAAGATAAATGGTCCAAGACTCCAAAACCTTTTCCCTTTAGAAAAGGTATTTCCATGAATGACTAAACGAGCTGCACTTCTCACTCAGCAGTTCTCTAGTTCACCACTAAGACTATTAGTTGTTTAAAGGGACAAAATTTCAACCCAAATACTGCCTTAAGTAGAAATTTCATTTGATAGAAACGATCTTCCTGGGTAAAGAGAGCTCACACTACATTGCAGATACCTTGCCCTCCCCCCCCAAAAACAACACTTTTCAGGACTAAATTAAGTCCAAGAGCTAGCCTGCATATTAATTATTCTGAAGCTGCACACTATTATTCACTGATATCAATGATGTTCTTACAGGGAAGTAAGAACAGCAGTATTAGGATACAGTACTCTTGAAAGCAAAAATACTGCCAAGTGGGGGAAGGGGAATTTTCCCCCCCTTATTTGCAAATCAGATTTTGTAAAGTAGTTTCCACAGTCTGCACAAATTGGCAGCTTCTCCTTGTCAACCAGATAGATTGTTGCCAAAAGGTCCCCTCCCAGCCTCAGACAAGTTTACTCAATAAGTATTTTAGACACCCCAAATTTTTATTTTAGATTCTTTAATGCACCAGAAAGAGCTTGGGGAAGTAGGGCTAATGAAGAACTAGATGATTGATGAGAATGAGCTTGTAGCAGAATCAACTGAGCTCCAAGTCTCAAACTTGCTGGGGCCAGTCTGGAGCTATTAGAATCATGGTTGTCCTCTCCACTTCTACCTCTCCCTCAGGGACGTGAAAGACAAAGCATGTCACAGCAGTTCAGCTCAGTGGGTGGAGGAAACAGCCACTTCCCAACTGTCACGTTGTCTGAAACGGATGTAAAATCTTTTTGACTTTGTGTTGGTTCCTGAGCATGCAGATCCACCAAGTAGTGGAAATTCCTTGCCAGGTAGGCAGCTCTTTTAGAAGCTTAGGACAGAAATCACAGCTGAAGTAGAACAACAGTGAGATCAGAGATAGTCTTACACCCTATTACATTTTCTGTAGTTTAAGAGGTTAATAGGTATGTGGGGGGCAGAGGGGGGAAAACAAAAAAATAGAGGTCTACATACCAAAATGGGAAGCTTAAAACAAAAAAAAGTGAACTAGAACGCCTTGCAATTGAACATAACAGGCTAACTTAACATAAACACAGTGAAATCACTAAAATCAGTGATATTCTACGACTGACTATGAACTATACAGAAAAGGCAGTTTAGGCCACTGAGGTGAGGAATTATGCACTACAACTAAGAGTCCACAGACTCAAATGAAAAAGTTTCTGAATGGAGAAGCTACTAGAGTGAAATGACGATATTTGTATTCATGGGGATACGTATGTAAATATACAGAAGGATTAAAATATCAGCTTCCTCATCAGGAAAAGGACATTGACTGCACACTCCTGACAGACGTTAAAGGGGCAACTAAATTTAACAAAACAGTAGTACACAACTGTGGTCAATTGTCACAAATCAATTGCCAGGATGGGAATTTTTCTCTAAACTTTATTCTAACTCCTTAAAGGATTGCTTCTTGGAAGAACTGGTTTCTAGAGCACACAGTATGGAAGGCTATACTTGAATAGGAATTGATTCAACAAGCAACTCTAGAGAGGCTACTAAGTAACAGTGACCACAATACAATTAAGGTCAACATCCTCAGAGGAGGAATTGTCCCCAAAACACTATGCCATAAAAGGATCAGAGCAAGTACCCAAGGAACTAGATTTGTCAAAGGACATTTCCCCCAGAAGTTGAACCCTTGAAACCTCCAGACAGGAAATCCGGACGTTCTGCAAGAAAAAAAAAAAGCCTGCTCTGAGCAATTGCTGGCTCCAGAACTTTAAAGCCAAAACAATCNTATGCACTACAACTAAGAGTCCACAGACTCAAATGAAAAAGTTTCTGAATGGAGAAGCTACTAGAGTGAAATGACGATATTTGTATTCATGGGGATACGTATGTAAATATACAGAAGGATTAAAATATCAGCTTCCTCATCAGGAAAAGGACATTGACTGCACACTCCTGACAGACGTTAAAGGGGCAACTAAATTTAACAAAACAGTAGTACACAACTGTGGTCAATTGTCACAAATCAATTGCCAGGATGGGAATTTTTCTCTAAACTTTATTCTAACTCCTTAAAGGATTGCTTCTTGGAAGAACTGGTTTCTAGAGCACACAGTATGGAAGGCTATACTTGAATAGGAATTGATTCAACAAGCAACTCTAGAGAGGCTACTAAGTAACAGTGACCACAATACAATTAAGGTCAACATCCTCAGAGGAGGAATTGTCCCCAAAACACTATGCCATAAAAGGATCAGAGCAAGTACCCAAGGAACTAGATTTGTCAAAGGACATTTCCCCCAGAAGTTGAACCCTTGAAACCTCCAGACAGGAAATCCGGACGTTCTGCAAGAAAAAAAAAGCCTGCTCTGAGCAATTGCTGGCTCCAGAACTTTAAAGCCAAAACAATATGCTCATCTCCTTTCTCAGAACAGGAGAATGTGATCATTCCTGCAGATGAAGGTTAGCAAGTGTTCTCTGGAGTTATACTGACCTCTTTCTGGACATGCTCTCTGAAAGGGCTGAGTAAGAAAAGAGCTTTCAGTGATGCCTTTTCTCTTGAGGAAGAGCTAGTCAGCTACACCCCACAGAGTCTATGCCAGGGTGGCTGGGTTGGGAAGCTTTAGAAAGCCTCCTCTCAATATTTGCCTCTGGACCAATCATGGGAGAGAGGAGCAGTGGGAGAACCCCTGAGAGCAATGACTTGAGACACTTTCCCAAGCAAAACTGAAGAATTTAGGGAGACAAATAGTGACAGCTTCCAGGACAGACAGTTCTCAGTGTAGGTCAGATCTGCTGCAATAACATTGCTGTACACCTTCTGAGCCTACCACCATGCTCAGGAAAAGAAATTAAGTCCACCTCTGCTCATCTGGATCCTGTGGAGACTATGTGCATTAGAGCTGGGTAAATGTTTAGGGGGGGGAAAAAAAAAAAAAAAAAAAACCACCACTTTCCCCCCTCCTCCCACAAAAAATAAATAAATGCAGATTTGGGTCAATTGAAACATTGACTTCACCAAAATATTTCAGTCAAAAAAATTGAAAAAAATTCAAGATGTTTCATTTGGACATTTTTGAAATAAAGGGTTTTGATTCTAAACAACTTTTTGTTTTGAAGTTTGTTTCAATTTTATTTGAAAAAACATTTTAAAATCTCAAAATTCAAACAAGTATTTTGTTTCAAAATTTTTTGTTCAGCCCAAAGCAAAATATTCTACTTTTGGTTCGCTGAACAATTTGCATTTTAAGACAACTCAAAATTTTCCCCCATAATTTATTGGTTATTCACGCAGCTCTAATGTTCCATGCCGACACATGCTTCAAATTTCTAGCCCCAAACTCTGGGATGATCAGAATGGTCCCTCAACTGAGGCGCATAGACCTGCTCCAACACTTAGTACTTCACCCTATTCTTCACTGAGCGTTACCATGTTGCATCTCACCAGTGAAGAGGCAGGTGGGAAGGTGAAAGAAAGGGGAGTAAACCAGGGGTAAGGGTCTGCTATGGGGGAAAACCACAAGGCCATATTTGTCAGCAAGTTGGTCTGTCCACATGACATAAGCAACAGCTGCCATTTGTCCAGGTTTGTTTTTTGTTTGTTTGAAACAAAGATTAGTAAGAACCAGGGAGTCAAAATGAATTGCAATTTTTACTCGGAGCAGAACCAAACCTGAACCATAATATTGTCCTACCTACTGAACCTGAACAAAATTTGAGTTACCAGTAAAAATAAAGGTCGAGCATTTTCTAAGATCAATATTTTAAAAGACTATTGTAACTGTGTTTTCTTTATAAAGTAAGATAGGCATGTGAATGCTACCAGAAAGGCCTGCTCCAGTATAATGAGAATAGAAAGCGGCCAGGCCACAAGTAAGAAGGGAGAGAGGAAGCTTAGGAGCTACCTACATACCATGAGTTCCCAGAGAAAGACAAACCATCCCTGAGACTCTTCACTGGGGAGAGATGAGGTAGAATGATCCCTGGTCCCAGAAGTTAATAACTCTTCAAGCCCAAGGAAAACGGTAATGGCCCCTCAACCCTTCTCCCCCTTAGACAGGCCCTCCCACCTATACCCAACCCCTAAGGCAGCTCCTGCCTCCAGTTGCCCCAAACTCAAATTTATCCTTTAACTGTATAGGTCCAATATGAGATCAAATATCAGATGTTATTTTAGTTTGCTCAAGTTGTTCATAAGAAATAATCATGTTTATTTGACAACAGAAAATACTAGGAAAGCTCACATGAAGTTAAAGTTGAGAAATAAACAGTAAAAATAACCAAAAAAAGTTTCAATTTTAAGTTAACTCTTCTATTAAGGCCTAAACTTGATTTGAACTGGTTACTACTGGCCCATTTATTTTTTTGATGGCTTGAACCTGAACTGAACCCTAACACGCTGAAAGCAATTTAACCAAACCAAAATAAATCCTAATTCAGCTCCCCGGTAAGAACAAAACAATGTTTTATAATGGTGATCTGGCTAAACAGGTCTAGATTTTATGGAGCAGAGCTCAATTCCACTCTCCTAGATTTTCACCATTTTCTCTTCTCCAGAAAAGAATCTGTATGTTTCAAACTCATACACTTGGCTTCAAGCATCCTTCTTGATTACTAGAACTAGGGAACCAAGTATCAGGGGGTAGCCGTGTTAGTCTGTATCCACAAAAACAACAAGGAGTCCGGTGGCACCTTAAAAAGACTAAAATTTATTTGGGCATAAGCTTTCGTGGGTAAAAAACCCACTTCAGATGCGTGGGTTTTTTACCCACGAAAGCTTATGCCCAAATAAATCTGTTCATCTTTAAGGTGCCACCAGACTCCTTGTTGTTTTTAAGTCTAGGGAAGTTACTCCCTGCATTAAATAGAACTTCTGGCGGTCTCTATATACTTTCTCTTTCCTGTCAGTCCCAGGTGTTGAAGACCCAGAGCTGGAGTAGTGCAGCCTACAGCCAAGGAGCAGGGAAGCCAGATGCACAGGCTGGTCAGCGGGGCAACAGTGCAACAGCCCAAACTCAAGGAGTGGAGCTAGCTGCTTAGAGACCATAAAAGAAACCATCTTTGGCAATAAATCAACAAATGTTTTCACCTACGACCCATAGATGTATGTGTGGGTGGAATGGGAATGAAGGCATTTCATGACAGAATAAATTAACGCTGCCACAGAATTTAGGAGTTACTGCTGCAGAATTTGGTCCTATTGTGCTTTGGAACACAGAGGGCTGTGCACAGAGACTAACCTGATGAGCCAGTTGATGTCTGGCTTTTGGAAATTTAGTCCTTGACTTCTCGCATGTGTGGGTCTATTTTTCTGCAGTGTCATTGTCTTTTTAAAAGGCTAATCATTCTGTACTTCGGAATAAACCTACGACCTTGTTCACACAGCTATAAAAAGGGGCAAAAGTAATCATTCCAACCTATCCTGAAGATGGCCAAGCCTCATGAGCAACAGAGATGAAGGAGACCTGTATGTAAGCACATTTCCTGGGGTTGTGGGTTGGGAATTACCCCAGCTATAGGGATGCAGTAATCCAATGGATATTACTGGAGGGGGGAGAGAAAGGAATGAGCCTCTACCAAAAATATTAACCCATTATCCCCACTGAGATGTGCTTCTCTCCTCTAGCAACATCAATGCGTCTTGAACTGCACTACACCTTGGAGATGGCAGTTAGTCTCCTCAATGATCTCCAGAGTGACCCCTATTCAGGATCTCCCATTGTCAACCAACCAGGAATGAGTCAGCTACTCACCACTTCACTGGAACATCAGAGGCACTTCGCATGCAGCTCCTCATGCTGCCATATCAACTTTGGAGATGTGCCCTGGTTACAATCAGCAGTGACCAGCCACAGGTATATCTGCCCAGTGAAAACCCCTACAGTAGACAAAATAGCTATTTGCACTGGCAGAACTTGTCCCTGCTGGTAACCATGGTTAGCACCACTGGTGCAAACAACAGCTTTGCCTATCTTCACTAGGGGTTGCACCAATACAGCTACAGTGATGGCTAAAATCAGGTCAAATGCCCAAAGGGGCCACGGCCTTAGTCAGCTCCGTATTTCTGATGGCAAAAATGGCACTATTCTGGCAACATGGAGCATTTTGTCATTGTTTTGCCAAGACATCAACTTTAATCAAAAGCTATTTTCAAAAACGTTTGGTTTTAGCAAGCTTTTCCCCAACTGTAATACCCTTTTAAAGATCTGAGGGAAAGAGCTTCACAATACTGATGTTAATCTTTTCTAATTATCAAACTTATTTTTTGTGTTTAATGTAGCTGAAATTAGTTTGATAATAAATTTACATTCCATGTTTTATCTAGATGGCTCCCAAAGCAATTTACAAATTAATACATAACAATTTCACCCACCAGCTCTGACATAGAAGGCAACGGTTTACCACCACATAGCAACAGTAGTTTAGGAAAGGAAGCGGTACTACATCAGGGGTTCTCAAACTGGGGGTGGCAACCCCTCAGGGGGTCACAAGTACCATGCACAAAACAGAGACCAACTGCTGCTATATATTATAATTTAAATCTTGCGTTTTAGAAAATTACACACCTTTCTTTCGCAATGTAGTGTATTTACTTCAAAAAGTATTGTAAACGTATAATGCCTCGATCGTTGTTCCTAAACAAAATATATATTTGTATTATCACCACCCCAAGGAAACTGGACTCTGGGGATTATAGTATCGTGCATGCATGTTCGTTGTCTTGAGACTAAAAAGGTGAGACTGAGACAACATTAGAGGTTGTGATTGTTCAGCAGCTGAAGAGCTACAGCCATCTCAAAATTTGACGGGGTTAAGGCCCCCCCCCTCCCCCCCGAAGGCACCCTTCCCAGCGGAAAGGTCAAACGTTACACAGAAGTAAGGTGGCATGATATGGCATTGCCACCCTTACTTTTGCAGTTGTGCACTGCTGCTACCAGTGGCACTGCCTTCAGAGCTGGGTGTCCTGTCAGCAGCCACTACTCTCCAGCCGCCCAGCTCTGGAGCGGCACCTGCCAACAGCAGCAGTGCAGAAGTAAAAGCAACGGGGTGCTAAGTCTGCTGTGAAAAGTGATATTGACAACGTTTCTTTTTGCTTCCTCCCACTATTAACCAGTAAATATTAAAAAAAGACACAAACTTCTGCTTATAACAATTTGAAACAAATGTGTTTTAGTCAATTTAAAAGTGCTGAGAAAAGGTAAATTCATTTTAAACAATAAGGTTATAAATTTAGCATTTAAAATAGTGTTAAATATTAAAAAAAAAATTAATGTATGGGGGGGGGGGGTGTTGCTGTCTGAAAGGGGTCGCCAATACAAAGTTTGAGAACCACTGTACTACATCCACTAGAAACTTCAAGGAGAATTTAGGTAGGCAGAATGTAATTAATAAAGTTGGATTTTGGCCAGGCTAGTGACATTAACACTTCTCTTGGGGAGGTGGAGAAGAAAGAGCTAGGAGTTCTTCAGTGACTACAAGTGGTCAGGAGTACCTTGATTCTACTTTTCATCTAAAAGATGACATCCCCAGCAGGACATTTTTCAAATACCACCATATGAGGCATTGGTTTTAACTGAAATGATTTTTCGTGGTTTAGATCCCAAAGCTTAATGAAACAGGAGTAGATTTAAATTAGAAATAAACCAACAGATACTTTTAACATGTATTTGCAGTTTATGTATTTGCACATGAATTTCTGCTAAGAATTTGGGATCTTGTTTGTTTTTAATTTAAACATTCCCATTCACTTTTTAATATGGACTCAGCGGAAAGAATGCCACCTATTGATCACCAATATTTGCCGCATCACTTGGGTTTTCTTTGGAAGGCTCCCAACTACGAACTTGGTCCTTCTATTAAAGCAAATGAGAAAACTCCCACTAAATTCCATCAGGAGCAGGCCTCAAGGCCTGCAGAAGCATGACCCTACCTGAGGGATTTGACAAAAGGCAGTATGTCTGAAATTGACATGCTCAACAACTAAAGATCTGTAACTGCTGGTAACTGACTCCACAAGTGGGTTTCCCTCCCCACACAGATGGTTTCTTAGTAGTAAAAGGGGGTATATAAAAGTTTGGAGCTATATTTTAGTAACAGAATGGGCTACAGAACAAGTGTATTTGGCACACAGGTATTGGTACCAATATTTCTGCCTCCTGTCATGTACTCTTTTTACTGGGTAAAGTATTTTTCAGATTAAACATGGACATAAAATTACTATTTTCTGTATGTCATCTTGTCTCATTTATTCTACTGATCTGACTCTGTATGCTGACCTTTAACAGGGTCTAGGGCATAATTTTCAAAAGCATCTAAAGTCTTATTTTCAAAGGTGACTTGGGCACTTCTGAGCCTAAGACGATGTCTATACGTACAGCGCTGCTGCGCGTCAGGTGAAGACGCTCTATGCCGACGAGAGAGCTCTCCTGTTGGCATAAATAAAACCTCTACAAGGGAGAGAAGTTATGTCGGAGGGAGCAGCTCTCCCACAGACCTAGTGCTATGCACACAAGCGCTTGTCTCGGTGCAACTTATATCACTGAGCAGGGGGAGTTTTTTCACACCCCTGAGTGACATAGCATACGCTAGCATAATTTAGGTCTACACTACAGCCTTTTGAAAACAGGACTTGGGCAACTAAGGGACTTCAATACTATTGAAAATGTTGCTACTAGTCTCCCAATAATGCTGAGGGAATTTAAATGGATGCATCTCTCCTACATAGTAACAGCAGTACTGATTACTTAGTCTGACAACTATGTTTATTTCATTTTAAGTGTTTACAGTATTTTAAAATTAAAATGGAAGTCAATCTCCTAGTACTACATGTATATCCCTGCAGAGCCAAGCTTCATTACTTCTGCATCCGCACCCCCTTCTGAACTGACAGCATGCCTTTTTAACAAGCTACTCTTTTAAAAGTATTTCTCATTCTTCTAGCTGCAACACAGAGAAGTACCTACATTTGTAAATATGTCCTCATTTAATGTGGAAGATTAAATATGGAAAGGTTTATAACCTACAGCCATAACACTTGAGAATTTGCACTATATATATATATATATATATATATATATATATATATATATACACACACACACATACACATATATATATATACACACATACACACACACCCCACTATGAGATTAGTGCAATCCAGATGCTTTTTATTTTTGTAGACGTGTGGATTCTATCTTGTTCTTCTTCCCTCCTCCCCACCACTGATAGAGAAAAGTTTTCACACACCTTGCCATTCTAAGCCGCTTTTTACCTCAGCTGACTGATGTCCACACCATCGTAGAACTTCAGGCCCCAGTTGGGACGGCTGCTTTCCGAAGCAGTTATCAATTCGTTGACTGGCTAGCAGATGATAGGCTGGAGTAGTTTAGCCAAAACCTCTTACTGAATATCAAGTGTCCACAGTGCACCTAGTCTCCCCACTGGCCTATAGAACTCGAGCACGAAGTCACTCCTAAACACAGGAGCAAACAGTGCTGCATTGGACCTGTATTCCCATACTGAGGTAATGAGATACACGAACTGGCCCTTGTCACTAAGAACTGCTGTTTCAGACAATGCGGAAAGGCTGAAGGTGGCAGCTCTCCCCACTTAACTGAAGAAAGCAGGATTTGGGGAGCATAAGGACAAGCCAAGGAATTTGGACCCGCTTTCTCCCACATCCCCTTTGAGACACCAAAGGAAAAGCAGTTCCCTCCCACCCTAAGACAAAGCACCTCTTCTCCTCCCCTCCTCCCCCCAAAAGAGTAATCCTCTGCCCTAATTGAGTCCCACAATGCCCTGGTCCCAAAGATAGCCGCTCCTTGGCTCACAGGCAGGAACAAGAGGGGTCTCTGGTTTTCACGAATTTAGGAAAGAACTTACCCACTCACCCCGAGTCTGGAAGTTGAGCTGCCTTTTGTACTGAAAAAGTATATCTGTTTCAAAGAACTTGAATTTGCAACATTTGAGGGCATAAAATATACAGACATAACTCCTTCCCCATCCCAAACTGGGCTTTTTCTTGAATGGGAAAAATCAAAACAGAAAGGAGTGCTCAGTGTCACTCTGCATAAATATCTGTGGCTCAGAGCATAGCCACTCCACTTCTAATGTGGAGCAGAGCCCAAAAGCAACTCCAGAGAAGATACTGGATAGAGGACCAGATGTGTTTTAATTTTGTTGTATCTTAAAACAGTGCTACGTTCCCAATACAACAGAATAGGCAAAGTGGTAGTCACTGCAAATTCTTAAGTGCTTGAGGAAATGAAGACTGCACAATTCAAACAGTCCTCCATTTGAGGGGGGGGGGGGGGGGGGGGGGAGAGAGAAGAGTGTTTGCATTGAGATGTGCACCATCTCAATTAGAGGATGGATTGGCTGGGAAATATCCCTTTTCTTCACCAAAGATGTGATTATACAAAATTAAATTATGTAGATTCAACGGATGCCCTAAATTTCAAGTTTAAAAGATACTGCTACTCAGCCTTTTCATCAGAAATTGGGTTCCCTAATGTCCTTGCATAATATGGATCTCAGTTATGGGGAAAACCATGTGGAAGGAAATTTCCAACATAGCATCAAATTTAATTGTACTGTACAGCTTTATGGAGCTGCTCATCTTAGCTGAGTACATTCAGAAAACTCAACACAAAAGAAACCACCACTACTGGGGTCTTATGGAGCTCAAATTTAATGTTTTCTAGTCAGCAAATACACAGCTAAAAACCTGCTGACTCAAATCAAGCCACAGTGAAACCTGCACCAAGGACCTCCTCCATGTCTTACACAATCATTTTAAAAGTCTACTCAAGTCTTGCAGTACACAATTTTGTTGAACCAATAATTGAAAGCCCATCTCTTCTACTGGGCTACTGAATTTGTTGATTCCTTGGGTGGCCACTTAAAATAGGTTTCACTGTATCCCCCATTTTCTAATCCTCATCTAGTGCCTGTTTGCCTGTTCTCAGCCCTAATTTCAGCCATACAAAAATAAACTGTTTAGTTATAATAGTGACGCTTTGAAAGATATTAAAAATAAATATTTAAACGATAACATTTTAGCTGCCATTTCCAGATAGCTATAGAAAATAGATATCAAATCTAACATTAGCAAGATTTTACTAATTTGATCCAGCGTTATTTTTATGCAGCTCCCCAGAAGTTAAAAATCTAGGTCACGCAACAAGAAAGAATGGGACAGACTGCCATATTATACCTTGTTATCCGAACGCTCACTTCAGAGGCATCACATTTTGTAACAAGGGCCTCATAATCTACCATTAGAAATTAATAAGAAAAACCTACATAAATTTAGTTTTCCCTTTCACACCAAATTATATTTTTAATATTAAAAATCAGATCCTGCGTAAAGAGAACAAGACCCCAAACAAGTGCCCTGATCTTGCAAACTAAAGAGGTGTTTGGGGTTTTTTTGTTTTTGTTCTATACTTTATATTTAAATGTCCTAAAATACTGTGTGCTCATGGCTGATGTGAAGAAAGGTAGTGTGCCTGACCCTTGTCACCTCTGGTCTTTGGGAGTAAACCTCACATTTAATTGGGCTTTCTGTGCCCATTCTTGGAAATATACTTAAGGAATAGGTTTTTGATGTACGGCCAAAACCAGAAATTAACAATTAGCTTCTTGATGAGAAGAGAAAATATTTTATGGATTATGTTCTCTCCCCTTAGGCCACTAGTTTACTCTAAACCTTACCTGTTTACTTGACTGAGCTAAATTTGATTTTAATTCTTTTGGTGGCAGTTCTTGGCATGCCCATTGCCAGGAAAGGGCTCTGCACTGGGAAAACATAGCCCACAATGCAGTGCAGTTCATGAATAAAGGTGTAAAATATTCATAGTTCTGTTCAAGAACTAAGTATGTTAATTTACTATACAAGAGGATTTTGAATGCATGCATTATAACTCAATAGCAAGTTACAAGGGGAGTGTTAGAGATCCTAATATAATGTGAAACACCTGCCTAGAACCTTAAAACAAAGCTCTTGCCAGTCAAGCAGCTGTGTATTCCTTATGCAAAATAATGAATTACACCTTTCAAAGATGAACCATATTGGGTTTTTTAAAAAGGTCATTCCACGGGGATACAGTTCTTTGTCTTTCCTAAGCAGATCATTGTACATCTGATCATATGTTGTTTTGAAATCATAAACATTCGGCTTGTCTGGTGCTGGTCCTGGCAGTTTCACATGAGTCCCTGTTCCAAAAGATCGAACACTGAATCCTCGTTTGCTGAAAGACACAAAAAGGGATTCATAATTAGACTAGACAGATTTAAAACCTACATGTCTAGGTGCTTAACAGCAATGCACTGGACTTGGGGAAAAAAAAAATTCTTAGAGACTTATCAGCTCTGAATCCAACTTTCTAAGCAAATTTAAGATAAAAAAATTATATATTTTCAATTTCAGGTTAGTCTTGGTGCACAATACATATCCTACACTTCATTTAAATAACTAGTTATGTTGCAAAAAAGCGACAGCCAGAAAGTGTGAAGTTGTGAGCAGTGTCTCCTTTGTCTGATATCACAACAAAACAAATTGGATTGTATTCTTTTTCAATCTCACAAGCTTTTCCATTGTGTTCTAACAAAGCTGAAATTATGTGGGTTTTATTTAACAATGTTTCTCTAATATCCTCATGCCAAGAGTTGTCTGTTCAACCGCAGAGTGAAGTTTGCAGGAAGAACCCAAAACTGTTACATAATCAAAGGCTGTATATTCCCTGCTGTCTCCCATCTGTACAGGTGCAACCCTAATATGCTGCATAAGCACAATGAGAGACTGAAAACAGAAGGGGGAAGGCTTTATTGATGAGCACAGAAACCATGAAAAAAAAAGAGACATGGTTAATAAGACAAACCTTTATTTTCAAACATTCCGCACCCATCCATAAACAACAAACACACAAAACTTAGAACAATCTCCTCACCTGTATCTCCCAAGGAAGGTAAAATTAAAGCTTTGAGACTGAAAAAATTCATCTTGATGTTTCTGGTATTAGTGGTTGCAAAAGAGTTAGTAAAGGGACTCAAAACTGCTGTACTGGTACAAATCATGACTACACTAGGCATTTGCACTTAGACATCTGTGTAGACACAAAAACCCAGCAAGTGCAGACAAGGCCTTAGCCACAAGACTGATTATCACCAATACAGCTGATAATGTGTAGTTCTAATATACTAAAACGTCAAAACACTCCATTTTTTGCCAATCCAAAAATCAGTTTCTATGGAAGAGGCAATATTCAAAAGTAACAACAGTTCTCCTATATTCTTCAGCTGTGCACCTGAAACACTGATGCTACCTAAGCCACCACAAAGGATTTTTTGATAGTACACCCATTATGGGAAGGATGTAACGTAAGAAAGTGAAATTTGTCCTAATTTCCCACCCTTTAATAAAGGGTAAGGTTTAATGGAGAGAAATAACTTGGCTACAGAGTCCCAACATCTTATAACAGAGACCTTCAGGTGGAACCTGTAAAGCTGTAAGTGCCTTTCACAGAGCCTATTTAATAACTATAATATATATCTGCACCTATATAGCATCCTCTCTCAGACTACCTGGGACTAATGCATGAGATTCAGTGTGCTACTTCTGACAGCTAAGTATGAGTCTCCCCCTTCAGCTTGAGTTATTGATTTTGGCACTGAAGCCAGATCTCCATTTCAAACTCCACCAGGAAGATAAAGCAGATAGCAACTCCTGAGTTTGGCACCAGTCCTTGGTTTGATGCACTCACATTCCACCATGGCAAGTCAGTTGCAATACATTGTATGACCAATATGTACTTGATAGCCTATCAGGAACACTACTAAACACAGATAAGAGATATTGCGTTGGAATCAGTCCCAAAAGGAACAGATTCCTCTCATTTAAAATTCTGAAAATAAATTTATACCAGCCTAAAATTTTACTAAAAATTATTAGTGCACCTGTAGGTCTTATTTTCACAATATTGTATCTTTGAAAAATGTAATCTTATACCAGAATAGACTTTTATACACATGCACAAACACCCCTCTCCTCCTCTGGCACACAACTGGATGGGAGGGAAAGAAGGGAGGTTTGAGCTGGACTGTCTGGACATCATGGAAGCCAAGTTCTATGGAAATGGGCAATCTGGAGAGCATAATGAAAAAAACCATCAAATTAAAGTCAGTGAATGTAAATTCAGTGAGCCTTCACGGAGTTTCATAGAAGTGGGGAGGAAGGGAGTGAAGAGATTTCAAGGAAATGAGTAAATAATATTGCTGCTGAATTTAAGGGCCCTTGCCACAGAATTTGATTCTAATGTGATACAGGATACACAGGACCTTGATTACTGGATTAATTATATACACTGTAATAAATCAAAACTACCAGGTTCTACCCCCACCCCACCCTGGCTAGACACTGATGTAATCAGGAAGTAAAAATTGTGCAAAACATAATACCAAGATTCCATGAATTTCAACTTCTCCGAGTATTTTCCCCTACCAAAAGCTGTAACTGCATCATCGCTGTATCTACACCCTTTTAAGGATATTTGGGCTGATCATCAGAAAAATCTTCCTGAGAGGAAGAACTATTAAGCTATGGAATACGCTACCAGAGAAAGTGATGGAAGCACCCCTGCTTGGGCATTTAATACTATGCAATGGAATACCAGAACATATACTGTAGGTAACAATGCTGAACTGGCAGGGTGATCGACAAGATGAGCTAGAAGGTTTTCCCCCCATTTCTAAACTTTGATTCAATCTTTCTGGCTGTTGTCCTGACTCCCCTTTTGGCCCATAGATCACTCAAGAGACTGTACCACACCTACTGTTACCAGGGAGGGGAAATTTTTTGGGGAAAATCAGCACACGGTGTAAGTTGACATCTTATTAAATAACCAGCAAGTAAATAAATAACTGAATTATAGTTTTAGTAGTAGCTAATTGACAACCTTACATACTAAGGTATGCTAACAACCTTACATACTAAGCAAGAAAGCAAACGTGTACAATGTATTGACAATCATTATGGGGTAAAGATGAGGGGGGACAGAAAAAAACAAAACAAAAAGACACACCCACAACCTCATCCATTATTTTCGCTGCAAAGAAAGGCAGTTTTGTTTTTATCCATTTTATTCCACTCCATTCGCCCCATCCGCCTCACCAACAAAACAGTTGGTTGTCTAACCAGGAAAACATGTGCCAAGAGACACAAAGGTTTGCAGAATTTGGGTTCTGATGTATAAGTGACAGATCCTCTTATGCTTGGTTCTCACTTGTTTTAACTGAAGTCCCTCTATCGCAGCTTTCAGGATACCTACTTAAGAAATGCACTTGGCAATTTCAATATCTAATAAAGCAAGTGATTAAATAAGAGATCTTACTCATTCCTATAGACTCACTACTTCTTGACCCAAATTACCAGTCTTCTGAAAGAATTCTACCATTTTAAAAATTTCTCCAATTAAATTGATAAGCATACAATGCTTAACAACCCAAAGGCTAAGTCTCCCTGAAATGTCAATTTACTGTTTAAAAACGCACATATGCAGCTTCCAAGAGATGGCTATACAATTTCAGCAAAGTAAGTCAGCTGTGCAGCGATTAGGACTATTTTTAGTTACTTTCCTGCTTTCATTTAAATCAGTCTATGCTGAATTGCACAAGTACGAATGCAGAACATTCACTGTTACAGATCCGAAAGACGTCAAAGCATGAGGAAGGAGCAGTATCAGAAATGATAGTACTCAATATTTCAAACAGAACACTATTTTTTTTTCAAATTGAGAATTATATAAACCTTTCTTCTACCAAATATTTTTTTAAAAGCATCAAATGTTTATTGTTTAAATTTAATAAAAGTACAAAGCATCAGAATCAGCTAAGTTTTTCCAGCCAGACTGAAAATTAGTTTGTCCAAAAATTTTGCCTGAGTCTGATGGATACGTTATTGACTTGTAGCCAAAAAAGTCATAATAGACCAGGCATGTCTTCCATTCCATTCCTGTCAGCAGCTATTAGTTTAATAATTATAACAGAAGAGAGATTTTGAGGGACAATCAACTGCATGGTGCTGACTTTTAGATANGGGGGGGGGGGGGGGGGGGGGGGGGGGGGGGGGGGGGGGGGGGGGGCGTGTGCACACGCATTTTGTTGAGTATCAGCACTTAGAAGAACTTGTCCATTAGCCTGTCAAAGCAGAGGGTGTGAGAATCTGAGCCAAGTGGTCGGTCAGTATTGTGTAGGTGGTAAAAACATCTGACTTTCTAATTCTGATGTGATTTCTGGAAAGGCATTTCAAGAGTCTGGCCTGACCCAGACTTGTAACTTCACTGAATTATCCACACACAAAAGAAGAGACCGAAGTTATCAAGCCCTGAGATCCAGAGCAGAAGATGTGAGCATGTACTGTGAGCAACTGACCTTCAGCATCTCACTTCCTTGCTCTCCAAGTATCAAATTGCAAGAAACAAAAATAAAATACAAGTGTTTAATGTTAAGTGTTTATGCACATCCTATTCCCAGGGGCTGAGTGCTCTGTCTCTGCAGTGCTCCAAAACCTTCTTGGCACAGATTGTGAAGGACCAAGCTTTGTCCTAAGCTCTCGTGTGCTACTACACCACAAATAGGAGGAAGGCTGCCTTAGTAATATATTTGTCTTACTGTGTTTTTATTCCATGTTCCCCTCTTTTCACCTTCCTATACTTTTTCCCTCTCCAATAATTCTGAATGCTCTACTGTTTCTGCACACAGTGAAGACAGGAGCTGTGATATGAAACTGAGGTGATCCTGGTTAGTTTCTTTCTGCTAGACCATGGGAGGACAGCTGGGATGGATGGAAGTGGAAAGAGTGTATGATTCCCTACAGTGAAGAGAGGAAGACTTATTTTTTAAAAGATTAATTTCTCTTCCCTTCCCCAACCCTTGGCACAGAGGCTAATATCTCGGCTACTCATGCCTAGGCCATTTTCCATACTTACATTAGTTTCATTCTATTGCCCCTATTGGGCAAAAAAGTATAGTAGGAGAACCACGACAGATGGAAATTTTAATGATTAAATTCAAACTGTTCAGTTTTTGTAAACTTTGCTGCATCTGAACTAAAACACCAAATCTGTTTTGTAGTTGAAATACATCAGTATGTTTCTACCTGTGGAATCCCAGAAAGGCAGTGTTTATTACAGAAATAACTTCATGGGGGGCTAGCACCAATCTCCCATTATAAAAATTGAATTTTCAGGTAAAAATACTGCTGTCTAGTATTTAAATACTTTCTTAACTTCAAAACAATTGAGATGCAGTTATACAAGAAATGCGAACACAAACTGGTCTGAAGTAAACATCAGATTTACATCAACTTTCATTCCTACAGCTACAATAACCAATAAAGACGTTTTAAAGTCCATGAAAACAGGTTGTCACTTATGAGAATCACTTCAGTAAAAGAAAAAATCCCGCCCCCATTTAAAAAAGCTGATACGGAAATAAGGCTCTCTAATAAATTCTGTACACTACATGATGTAAAATGGTATCTGGAATGACTATGAATAGTGTGCGTTAGCCAGTCGGTACCTGTGAAAAAGAACAGGTTTGTAAAATGGAGCTCCCTTATCCCTCTCCTTCCCCTCCTCCACCCATCTGTTGATCCCCTACAGCCATCACTTCATCAAGTAGTGGGATTTCGCAATACGACTCTGCCATAAGATAATGGCGTAAGAGAAGATTTTGGCACCGTACCCTTTTCTTCTTCCTCTTTCTCCGCCCGCCCTCCCTCCTAGGGCAGAATAGTAGAATCGCAATTGTCAAGTCATTTTCTTCCACTTTTTTCTCCTTGATCTTTTTTTGTTTGCATACCACAATACCACTGGCTGAAATGAGTCACAGGAGGTGCAGACATACTGGCCACAGCTTTCACCACAACACTTACCACAGCCACCCTCTCTCAAAAGGTAAAAGCTGCATTTGAAGAAGTCTGCATCCCATCTGAAATAATAAATAATAGAAACTTTTCATTGGCAAGGCTTCCTACCCCAAGATTTGAAATTTTGATGCATTTTGACTTATTTTTGAGAGGCCTCTCTTCACTAAACAGAGCACATCTCTCAAAACCGAAGTCTTTACATGGCATTAGTAGTTGCCAGAGCACATCTGTGTGCGTCAGTTACACATGGTTGTGCTACTTTGACATAATTTGAAAATGTTTCAGCACATTTCTGGTAACTATGAAAAATGATTTCTAGCACCAATTGAGTTATTCAGCACAGCCTTCTTCTGCTAAGCAATTAAACAAGTTTGGATTAGTAAGTGTATCATCAAGTAACTTATTAAATAGCTAGCACCAATCTTCAGTAATACAAAAAATCTAATATTTACAGTAAAGGATAACTTAGAGAGTCTTGCATTATCAAGGTAAGAGTAAAGTTATTTATAACTATATGGGAAATATTAAGATGACGCCAAGTACACAATACTAGCACACCTCAGATCACTGTTGATTACTGCAAATGCCTAATTCTAACCCAATGCATTAAGAGGTCCATTGATGGATGTAAGATTTATGTAACTATTTCCATTAATACTAGTTAAAGTTATGAGCCTAGATAGGAGATTGTACCCACACTCAGGGCATGTCTACACTTGCCATTTAAAGCAGAAAAAAAGTCCCTTTTTTTGCACAAAAACCGTGGGAGCGTCTACACTTACCAATGCCTTTTTGCGATGAAACTCAGAAGTTTCACCGCAAAAAGAAAACCACCTCCCCGAGAGGCGTACGGCTCTTACCGGCGCTGCTTCTGTGGTGATGTGCAAGTGAAGACGTTCTTCCTGTTTACAGAGCTTTTAGCCTCCACAGGATATCCCCCAGTGCCTAGGTGACCACTCTGGCCAGCAGCTCTGATGCCAGGTAAACAGACACCCACCCCTCCCCCTGTAAAGCCCCAGGAACTTTGAAACGCCTCTTCCGTTTTCTTGGCAAGTGCTCACTTATTTGGCCAGGTGACAATGCCTGCTCCGTGGAACAAACGATTCCCTGCTTGGAGCAATGCTGAGCTACTGGAGCTGATCAATGTTTGGGGAGAGGAGGCTGTGCAGGGACCCAGGATACCCCGTGATCACCCCCCCCCCCCTTCCCACAAGGCCTATCGTCAAAATAGAGAGAGCTGCACTGTGGGATAGCTGCCCTCAGTGCGCTTCTCTCATCGGGGATAGAAGTGCTGCAAACGTAAACACTCTCTGATGTCTGTGGAAGTGAGTACACAAACCAGCGTTTTTCTTTCACCGGTTCACTATCACCATTGAAACTGACAGTGCAAAAACTCTGCAAGTGTAGACGTAGCCTTAGTTTAGCAATAACTTTACACAGATGGGCCATGATTCGGCATGCATGTGCCCAGCTTTAAGCACAAAGATAGTTTCAGTGAAACGAGGGGGACTACTCATATGCTTAAAGTTAGGCACGAAGTTAAGTACATTGCTGAATTGGGGCCATGGCATTTTCCACCAGGATCTCTAAGCACTCTACATAGAACTCTCTACTTCTAGGAACACAGTTTAACAGCTGACAGCAGTGCTCGACAGCACTGATGAATCACTAACACTTGAAAAAGGACACAGCAGTCATTCAGTTTTAGACGCTGGTGACATCTAAAGCAGAAGAAACAGAACTTTGGTCCAAGCAGGTAAGTTAATATTCTGGAACCTTATATGACCCTGTGTTCTAAAAAGGGAATCTCATTTAACTTTAAACTCAAAATACTGCTGAGATTCTTCTCTCGAATGGCCAACATTGAACATAATATAAAGGGGTGTAAAATAAACTGCTTTATTGCAATTGAATGGCAACATTATTTAGGAAAAAAGTAAACATTCAGTTCCTGGGCAAGTTTAACACACATTATAATGAATAAAAGTAGAATAATGAACAGCATTTCTTTAAATAATTTTTTCAGTTTAATCTGAAGTTGGATCCCATTCAGCCGACATGCACTTTACTCTTAAAAACTGCATTTGCAATCTAAAAGCGTATTGCTGACTGGTTTCTGCCTCTGTAACCTTCAGAAAGTTGACAACTTGCTCAATTTCTGTGTTTGCCTTTTTGAATACGTTTGTCAAATAAGTCAAATTCTATCAATATAAAAATTTAATAAATCAATGTTGGGATTTGCTCGTTCTTGCTGGTTTCAAGCTAAACAATTTAAAAACATATTTTTGTAAACTAAAAGGGGAATTATTTGACAAAAAGGTAAGCACTCTTCATTTAGTTCAGTTGCTGATTGACGCTACCCAATTGGTATCGAAACTCTGACTGAAGCTTGTTTATTGTAAACTGTACTTGGTTGAACTTCTGTTTCTCTTATGTGGTTACACCCCCAATATTACATGATTTGTGGTTTAAGGCTCTAATGAAGTTTCTGTTATAAGCTTTCAACTCTCATTCTGTTTACACCATTAAGAATATACCTCACACTCCCACCTGAATTCTCAACACACAACTTCCTAAAAATGAAGTTGTATGAATGTACATGTAATGCATAAATCCTCACTCAAAAGCTACAAATTCTGAATAAAACCAGAAGTCAGCTACAAATACAGAAATCATAATTTCAAGAGACTGAGTTGTTACAATATTAGTCTGAAAATGCAACAGATTAACAGTGTAAACACAGTAGGCAATAGAACTCTACACTGAAACAGTTCAAAAGTACATTTCCTTTTATTCAGTGAGGTACTCTCTATATAATAAAGTATATAACTTCATTATGATGAATTTGGAAATTCTTATTTGAAGAGATTTGCTGATAATGCAGATACAAGGATTTTCTTTTAAGTGACAGAAAAGGAGAATTTGAATCAGATAAATTGTGCATACTCAAGGTAAAGAGCAACTGGGATAATACTGCAAGCTTCTAAATATTATCTTGTAAACTAATCCCAATTCCTTTAATCTTGTTTCCATTTGTAATTCCCTACATGCTTTATTTACAATTTTGGACAATGCACTACACGAGTTGTACCCAGTCTATTCGGTATTCAGATCTGTTCATTGTCCCGTCTTGAGTTACTTCAAGGTAGATTTTATTTCCCTAGTTCTCAATGGAAGATGGGACTGGACTTTCCCAGCCTTTGGAACCTGCCAGTGATTCTTCTAATTTGATTACAAGGGGCATTCCCTTCCTCCTGGTCTGAGCACACTGTACTGTGGGCCTAGAATCAGACACTAGGTTCAGTAAAGGAGTTAGATCTCTTCCACTTAAGGCTTACAAACTAATAACAAAGAACACTGGACTGTGATGCAAACTGATAAAAGCAAGGAAATAACTGCAGTTGCTATAGCCCCTATATTATGCCTACATATTGGAGGCTTCACGCTGCCTTTTACCCCAGTAATTTAGTCTTTCCTTCACTGGCTTATCACACCATCATTCATTCCTGTAGTTAGTATTTAAATAGAAACATATGTTCAAACTGCCATGTTAAGATGATATAATTTACACAGTGCTGTCCATTTACAATGTGGTTACAATAATGAATTGACAAACAGTTCTCTGTCCTGAAGAATGTAGCCGTAGAACATAACTTTGTTCATTTACATCAATTTATATTCTTTTCTGGCAACACTACTACTATAATGTGTCTTCATAAAAGGAAATATAAATCTCATATTTTTCAGTGTAGGATTCTGTTTGCTTTATATACATTCTCTATTAATCTACTGCAGTTTCACACATTCTGATACACATTATACTGTAACAATACTATCACCAAACCCAGGGACTTTGATATTTAATTATATTTTATTAAAAAAATTAAATGGTTCAGAACCATGATGCTGTGCGTGCAACTAACCTATGTAACCATGGAATTTTATTACTGTTACCTTCATTCTCTCTCCCCCATTCCCTTCTACTGTTTGCTAGATTCAATTATTGCATCTTGTCTTAGACTGACCCAAAATACTTGCAGGAAATGTCATTTGACAAGTTTATACAATACTCAATGTAGAGTATTGATCCCAACTGGGGCCTTTGAGGACTGACACTATACAAATAATAGTTACATTATGAATGGATCAGATTCTTAAACTATAAGAAATCCATTTTCGTTAGGATTCTTCACTGACAAGTTTAAGTCAAAGTTATTCTTCCCCCTTCCCTAAATGCCTACTGCTCTTGCACAACAACTTTAAACCAGTTAAGGCAGGGGTGGCCAACCTGTGGCTCTTCAGAAGTTAATATGCGGCTCCTTGTATAGGCACTGACTCCGGGGCTGGAGCTACAGGTGCCAACTTTCCAATGTGCCGGGGGGTGCTCACTGCTCAACCCCTGGCTCTGCCACAGGCCCTGCCCCCACTCAACCCCTTCCCGCCCCCTTCCCATAGCCTGTAGTGCCCTCGCTTCTCCCCACAGAGCCTCCTGCACGCCACAAAACAGCTGATCTGGAGGTGCGGGGAGGGAGGGGCAGGCTCTGATCAGCGGGGCTGCCGGTGGGCAGGAGGTGCTAGGAGTGGGGTGGGGGAGCTGATGGGGGGCTGCTGACATATTACTGTGGCTCTTTGGCAATGTACATTGGTAAATTCTGGCTCAACTCAGGCTGGCCACCCCTGAGTTAAGGTGTGGCAAACTGTCTCAGAGACCTTGATTTTGTCAGTGTAATGTAGACTCCTTTGTATTTAATTTTCATGATCCAAAAGAGAAACGGTAACATTCTACTGTATTATGCTTACATATACACATGCAAAGGTACTATCATTCACTGTGCAAATTCCCATAGATAACTATGATTTTATGTAGTATTACTACATACATTTAAAATACTATGCAAGAGAACGTTACCATGTTGTAGTGGAGTGGTTCTCAAACTTTTGTACTGGTGACCCCTTTCACATAGCAAGCCTCTGAGCGTAGCCCCCCTTATAAATTAAAAACATTATATATTTAACACCATTATAAATGCTGGATGCAAAGCGGGGTTTAGGGTGGAGGCTGACAGCTCACGATCCCCCATATAATAACCTCATGACCCCCTGAGGGGTCCTGACCCCCAGTTTGAGAACCCCTGTTGTTGTAGTATATCCCAAGTGAAAACTATAAGAGTAATTACAACATAGGATAAGCCAGGTGTGGCTGAGTACGGTTACAGAATGACATCTGGTTTGGCAACTTTTAAGGTATCATGAAAGTCATTTATTTGGTCAATACTGTTTGGGGTATTTTGTGTTTGGTTTTATATTTCAACATGCTACATATATGCAGTAGCTTCACAGCTCGTTAGACTTTTATATCATAGCATTATGGTTGTAAGAAGTTTAAATATAGTTGTAGCAAGCAATAGATAAGGGACTATATTGGGAACGCCATTTTAAAAAAAACAGAAAGCAGCTAGTGTTTGATCTTGTAGGACATTTGCAGCCATAGAGAACAAAGAATACAGAAAACATACAGACAGATGACTCTCTGTAAGGCGTAAGTGATAGTATAAAGCTATACAGAATGTCAGTCTGATAAACAGTCTTAGCTGTTTCCAAACTAAACCATATATCTCATCCTACATGGAATCCACTGTACTTCAATTTAAAAGGGTCAAGAGTTTATAGATTTCTCAAAAGATATCTTCAAATTTTAACCCCCTTTTCGAAAGAAAAAAAAAAGGGGGGGGCTTACAGTAGAAGCAGACCTTTAAAAGAAAATTTGATCAATTCTGAACCATCCCAAATCCTGAAGTTTCTATACACAAGAGCACTGTTTGGGGGAGGGCGGGAGGAAGAGTTGAAATGTGCCAGGAACATGTTTTTATTTGGAATTGGCATTTCTGAGTCCAAAACAGAGACAAATATTGATATTTTTGTCAAGGACAAGTTTTCAAATTTTATTTCAAGACTATCTGAAACACCTGATAATTTCATGCATTTAAAAAAAAAGCATAAGACCCTATTACAATAAAAATATTGAAAAAACCTCACATAAACCATGTAAGACTAACAAAATAAACTGTTTTAAATTCTATAATGCTTCAGGCAGCTCAAAAAATATCTTACAAATTTACGACTATGGGCAGTAGTGACAAACGTATCCTCCACAAATTAAGGACTAGAAAAAACAACATTGCCAAAGCAAAAAGACCAAAAAACAAAAACAAAAAAACTACTTTTTTGAACAAAATCTGTACTTAGTTTAAAAAACTATCCGTAAAGCTTATACGAGTGAATACTGAGACTTGAGATAAGGGTAAACAATATTTAAGATACGAACTTTTTAGTAGAATTTCCTCAACACTAAGAAAAGCCCCATAATAGGGTTTTAATTGTATTGTTTCAGTTTCTCAGTGCAAATATTTTAAAATAAACTACAAACAGAATAAAGTTTTACAACCCCTCAGAGCACCATGTTTCAGAAAGCTCTTTAAAGGTATTTTTAGATGTCATGTAAATCTGTGCCCATCGTTTCAAAGGCACGGTATCCTGTATTATAAAATGTAATTTTTTGTCTTAGAAACTTTATAAAATGCAATATAAATGCCTCTATGCTATTTTAAAATTTCAGTAACAGTTTTGTTCAATTGAAACATTCCCCCACATTGTTTGCTGCAATATCTAGTTGTAGTGTGTTTTGGAAAAACATATAAAGTACTGTAGGGCACAAATCCCACAATAGCAAGATGGACTGGATGATCAAGTAGGTATTTTCCATCTCTGACTTAGGAGTCTATAAACCACAAATTGAACTTCACTAGAAAACAAATATATCCCATTGTCCACATTAGTAATATGTAAATAGCAAAACAGCATAAATGAACATAAGAATGGCCATACTGGGTCAGACCAATGGTCCATCTAGCCCAGTATCCTGTCTTCCAACAGCAGTCAGCACCAGATGCTTCAGAGGGAAAGAACAGAAGAGGGCAATTATCGAGTGGTCCATCCACTGTCGTCCAGTCCCAGCTTCTGGCGGTTGGAAGTTTAGGGACTCCCAGAGCATGGGGTTCCAACCCTAACCATCTTGGCTAATAGTCATTGAAGGACCTATCCACTGGGAATTTATCTAATTCTTTTTTGAACACAGTTATACTTTTGGCCTTCACGACATCCCACGGCAACAAGTTCCACAGGTTGACTGTGCGCTGTGTGAAGAAATACTTCCTTACGTTTGTTTTAAGCCAGCTGCCTATTAATTTCAATTGGTGACCCCGGGTTCGTGTGTTATGTGAAGGGGTATGTGTGTGTGTGTATATATATACCTATATAGATATATAAAAACACACTTCCCCATTCACCCTCACTACACCATTCATGATTTTAGAGACTTCTATCATACCCACCTTAGTCATAACTTTTCTCAACTGAGCAGTCCCAGTCTTTTTAATCAATCCTAGAACCTGTCCATACCCCTAATCATTTTTGTTGCCCTTCTCTGTAGTTTTTCCCAATTCTGATATATCTTTTTGAGATGGGGTGACCAGAAATGCATGCAGCATTCAAGGAATAGGCATACTGTGGATTTATTTAATGGCATTATGATATTTTCTGTCTTATTATCTATCCCTTTCCTAATGGTTCCTAACATTCTATTAGCTTTTTTGACTGCTGCTGCACATTGAGCCAGAGTATTCAGAGAACGATCCACGATGACTCCAACATCTCTTTCTTGAGTGGTAACAGCTAATTTAGACACCATCATTTGGATGTATAGTTGGGATTATGTTTTCCAATGTGCATTACTTTGCAATTATCAACACTGAATTTCACCTGCCATTTTGGAAATTATTTTTAGAAGTAAATTATTTTTATAACTTAATGCTTCAAACAATTAAAATAGCAGTATCAGCACACAAGAAAAAGTATTTTTATCCAGCCATTTAATGCTGATTTTAAGGGACTAACTTAACTCATATTGTTTAAAACTTAAGTTTTGTGCTAACAGGCTAAGAGCTCATTTGCAAGATTTAAGACCAATAGAAATGTTTTCATGGTTTTTAAAAAAAAATCCCAACAGAACTTGCAGCATTGGGAACCTGAAAGTGACTTCATCCGTTTCCCTTGTAGGAGCTGAGAGAAATACAAAGAGTAAAACAGCAAATTGTGAAAAATATACTCCATTTTTAAAATCCCTTCATTTTAAATATGTTTAGAGTTTAGTAACAGAAAAGGCAGTATTTGTTTACAACAGGATGTTTACGATACTATTGTCTCAGTAAGTCTTACAAGGAGTTTGAATATTACTAACATGGTAAATTGCCTTGGACCAAGATGGCTGCCACCACCACCACACTGATATGTTATTGTTCACATGCCATTTGTACTTTTAAAACATTTTAAATACATTCCACAGTTTATTCTTAAACTTTCCTTTCAAGTGATTTTAAACAAAGACCTAGATTACGTCCTTGTGCTAGATAGGAGAGAGATTCAACACACACTTTCTGGCTAATCACTTCCCCCCTCCCTCCTTTCCGTCTCTCTCTTGTATTTTCCGCTCTAAACTAAGTGAAGAGTTGACAATATGTGCAGCACTAAATAGGCGAGCGGCCATATTCTTGAAGGGGAAGTTGAGCATTCAGAGCTGAGTGGCCTGTCCAGTGTCCCCCCAACAAGCCAGGGAGAGTGGGCTCGAGTCTCTGAATCCCGCCGGTGGGATGATACCGGGGCAGGTTGGTTTTATGGTGCCGAGCACCTAGAAGCCAGCTCATGGGATTGCTCCGGGCCTGCAAGCATGAGCTGGGGGGGGGGAGGGGGGGGTGTTAATGCTCCGCCAGAGCCCTGGGACCAGCCCTGCCCAGACCAGCCTTNGGGGGGGGGGGGGGGGGGGGGGGGGGGGGGGGGGGGGGGGGGGGGGGGGGGGTGTTAATGCTCCGCCAGAGCCCTAGGACCAGCCCTGCCCAGACCAGCCTTATCCGAGGGGCGGACGCTGCCTGGTTATTTGAAGCCGAGGAGCNGGGGGGGGGGGGGGCGGGGGGGGGGCGGGGGGGGGGGGGGGGGGGGGGGGTGACGGGCAGGCCCCGGTTACCTAAGGATGTTGTGCGCCTCCATGCTGCGGTTCTGGTTGCTGGAGCACACCACGGCCACCCGGAGCGGCGAGGAGGGCATGGCGGGACGCGGAAGAGGCCCAGCTCCCCTCCGCCGGTATCGTGGCTCCTCTGGTCCCGGCTCCGGCTCACATAAAATGGCGCCCAGAGCCAACGACGGGCGGCGCCGGGACGTGTCACCAGGGGCTGCGTCGACCTGCTTCCCCTAACCATAGAGACCGCACGAGAGCGGAGCCCTTCACGTACCATCGAGAGGCGGCCGAAAGAGAGAGCGCCACCCTAGGGAAGGTCCGCCAGCCATAGAGAAGACGGATATGTTATACCATAGCGAGGGCCGCCAGTCATAGAAAGGAGGAGGATCAGTATGACAGCGCCGCCCTAGTGGAGCAAGAGGGCCTGCCAGCACTCTGTCCCATGCCAAGTGGAGGGGGCAGAGAAGGTACTTCAGAGCAAATTGCCTCATAGGCACCAGTTCGAATCCCACCCAGTGCTCTCAGACATAAAAGCCAGACACACTTAGGAGCTGGTGTGAAATGAGTTTGCCTAGTCCCTAAAGGGCAGGTGATACCATCAGAAAAGCCTCTGGCACTAAGGGACAGTCTCAGCAGGAAAACTCTCTAGAGCTGACTTTCTTATAGAAAAGGGCCCTGATTCGCCATTGCCCTGACCCTCATGCAGCCATTTACATTTACAATCCTAATATGGAGGCATTTGGCACACACTTGGCATGGACACAAATGATTACACAGAGTGCCTGCTGTTGGCTGGTAGGATCTACCTGTATTCTGTTCAGGATGATACAGACAGGTTGGAGGGGGGGTTCAGACAATAATGAGTGAGGAGCTGGGGGCCTGAGTCGGGAGAGAGGTTAAGAGTTCCTGAATACGTCTAGCTTGGCTGGGACAGAGATGAGGCGTGGGAGACATGATGGGCCTGATTCTCAGTTACTCCACTCCAGTGCACAGAGTAAAGGTGGGGGGGAGGGGTTCAGATGGCTTGAAGGCACCTTTGGGCAGCATATACCTGGGGCAATACAGGGGCCTGCCCAGCTCCCATCGCATATTAGAGCATCCTCAGGGCTGCTCTGACTTAGCCCCTACTTTCTATTGCTCCCAAAGAGTAGCTCGCTGCAGATCGGCCAAGGTGGGATTTAAATCCATGTGTTCCTTTGGCCTGGGGTGGGAGAGCGGGCGGCATGAAATTCACAGCTAAATGGGGGGAAGGCAGAGGAACAAAAACTGCTCTTCCAACAGATTGCGATTCCTCAGCAAACTGCCTGTGCCAGGGCCGGGGTGGGGGGAGGCAGCTCCCATGCTGAGTTCTGCCTTCCTGAGATAGGAAGCAGACAAGGGCTGGGCTGCACTCAGCAACTTCCTCCTCTGCGCCGGCTGGAGGGAGGCACTTGATGGCCAACAGCTTTGTTTCCAGTATAGAAAGGGGGCAAAGCTTTGCATGATCAAGTTCTGCAGCTCACATCCAAACCCAGGGACAAGATGCCAGAAAGGCCACGTTTAGCCCCGAGAAGGAGGATTAAATAGGGGTCCCACAGCCCCTCTGCATGCCAGGATTTGATGGGGCCATTGGGCCCAACTCCTTCCTCCCTTTGAAACCTCTCACTGACTTCAGTGGCAGCAGGAGGGGGATGGAGATGTACAAATGCATGAGCCAAGAACACAGAGCAGTTCTAGAGTCTCCCAAAGGTTAGTCAAAAGCCAGCCTGAGCTCAGCGATGCTCCACTCCTGCTTGTGCTGAATTTCAGCCCTCAAGGCAACGATCCTCTAGCACAGCGGTTCTCAACCTTTTCCAAACCAGGAATCCCCAGAACCTTCACCCCCATCTAGCCAGGCCCCCGGTTAGCAAGATGGGAAGAGCCAGGGTAGTTATGGCCCCCAGGTTGAGTACCAGTGCTACTCTAGCTGATTTAGAGGAGGCAGGAGGAGAAATGTGCATCACCTGTTGGACTTTTTAAATAGGAAATCATGGGATAGATCCAAACAGACCCCAACGCTCATTAGCCACTGTGTGATCCCCTCCCCTTTTCACACAATCCCAATTGTTCCCCCTGCTAGAACATGCCCCCTTTCTTTCTCTTACGCTGTTCTTCACCTCCATTGCTCATAACATCCTGGGGAGGGCCATGCAGCCTGATTCTGCCAAACCAGCAGATGCCAAGTTCCTCATTAATTACAGCACTTTTCAGCTAGTGTTGCTTTAAAAAAAAACAACCCCAAACCTAAGATCAATGGCTCCCCGGCAGTGCCGCCAGCAGTGATGTGGTTTCAGTGGAGGGCACCAGGGCCTAGAGTTGGACAGTACCAGTGGGGATGTGATGAACAAAGAGTATTAATAGGCACAAGTAGCTGAAGTTAAGGGCAGAAATGAAATCAGCTGGTTGTAATCTTGATCAATGTCTGCAATTAGACTGCAGTGGCACACATAGATGCTGCCATCTGGAGAGAAGACAAATGCTAACCTAATGAGGGGTTTTCATCCACAATGAAAAAGGAACTGACTCCAGAGTTGTTTGGAAGAATTTCTGCCTTCCCAAATGTGTGTATATATATCATCCAGAGAAAACAAATGGCAAGCTCTTGAGAAGCTCTTAGGGAGTTGCTAATTCCTTTCATAACCTCCTCAAGGCATCCAAAAGCTACTG
The DNA here is from genome assembly GCA_003942145.1 of Platysternon megacephalum. Lineage (NCBI taxonomy): Eukaryota > Metazoa > Chordata > Testudines > Platysternidae > Platysternon > Platysternon megacephalum. The sequence continues at coordinate 6,809,153 of QXTE01000014.1, read as the reverse complement.
GAGCTTAATCAAGCACCTCTCTTGACGCCAGCTGTTTGTTTAGCCATTCACATAGAAGGCAGGAGGATGGGTGGTAATTGAGGGTGGATTGTCTCTGGACAGCTGAGCGGGGCCAAGCTGCAAGGCCAAGGAAGCTCTAGCAACCCAACTGGAATTTAGCCAGCAGCTCTGCCAGAGGATTCCGTGATGCAATCAGATCTTGCTGGTTTGGGTTGGGCAGGTCAGTCCTGGGAGGGACAGGAGAGCCCCCATGCAACCAGAGTGCTACATGAAGTGTAGTTGGTGATGTCTTTATTCCAGCTCCTGCCCTCCAGCCTTCAACCTAATATTTGATGCAGCAAAGCACACCCCTGCCTTGGGCTGCCCCTTCTGCTCTGGAGTTCTATTCATGGAGTTTGTTGACACATATTTATGCACCAAGCAGCCCTCTCTTCCCCTCTCCTCACTTATCTATCCAGAGATGGGTCCAAGCCACAAACTGAGATCCAGATCCAAACTTGGCTCCAGCCAGAGGCTGACCAGATTCAGTGGTTAGTTTGGCCCACTGTGGAGAGAAGAGGCAGGTGTGAAATTTTGAATCTGAATCTGAACGTCACCAAAGTCTGGGGTGGGGAATCAGGTCACTTCCCAAAGTTCGGTTTAGCCCATCATCTAAGCATAGGGACCAGTGGCTTGGACTCGTCTAAAAGTTGGTAGGGTCTGGATCCCAGTTTTTGATTCAAATCCATCTCTGGACACTCCAGGAAGGATTTGGAATAGATGCAATTTCTGCTTGCTCGTGCACTCGAATAAAAGGCTGTTGCTGAACCAATTCAATGCGTTCTGCCAGCTGCCAAGACCGACACGCCACCTATGGTGAGGCCTCCCCATGATTCCCCAGCTATGGCCATGCCTTCTGAGCCAGGTGGAGGCAACTCCAGGGCAGAATGTCACTCACAATCCCTTCTCCAGGAAAGATCATTAGTAGATACTGCTCAGCTGGGGAGAACATCCAGGCAAAGCCCAATCCACCCTCCACAGCCCATGCCTTACTGGCCTCTTTCTTAGGCAGACCCCTTCCCTTTAGGGGAATGGTCTCACTCCTGATGCACCAAATCATCATGCATAGAGTGAAAGGAGCCAGCCCATCAGCAGAAGCCATTCGCAGCTTGCCCTCTTGTGACCAGATGCTGCCACTGCAACAAGGTTTGCTGCAGGCGTAGCAGAGAATACCACGTTGGTCTCTTCGGGCCCTGCAGGGACCGTGTGGAGGAGTCAGGGAAAAGGTTCAGCCTCCATCGTCAGACTGTCCCTGCTGAATCTACTGCGCCTGCCCAGAAGGATGTCAGTTAGCTCCAGTTATCATGGTGGAGATGGTGCAATGCGGACATCTGGGATGCTAGGATTAGGCAAATGGGGGAACCCCTCCCCAGATAAGAACATTAGCTTCTTTAGGCAAGGACAAGGAACCACAGGTGCCATGCTTGTAATTCAGCAAGGGACAGAGAAGCGGCTAGGCTTTTGACCTAGAAAAGTCATACGATAAAAGGGACAGAATGATCCTCACGCTGGTGCTGAGGACATGGGGAGTGGCTGAGGATTTAATAACTATGGTGAATGCATTATATAGATCTCTTAGAACGGTGATCCAAAGAACAACACGTCCCTTCCCTTTTCGAACAACAAGCCCCGTGGAAGTGAAAGTTGGACTGTACCAGGGGTCGGCTCTCTGTCTGTGGGAAAACCCCAATGGGAAAAGGTGAGAAGCTGCTATATGCAGATGACATAACAATAAGGGTGTCCTCAAAAGAAGACCTACTGGATACAGTAACCAGTTGTGTGATCCCTGGGTAATTGTATGCAAACAAGCCTTGGACTATGTGCAATAAATTGGCAAGTCTTTCTCAGGGCAGAGAACTTGTCTACACTAGGGAGCTTGTCTACATGAGGACACTCAGGAAAATTAATCCAGATTAACTAAAAGTGTGACTTTAAAGCAGATTAGGGTTTGTCAACACATGAAAATTAATACATAATAAAGTAGAGTGTGAATTTAAAGTGGATTAACTAGTCCTGATTAACTCCATGTGTGGATGCTCTTATTCTGGAATAAGAGTGTCCATTCATGCATTTAATCAGGATTAACTCTTGTTTAGTTTTACTCCATTAATCTCTATGGCCAAAAGCCCCGTGGCTCCTCTACTGACCCAGAAAAACTATGTCCAAGAGAATTTGCATCGTAAGATCTCTGGGACAGGGAACATATTTTGCTCTGTGTTTGTAATGCACCATGTAAATGTTCAATGTTACTAAAGTATGCTTAATAAAGTAATCATAAATAATAATAGTGAATGGCTTTCCTAGCAGTCCCTATATTTGTTCCTAAATATGCCTCATTAAAACACTATGTTCATATGTCTCTCTCCACGTGCCTATCAGTGTAGACTAGGTCATCCGCTAGCTTGTCTTGTAAAATAATCCTCCAGACGTTTCTATCAGCGTTTCTATCAGTCTCCAACAGGCAGTTCCCTGAAGTTTTAGCGGCTGCTGCTTCAGGTTCTTTTTTAACACTAGATGGCAGCGAAGTGTCACTGTGAATGCAGGCAGGTGGGGACAGAGAGATGAGGCTGACCTGCAACATTTAAATCCTGAGCTGAATTCCCCCCAGATTACAAGCAGGTTGGGATCCTGGATCAGCCCCCATCTCTGTGTCGGAGGCCAGGTGATTCTCTTCCTGGGATCCCTTTAGTTTAAAGCGATAGCAGATGCCTCCCTCTGTCTCTGTGGTGTGTGGCGTGGTGTTCCAGGTTCAAGTTGCAGGCATTTAACAAGGGAAAACTCCCTCGTCCCTGTTTACAGAACGATGGGCAAAACTACGGGGCCCCTCTGAGTGCTCACTGAAATGCACTGGGCCTGGTGAGCAGCTAGAGAAAAAAATGATCACAGCCCTCCTAACTAGGGAGAACCAGCCAGAGCCTGTCCTCAATCCTATTCCACCCGGCCCGTCATCACCTCTCTCCCTTCTCTCCGCTTTGCTGTCTCGCCTTGGGCCACACACAACTCGCAGTGTCCCCTTTCCTGGAACAGCAGAATGGCCAAGGACTGAATGGCCCATGGGGACTGGAACGCCCCTCTCAGTCCTAGAGGCAGCCCCTCCAGGGCTGGGTCACAACACGTTGGCAGATCAGCATGCGGGAAGACTGCCCTGCCACTCTCCAGGTAGTCCCTGGGGATAGTGGACAGAGGCCTTTGGACTCCAGGGTGGGCAATCCAGCATCAGATCCACACACAGGAATCACACAGCGGACCAGCTCCGATTTGAATTCAGACAGACCCTGAGTAAAAATACGGATTCTTTATTAAATGTGACACGGAGGCGATCACCCCACGCTCCAGGCCCTGTCTGGCCCATCTCACCCCGGGCCACACCCGCTGGGCACCGAGCTGATGAGTTGTTTAATATTTTCTGCTGGAGCGGTGTATTGATGAAAGGCAATTACTAGCCTCGGTGATTAATGTAATTGAAGGGAAGTGGATGGCGATGCTGGAAGAGACTGCGCTAAGCAGGCTCCTGCTCCCCAGCTCCCGCCGTAATTATAAAATACAGAGGGCGAGAGAATGCTCATTACTCAAGAGCTCCCAGTGACACTGTTTGGGGCTGGAGCTGGCCGCAAATCTACTGTGCTGCAGCCCAGGCAGGAGAACGGTCTGGAAACCATTTCTGCCCGCACCTACCCCCTCGTCCCTGGCCGCCGAGCGACCAGAATGAATTTTGCATGCAAGAGGCCATGATGAATCAACTGCTAAGAGCCCTGGGAACAGCTGTGTAGCAAAATCAATTTGCCATGAAGATAGGTACAAATTAAAGAGCGGATCCCATGGGGTACTGAGCACCCTTTACTCCCTCTGAACTCAAAGGGGCTTTAAGGCACCTGGGCCCTACGTCAGTATTTGAGGGGTTTATGAATATATGAAAATGGGGACTCAGCGCCCTTGTACCAAGCTGGCGAAGAGGTGGCTAGGGCTGCTAATTAACGACTCTGATTGATTGCCTGAGGAAGGCACCAGCTGCCCAGCTACCCAGATTGTGCTTGGGCTGGTTGCTCCCTTGCTGCTCCATGCAGAGCACAGATGGCTCACAGGGGCTCCTGCATGAAGTTCCATCAGAGTGTCTCTGGAATACCCTGGCCACAGCCCCGCCTGAGTCCCATCCAGGACTTCGGATCAAATAAAGGCTCATCCCAGAGAATCCAAGGCCCTGCATTCAGCCCAGTGCATGATGGGACAGGACTTGTGGAGCTGGAATCAGCGCAGTGTGAATGCTCATGCAGTGTAGACACAATCCAGACCACTCTTAGTTCTGTACCCCGGAATCCCGTCCCAGTTCTTTGATTGAAATAACCTAGGAGGTGGCCCACAATTAAGTGTTTATTCTGTTAACTTTTACATTTGTTCTGCGTCCTTAGCCTGCAAATTAACAATCTGTTGTGAAATATAAATCCATAGGACATACAATCACAGGGGCTGCGCCTACTGCAATATAGTTTCTTTGGGGCAAAGTCTGAGATCCTTATACAGGTAAGTCTCCCACTGAGACCAGTGATTTTGAAATAGACCCTTTAGTTGAAATCAATGGGAAATTCTGCTTAAAAATTGATGGTACAATATGGGCCTAACAAGAACTTCAGAATTAAGCTGCAGGCATTTGGGGGCCCATTTGAACCTCAGAAATGGCGTCGGGTTTAATGTTTTAGTAATTAATTATTATTATTATTATATTGGTTTAACATTGTCCTGTGCCCTTAATACACATTTAGCTAATCCCTAGGCTCCATAAAATAAGAGTTACCAGCTTTTCAGTAAAGATTTAATAGCAGGGGCGGTGTGGTGAGGTCTCAGGTTACTAACGTTTCATTATTTTTGTTACAAAATATACTACGCCAGACAGCAAGGTAAATTTTCTTGTCAGCCATTTTTATTTTCTTCCAGAATTCAAGCTGAGGGGATGAGCTCTTTTGCATGTAGCCTCTTCGTGGGTGTAAGGGGGCAATTAACAAAGTCCAATGGCCCATTTAGCTTTGACAGGCGTTCCTGATGGGCAGGAGACAATGCCTCCTGGCACCTGGTTGGCCAGTGTCACAATCAGCCAAAGGAAAAGAGCAGGACCCTCCCACGCTGTGGGAAAGTGCCAAGGGTCAGCCTTTGCCCAAAAAGAGGCCACGGCACTTGGGCCCAGCCTGTGGTAGTTTGACAGCTGCCATCTTGGCCAACACCAAGGACTGACTTGGGAAACTCCAGAGCTAAAAGCAGGAGCTGCTCCAGCCTGAGCTCTCCAGCTTGGATCCGTACCAGACTCGCATCTTCTGTGGAGGGGGCGCATCACACACTTCCCAGCCCTCAAACGGACCTGAGGTTCTCCGTCCAAAGCAGGGGGCGGTATTGGGAGAGATGCCCACCTCAGGTGCCTCACAGAGCTTTGGCCTCCCACCTTCTCCAGCCACCTGTGGTGTTTCCAGAAGATCCTTTGGCTGTTGGGTGCAGGGGTCCCAGCCGGCCAGTGCCCCCCGTATAAAGTAATCCTGTTCTCCCAGCTGCATTCTCTCTGCTCCAGGGCTGAGGGAAGCTCTGGACTCTGCCAGCAGCAGTCTGGCTGCGTAACGTCTGTAAATTCATTTCTCCTGCCTGAGAGAGCCAGCTCCCTACCTGAAGCTTGTTGACAGCTTTTATCTCCTACGTGACAGCCGGGACAACAGCTCCAGTTTCCCAGGTTGGTGTCCGCAGCGTCGCACGTAAGGACCTGCTTAAATGAACAGGCAGCAGAGGACAGGGGTCCTGTATCTTGAGATGGGAAACCTACCGGCTGCAGTCATATATGATTTCACCACCAAGCCACCTGTGTCTTCAGTCCAAACAGCTGGTGGTGGACATAGCATCCCTGGCTGGGAAAGGCAATGCGGGTCTGCCACAGAGCTGCACCCAAGGCTCTACGTTCTGCTTCCAGAGTTCGGGGTGTCTGGGTACAGGGTTGGGTATGGAATAATCTGGGTGAGTCAGGGAAGGGAGGAGGATCATGGCAGGGGCTAGGGGGGTTGGACACAGCTGGGGGAATACAGGTCTGTCTCATCTTACGCTGGGGTTACGTTCTGCGATCAGCGCGTAAAGCGAAAACCGTGTATAGTCAAAGTTACATTGAGTGTAATGGTGGGCAGAATCGCCCGCACTACAGAAACAGTATTTACATTGTTATTTTTCTTGTTTTTGCCGACCGCATAAATCTGAAATCGCACATGTTAAATGCGCCTAAGATGCGACAGACCTGTACACAGTAGCGGCGCCAGCTTCGCCGGCGCCCTAGGCGGCGGCAGGTCCCGCCCCCGAAATCCCGCCCCCAACAGCGGCGGCGGAAGGCCCCGCCCCCAAATTTCTACGGGCGGCGGGGGCGCCGGCGCCCCCAAAAGAGCAGCGCCCTAGGCGACCGCCTAGGTCGCCTAATGGGAGCGCCGGCCCTGCCTGTACAGGGTTTTGTTTCCTTAAAGCCTGTTTCTCCACCCAGTGTGTCATCATTTATGCCAGTGCCTAGGGAGTGGAAAATGCTGCCAAAGCAGGTCTGAGTGACACCACAGGGGGCCAGGCCGTGCGGAATGAGGTTCTTTGGGTGGCTCTCGGCCAGCCTGGGAATTGGCAGGTCTCGTGCCCATCAAACCCCTGATCTGCCAAAGGCAACAGGTAAAGCTGGTCGGAAAATGGGTTTCCCCTCTCCCCCCGTGGACAGTTTTGTCTTTTTCATTGATAAATCGAAAACAGATCCTCCAAAAACTGTTCGGGCTTCCAATGAAAAATCCAAAGTTCCAAGGAAATCACAGACCTTCAGCAAAAATAGTCAGTCTGTCAAACCTCACAACTTCCATTGAGGAAAAAAATGTGGATGGAAAAGTTTCGCCCAGCCCCAGCAATGGGAGAGGAGGGCTCCCCGGGAAGTGGGGTACTCACCAGCTGGAAGGACTGGCCATTGCGAAGGTATAGCGAACCAGCTCCTCTACTGCTGAAGCTCATGGGAGTCTGGCTACTGACTTAGGCACAGGGCCCATGGGCCGGATTCTCCAAGGTATTTAGGCACCTAACTCCCATTGATTTCAGCAGAGTCTGGCGCCTAAATAAGTCTGAGAATCTGGGTCTTTATGACTTGCCCAAGCTAACGCAGTGAGTCAGCTGGAAGAGCTACGCCGAGCACCCAGGTGCCCAGCCTCCGGGCTGTGTGCTGATCAATAGTCCATGCTTCCTTTAGTGCCAGTACAGCGTGCAATCCAGCTTACACGGGCGCAGCAGCGGGTCCTACGTGAGAGCACCAAGCAGACCTCCAAACAACATGGAGTTTATGTGGGCCCGGGGTTCCAGGGAGAATGAGTCAGTTTCACAGACACTCATCACAATGCCATTCCGCTGACCTGACGCCTGCCAAAACCATACGACCCCAGCGGGAGCAACAGAGAAAACATTTGAAGGGGATATTTGTCGCCTGCCCTTTAAAAACAAATCAATATCGCCTGTAGCAAGCCTCCCCTGGGGAGAGGGACACCATGGCAAACCTACTTCAAATGAACTCTTTGCAAGGCCTTGCTGCAGATTGACTTTGCAATCTACCCTTTGCGCATCCACCTCCCCAACCCTTCCCGACCTAGCTGGTCACTTGTGTCAGTTTGAGTCCAAACCGAAATGTAGGTCTCCATCTCCTGCGGGTCAGGGAGGACACAACCAGCTGCTATCTTGCCTTCCTGGCTCTCATGCTGATACCAAGTCACTTCAAACCAGGGACGGAAGCCAGCCTGGGCAGCTCCGAAACAGGTTGCCGCTTTGATTCAAGTGGAACTGGGTGTTATTGCTGCTCTTATGAAATTGCAGCCATTTAATGATTGCAATAAGCAGAGCCTGGGTTATGTACCCTGGTCTGGGCTGCCCCAGTGCAACAGCACAATAAATTAGCAGGCAAGTTGTCATTAAACTGAGAACTGCTCTAGATTGCTTTAGGAATCTCTCCAGCTATATATATTTTGTTTACGGGGTCTCTCCAATGTGTGCTTAATGTGCACTCAGAAAACCAGTTATTGTTAATTAAACACCATTTGATTATTAAAAAAGCAGGAATGATTATGAATTAAAACCCTGTGTCAGTGATAAACCTAACCGGCTGCTAATTAACTCAAAGCGACAGAACTCATAAACGTCTCATTACATCCTTGTTTGTATATCACACTTTTATGAGCCTTTAATCAACTGGAAAAAGGCAGACAAAGATGCTTCTTGGCATGCCTAGAAAATCAGAGGTATGTTGGGAAAAAGGTAACCAGAGACTTTACTAAACGCGGGGAGAGGGGGAATTCAATCACAAGGGACCAAGCCCTCATTTACTGAGAACGCCTTAAATCAAGACACTGAGACTTGGTAGCTGTAGCTCAGATCCTCAGCTGGGGTAAATCAGTGAAGCTCCACTGAAGCCAATGGAGCGGATTTACACGAGCTGAGGATCTGGCCCTATGAGCTGTGTGTGCTCTTACCTACATGGGAGGTTTAGCTGGTATAATCTGGTGTGAAATTTAAACTGATATCGGGGGGGGGGGGGGGCGTTGTTTAGTTTAAATCCCTTCCCAAGTTACATAAACTAAACTGGAAAGAGGACCTCTTCTAGCAGAATGACAGTGTCCACCTAGGGCAGGGGTGGCCGGCCTGTGGCTCCGGAGCCACATGCGGCTCTTCAGAAGTTAATATGCGGCTCCTTGTACAGGCACCGACTGTGGGGCTGGAGCTACAGGCGCCAACTTTCCAATGTGCCGGGGGGTGCTCACTGCTCAACCCCTGGCTCTGCCACAGGCCCTGCCCCCACTCCACCCTTTCCCACCCCCTCCCCTGAGCCTGCAGTGCCCTCGNTGGCTCTGCCACAGGCCCTGCCCCCACTCCACCCCTTCCCACCCCCTCCCCTGAGCCTGCAATGCCCTCGCTCCTCCCCCTCTCCCCCCAGCCTCCTGCACCACAAAACAGCTGATCGGGAGGTGCGGGGAGGGAGGGGGAGGTGCTAATCGGCAGGGCTGCCGGTGAGTGGGAGGCGCTGGGAGTGGGCGGGGGCTGATGGGGGGGCTGCTAACATATTACTGTGGCTCTTTGGCAATGTCCATTGGTAAATTCTGGCTCCTTCTCAGGCTCAAGTTGGCCACCCCTGCCCTAGGGTTATAGCAGTATAACTAACTCGGTCTAACTGGTCAAGCTTTCCCATGCAAACAAGCCCTCGGTCCTGCTGGTCTAAATGGGCAGTGAGTTATCCAGCGTTAATGAGAACAGAGCTGGCCTTCTCCAAGTCTGCGCGACGTGGCCCAACAAACACTGGGCTCAGTACAAAACCTGCAATGGATTGTCTAGGGGTAGCTGCTTCTTTAGCACTTCCATAGTCCTGGTCGGGAGTGTGGCAGGGATGTCCCAGGACATTTCAGAGACGCTCTCGGAGAGAAATTCCCAGAGAACGTCACGCTGGTATAACGTGACCCCATGGGTCAGCCCTGAGGATGGAACCCAGGCCCTCAAATGCTACAAGCACAAGAAGTGAAACCCTCTATTTACACTCAGAGCAGGCACAGCATGGCCAGCAGCATCTCCAGCTTCCCCGACTCCCACTCCTGACCTGGAGGAGCGAGAGGATAGTCTAGTCTCCATTGCCCTGTCCAGGCCCGAGGCTGCCAGCCGGGGGATGGGTTAGTGCTGATTGTGGAGAGGGTGGTTTTGTACTGCCTCCCCTGCAGTAGAATCAGGTGCCCAGGAATTGCTGTCAGTTGATCTAAATCCGATGACGAGTCTTTCCGAAAGTCCAGTTTCAGGGAGGTGCCTGGTGAACATGGTCGTATTCCTGAGGAACCTCCTGTGGCGTTGCTGGTGCTGGGCCCACCCACGGAGAACCAGCTGTCAGGTTTTCTGAAGAACGAGAATTTAGATGACAGAAAACAACAAAACTGCCACGGAAAGCCGGACCCCCATCTGCGAAAGACACGGCAGACGGCAGGGTCCAGATCTGCCAGCCATAGTCTCCCCATGGAACGGAGCTCTGAGATCTTGTAAACCTTTTGGGGTAAGGGCCATCTTTCTGTCCTGTGTCCGCGCAGCCGTGCCTAGCACAATGGGGGTCCTGGACCAAGCTCCGAGGTGTTCTGATAATACAAATAGTAATGACAAAAGGAAACCAGAGACTGGGTGCAAACAGGCAGCCTCCACCCTCCCTGCAGACAACACAGTGCACAAACTTACCCCCCTTTCTGGCTTTTGCCTTTACTGGTAATTAACAAACAGACCTCAGCCTAAGCCTCTTCCTGAGCTTGATTTCTTTCTCAAGGTTTTCCCTGCAAGACTGATCTGGTTTCTGCCCATAGCGCTCTGTTCTCTCTATCTCAGAGAGACCCTCCTGGTCATTATATCCCTTGGCTGGAGCTAATCGGACTCACCTGCTCTAGTGAGTCATCTGCAATAACTGCATCTCGGCTCCTGTCACTCTGGGTGTCAACCGCAGTTTGCATCTCCTTCTAGGAAAAGCACGAAAAATGATCCCGGCAGTGAGTTTGTGTGTCTGTTGCTATGTCTCTTTCTTGAGCTGTATTGGCAGCAAGCTAGTTCCTTTTTTACGATGCTGCGAAGAAGCCGCGCTGTGATAACAACATTTCTGTTCTTGAACAACACATGCCCAAAGCATCTAAAAATACCCCTTGTTAGCACAGGGGCTGCTCCCCATCTTGTGAGCAAGGCAGAAAGTTGGTTCCTTCCTCGCTGCCTGAGTTCAAGAAATAATGCCAAGTGTGCTTTGAAATCTTGGAGTGAAATGCACAGAGATTACCCAAATGGTGTGGGCCATTAATGGTGGCTTGAAATCTTGATGGCTCCCATTAACTAGGACAATTGGTTGTAAACGGCTCTGTTTACTTGTAAGCCTTCCTGTATACTTGGGTGCCAGCCAGTAATGAAGTCTCACAGGACATGTGAATCCATCTTAAACCTGGTGCTTTTCCATTTAGAAGGAAGGGTGGAAACCCAGAGAGAGACAAAGGATTCCCACCTTATGCCAAAGATATAAAAGGGGGTTGCCAGTCATAAGAAATCCCTGAGTTACCACCTGAGCTGGAACTAACAAGGACTGTACCAGGGGAAAGGATTGGGCCCAGACTAGGAAGGAATCTAGTCTGTGAAAGAAGCTTATTGGAATGTCTCTGAGGGTGAGATTTTACCTGTAATTAGTTTCTTAATGTATTAGGCTTAGACTTGCGTGTTTTTGCTTTATTTTGCTTGGTGACTTACTTTGTTCTGTCTGTTATTACTTGAAACCAGGAGCGCCGCCAGCTTTTCCGGCGCCCTAGGCGGCAGAAGGTCCCGACCCCGAAATGCCACCCCCAACAGCGGCGGCGGAAGGTCCCGCCCCCAAATTTCAATGGACGGCCGTGGCGCCGGCGCCCCGCAAATAGTAGTGCCCTAGGCGACCGCCTAGGTCGCCTAATGGGTTGCGCCAGCCCTGCTTGAAACCACTTAAATCCTACTTTTTATTCTTAATAAAATCACTTTTGTTTATTAATGAATCCAGAGTAAGTGATTAATACCTGGGGGGAGCAAAGAGTTGTGCATATCTCTCTAGCAGTGTTATAGAGGGCGGACAATTTATGAGTTTACACTGTATAAGCTTTATACAGAGTATAATGGATTTATTTGGGGTTTGGATCCCATTGGGAACTAGGTGTCTGGGTGCTGGAGATAGGTGACTTGCTGAGCAGTTTTTGGTTAAAGTCTGCAGCTTTGTGGGCATGGACCAGACCTGGGTCTGTGTTGCAGCAGGCTAGTGTGTCTGGCTCAACAAGGTAGGGTTCTGGAGTCCCAACCTGGCAGTGGAAAATGGGCTCAGAGGTAACTTCAGCACATCAGGTGACAATCCCCAGGGGGTCTCTGTGACCGAACCCATCACAAGATCAAAGCAAAGCTCCAGTTTGCCACCTATGGAAATGTCCCTGCTGGATGTCAGAAAGTATGTGGGTATTGGAGATGCACTTGCCAGATTTCTGATGAGGAAGAATACATGCAAGAGGGGAGGGGAACTTAAATGGAAGTATTGCTTGAGTAACAACTCAGTATGGCCAATTCCAAGAGCTCAAAAACTATGAGTCAGGTCCCCCAAAATCATGAGATTTTTGTTTTAAATAATAAGTTTTGGGTTCTTTTTATTTTATCTTCTGGTTTCTGAGCCTTTAGGATGCACTTGGGCCACGTTTTCAAGCTTCGCTCAGGCTACATCTACCCTGCAGCCAAGGGTGTGATTTGCAGACCTAGTCATGTTAGCTGTACTCTAACCAGCTCAGTAAAAAGAGAAGTGAGGCTGCACAAGCAAGTACATACCCAGGTTCGCCAGGTGGACTTGTGCAGCCTGCGCTGAAGCCTGCACCCCTCACTGCTATGTTTAGTGAACAAGCTAATTTAAAACTAGCACAAGTACATCTACACAAGCTGCAAATCACACCTCTGGCTGCTGTAGAGACGTAGCCACTGCAACCATGAAGACGACACTTTTTTTTTTAATTAAAGCTGAGATTCTCACATGACTCCAGGAGCTGGGGCTTTGGGGAAAAACACCAAATGTCAGGAGACTCATGATAAAATAGTGAGAACTGGCAGCACTGAGAACTATGCACTCTGGTTCGTAATAATCTCCCAGCAGAGCTGAGTACAGTGACTAGTTGGTGTATTCAGTGAGAATAAATTCACCTCTTTTCTCTGCTCATGATCGTTCCAGGAGCAGACTGCAATTCCCTCCAATGTGGGTGAAATTCAACCCCGTGCAGAGGAACAGCACAAGTTCTCAGCAACCCTTAAAGCCCTCATAGTGGTACACAAGTCTCGTGCCGGCCCCCTGCCCGGGGAAAATTTCACCCTATTGGGGTCTGTTCACTAAGTCTATTTCCAGGGACACATCACAAATAGGTTGCTGCAATTTTATAATACTCCAAAGTTGAATTTCAAGCCGGGACACTTTGCTGTGATTGGTCACATGCTATTATTTCTATTCCCTGACTCAATGAGTGTAATGACTCTCACACACAGCAAATGCTTGTGCATGAGAATTGAGAATCCGTCTGGCACAAGTGTTCTGGGCCTGTGAGTTTTCAACTTTACTCCCTCCAGACAGTCACGGGAGCAAATTCAGCCACACAAAGAAACCCAAAAGGGCATGAACTCAACCCCAGCAAATTCATTTTCAAATTCAAGATAATGCCAGTGAGAAATGATTTGTGGTATCCACCCATCTCTGCTTCCCAAAGCCAGTCTCTCTCTTCTCTGTCTTTTCCTCTCTAAACTATAACCTCATACAAAGTGAGAGCTGTCACTGCTTTTGTAGCACATCACTTTCCATCATCGTCAGTGTGATCTGGCCTGCAATCAAACTGCTTATTAAATAAGAAAGGGTAATTGAGGGAAGCTCTATCATAAAATGATCAAAGCCCATTCTTAGCTCAAGGTCAGTTTTATTGATTTTGGGTTTTTTTTCCCCCCCCTGGAGAAAAGAAAATGAAAGTTATTTTCAGCCTCTCCAATATGTCAGAGCAATTCTAGGGCTGCTAGATAGATACACAGCAGCAGCATTTTTGTGAGAGCCATCATTATCCAGGGCTGCTTTTAGGGAGATTAAAGCCCTTATTAAAGGGAGCCCTGAAACGGCTGAGATTATTACACCTGTGCAGAATTTAATAGCAGTGCACAGACTTCTGGTGACTTTGGAGATGTCAGACATGTGTCACTTCTGAAGTGAGGCTGTGCTGAGCTGTCAATCATCTGGCATCAAAATCCCAAGTGTTCCACTGTGCAGCAGAGGGTAGCTCAGCATTAAAGAGTCCTGAGCTGCCTCTGTCAAAGCCTTCAGGAATGCTCCCAAAGCCCAACCGCACTTGGGTAAATGTCAAAAAAGTCACCAGGGGAAATAAATGGCAGGTTGATGGCAGGTTTGGTAAAAGCAGCTAAGATCCCTTGAAAAATTACACTTATTCCTAAAAAATTTTTTTTTCATTTACAAAGAAAAACACTCACTTTCATTTACAAAGAAAAACACTCCAGACTTGGCTACTTCTTCACACAGTACATAGGCAACCTGTGGAACTCACTGCTGTGGGGAGTCAGGGTCAGGATCAAAGGGCTGCAAGGCAGGAGGGGACTGGGACAGCTGCCAGGGGCAGGTGAGAAGGTGAGACAAACTGGTGAGAAGGTGAGACAAACAACACCCCAAAGAGGGAGAAGCTGGACAAAAGGCTGGGGAAGCCCACAGAGGGGAAGAGGCAGGAGGTAGCTCAAGGAGCAGCGAGGGACTGGCTCGGGCTGTTCCACACAAGGGTCCTGAGCTGGAATCCAGTGGAGTGGGTGGGGCTTTTGGAGAAGGTCTTAACCCCAGGAGACCTAGGGCTGATTAGCCCCACTAGAGCCACAGCACGTCTGACTCCCCAGCATCCTGACGGGGACAGAGACTACTGAGGACCTGGCCAGAATGGGGCATGGTGATATAAGGGGGACGGAGCCAGGGAGCTGTAGCTCCCCATCTTTTCACAAAAGGGAGTTAACAAAGGCCACCATATTACACGGCCTCTAGGAGCTACTGTATTACAAATTAATAACAACAACATCCACAGGCCAGGGGAACCTTACCTGTGCTCTGTGGGCCGAGGACACTAACCTCCCTGGCTCAGTCCAGCACCTGGCACCAGCATGAAATTCACCTCGGAAAAGAAGAACAAAGAATATTAAAAGATCAACTTTCTCTGGCCCACTCCCTGATCTGATTGAGTTTCCTCTCCCTTCCTAATTTCATCTCCTCAGTAAAGCCTGTTTAGCCAGCCAGTCCATGCCCCTCTTCTTGGAATGGCTGTTTTACCTTCATCTCCTCTCCCTGCTAGGCTACTTTCCTGCTTCCTTCTTATCTCTAAGCTCTTGCCTCTGAGTTTCTGTCTCCTGACTGCTTTGTTGCAGTGCTGTTGGCCCTGCGAAATAAAGCACAAGGCTCTCTCCCTTTCATGTTTCATCCTTCAAGAGAGACAAGTCACCAGCAGTTTCGTGGCACTAAACTCATATGTTGGCTTCTTTAGGCAAAGACAGTTTTAAAGGGAACAATCTGAGAGCTCATTTCGCAGCAGCACTTGACCTCAGCCTGCTTTCTTCCTCTTAAAAAGCTAGACCCACAGCCACTTTTCAGCCTTAATTGCTCCTCGAGAGCCCTAGAGGGAATGTGAGCATTTGCTAGTGGGGCAAGAAGCAGGGTGGTCCAGTGGCCAGAGAACAGGATATTGGGAGACCCTCCCAGCTATGTCACTGATTCACTGTGATCTTGGGCAAGTCAACATTTTTATACCTAAATTTTCCCCCATCTGTAAAACCAGGATAATGACAGTTACCCAGCTTTGTAAACCATCTGGGGAACTAGGGGTAGAAACACTCTTGATGAGCCCCAAACCCAAACCTCTCACGCTGCTTGTAGCTGTTTTGGGTACTTTGCCTATTTGTTTATAATGTTCAAGCACCAGGATAATCCCCTGCAATAGCAGATCTCATCTGCAAAGGAGTCTCCGGGAGAGGGGGACACTGCAGGACAATCTTGATCCTATGTTCTGTTAGGCGCACAACTGTTTACAAAGAGGAGGCCTATTCAGAAGTAGATAACTTTGTAATTTCCAACCATATGATCAATGATTGCAACACAAAATGTATCTAGCAAACGGTGCTACACTAAGTGTTTTCCAGTCAGGTTGCTACATCATGTTGAGTTTGCAGTTAGGAATCCTCAATGTCTTTGCACCGGTAGCACCATCTGGAAGCCAGTTCCTGTTTGCGTTGTTCCATCTGCCAGCTCCTCCTCGAAGCTTTGGGGCTGTCACTGAACAATGCTCAAAGGGTCTAGTGAGGGCTAAAATTATCCCTTTAAATAAAGATGTCAGGAATCTGGGAATGACACCTGGCTTTGTGTGGGGGTGAACTTGATATTCATGGAATTGAGGAGCTGATCGCATTAGCTAGGCCTAGGCATTGTGCAGGCAAATGCTGTCCAAGCTTCCTTTCCATATCAACGCACCTTACTCCTGGCCTATGACACCACCTGATCTGTGATCACTAATGATCCAGAATTGGAGGGTGGTTCAGAGGTGTGGGGAAACATCCACTGTGCACTAGAGACTAAAACTCAGATGCTCACATATTTTCACTTGTAACCAAGTCAGGGACTGAGCCTGTGTTGCTAGATGTGAAAGGCTAGAGGAACTAACGCCAAGATCCTCAAAGGTTTTTAGGTACCTAACTCCCACTGAAATCAATGGGAGATAGACACCAGACTGTTACCTCAGTTCCCCTAAAACCCAAGGTCACACTTGTATTAGTTTTATTACGACACCACTGTTGGGTCAGATAGAAAAGAGATGGAGTTTATCCACACACGCACACATTCACCGCATTCATACCCTCATGCAGCCACATACTTACACAGGTGGAGAGTTACCGGAGACAGCATGGAAGCCGAGAAGCCAAAGCGTGGTAGATCTGGTGTGTCCGCCTGTGGTCATGAATCCAGGCTGGTGAGCAGGTCAAGGAGCAGCAGCTTGTGTGCATGCCTTCTTCCTTTTTCTGGAACTGAGTGGCTCCTGTCATGTACACTGAGTTTTTCTTCTGTGTCCATCACGTCTACACTACCCGCTGGATCGGTGGGTAGCAATCGATCTATTGGGGATCGATTTATCGCGTGTAGTGTAGACACGATAAATCGATCCCCGGTCGCTCTCCTGTCGACTGCTGAACTCCAGCTCGGCAAGAGACGGAAGCAAAGTCGATGGGGGAGCCGCGGCGCGCCGCAAGGATGCGAAGTAAGTAATTTTAATTCGATCTAAGATACGTCGACTTCAGCTACACTATTCTCATAGCTGAAGTTGCGTATCTTAAATCGATCCCCCCCCCCTAGTGTAGACCAGGCGGAAGCATTCCCAGACCAGTTTCTTTCATGCATACCAGGTTCTTCTTTTCTTTACAGCACCCCATGATTGCCTTCTCTGGGCAGATTACGTCAGGCACACCTGGCTCCTGGCTCTTTTCTCCTTGCAGTTCCTCTCCGCCCAGTCCCACATACACTCCCTTGTTCACACTCCCTTATCTTTCCCACACACTCCCTCGTTCACACTCTCTCTGATTGCGTGATGGGATATTACAAAGCTTGGAAGTTCATACAAGTGGTAACTTGAAAAGGGTACAGAGCTTGCAAAGGTTACAAAATGTAAAAGGCTATGTTAACAATAACTGAAGTTACAAAGTCTGCAAAAAGGTTGCAGAACTTAATGATACAAGTTACAGATCTTACAGTCGCATTTGAGCTGGGGCTTTACAGAACACATACTACCTTTGATGAGCTGAACAACCTGAAACAAGTCTCCTTAAGCATTTCAATAACGGACAATCCTGCTCCGCTCCACTCCCACACCCAGGACCTAACCAAGCCCAACTGCAGCTACATTCCCTGCTGCCACCACACAGAATAGAACCAGCTGACAGTCTAGGAAGTCGAGCTAATCCGTGCAATAGCATTTTAGCTGCATTTTGCTGCACCACATCAGCTGGACTCCAGGGCTGGTGATAGTAAGTGTATTAGCAGATTTAATCTTGTTGTCTGTGGAAACCAGCTTCTGTTCAGACACATTCACTTCCTTTCAGGCTCTCTGTGTACTTAAACACATTTTAAAGCACAAGTAATCCACAAGCCTCTTTGTTGAGAAACTCAGAGGTCTCTGCCTCTCTAGCAGGAGAGACCCACCTTTGCCCAACAGGTAACCATGGGTGAAAATAAATCCTGGCTCCAATGAAGTAAATGGCAAAATTCCCATTGGTTTCAATGGTGCCAGGATTTCACCCCATATCTTTAATATTCAAGAGACTACAGACCCTGGCATGCAGTGCTCCAGCTTGAAAGGATCAGAACCAGACAGAGCAACCTAGGGCAGGAATGAGCACGTCTGTGTTTAAAGATAAAGGCAGTTGTCAGGGACTGCACTGAAGGACTCCACGGGCTATATTTGGGCTGTACTTTGGCTGACTCTGCTCCATGCAAGAGTGATGCAGATAATCCTTTAATCTGGGTTTTGGTCTCAGCAAACATATTTGTTTTCCTATTCTTCAAAAAGCAACAAAAAGTCCCATTGTGCAGGAACAGAGAAAAGATGATGAATTTCAGTTAGTAATCAACAGCTAGAAGCTGATTTTCTCCCCCATCTGTTACACCACTGTAAACCCATTAAGATATTTTACACATTGCATAATTAATTCGTGGAACTCACTGTCACAAGATATTATTGAGGGTAAGAGTTTAGCAGCATTCAAAAAAGGATCAGGCTTTTTATAGGTAATGAGAACATCCTCAGTTACATTAAATGGTACAAAAAGGTTATAAGGGCTCTAAACTCCCATGCTTCAGGTATAAACCAACCCCTAAATCACAAGGGTCAGGAAGGAAATTTCCTCTGTTGACAGATTACTCTATAATATTCCATCTTTTGAAGCATCTGGCACTGGACCCAGTCAGAGAAACAGGATATCAGACTAGATGGATCATTGATCCAATAAGCCATGGCAATTCTAGATCCAAACATCTGTTATGAACTCTTACTAATGGGACAGTGGCGGTTTTATCCTGGCACCCAATGATTTTTTTTACAGTATTTTAGTTTTTTGTCCAGCTGCTCAGACACACTATAGTGTTAGCTCACCATAGTATGAATGAACCTCAAGCGGAGAAGTCCCTTCAGTCTTATCCATTACCGAACAGGCTTTGCTTGCGGTACCCAAAGTGCACTTGTACCTTCTCACGTGATGGTCCTCACCGGACTGCACTGCTCCTCATGGGGAGGGGGGGGGATTACACATGATGTCGAGTTTGCCATTGCTCAGTAACAGAGAAGATGCAGAGAAGCTTGCAGCCTGATTTGCTAGCAGGGGAGCCTGATCTGTCCAGCTTTTTGTTCTTTGGTCTGTGGCACTGCAATCAAAGAGGAATTAGCCCAGAGTAGCTGGAGGAGATAAGACGACATGAAGCTAGGAACAAATGAACATGCCACCAAGCCACTTCTGTGTGTGTGTGTGTGCCTGCGTGTGCTGCTGATTTACCAGGCCAGAGCCCTTTGGGTGATGCATTTAATTAAATAACATTGAGACATCATATTTCAATGGACAACAGAGACTAGTGCAATTAAAGCCTGCAGGAAACAAAGACAAACAGGCTTTCAGTGGAAGTTGCCAGTCTTTGCTAAATCATGTATTTAAACTTTTCCTTTTGTAGGTAGCAAGCTCTCCAAGACAGTGGGTGTTGGAGCTCACTCGCATACCCCTCACCATTGAAAACACCAGTACCCACCCTTATCCACACTGGATAATAGCTTATTACATCAAGTAGCTCCATTTAAATCATTTTAGTATTGTGATCTGTATTACTGTAGTACCCGCACTCGAGAACAGGGCCTGTACAGACACAGGTACGTCTACACAGCAGCTGGGAGTGTGTCTCCCAGCACCTGTAAGCAGAAACGCTAGTTCTGCTCGAGCTAGCAAATGACAAAAATAGTAGTGTGGCCATGACGGCGCGGGCAGCAGCTCGGGCTAGCCACCCGAGCACAAACCTGCCTAGGTGTGTGCTCAGGAGCCACCACCTGTGCGGCCGGTGCCACGCTGCTATTTTTAGCATGCTAGCTCAAGCAGAGCTAGCACCTGTCTACCCGCCCTGGGAAGCACACGACAAACTCGTAGTAAGAGGCAGTCCCTGCCCTGATGAGCTTACAGGCTGGAAGCAGAGTCACAGAGGAGACGAGACGTAACCTGCCCTGTTCACACAGCAGGTCCAGGACTAGAACCCTGAGTCTTTGGCCAGTGCCCTACCCAATACACCACACTGCCTCTCAGTGAGATGGCTCGAGAACAAAGGGACTGCTCAGCATGAGTAAAGGTGGCCAAATCAAGCCCTTTATATAAGATGCTGCTGGATTCTATCCTTGTCTTTGCTAACGAGTTGTGTGTGTCTTTGGACAAGACGCTGTATCTCACTTCCCCCCTCTGGGAATAATTATCCAGACCAACTCACCCCAAGGTGCAAGGCTTACTCTGCTCACACATATGAAGTGCTTTGAGATCCTCAGTTGGAGGGTGCGATGAAAAGTGATTTGGTTTGAGAGAAGCATTATTGGGAAGTGGTAAAATCATATGAAGTTCCAGTTATTATAAATTATGTACAAACACTCCTGTAGTGCCATAAGAATTGGTGAAAAATTAAGCAATTGGTTCAAGCCAAAGTTTTAAGTAAGGCAAGGTGACATGGAATCACCATCGCATTTCACCACGTTCTTAAATGGGATGTTAGGAATGGTAGTCGAGTTGGAGGGCATGATCTAGAGTTAAGCTTATACAGATGATAACTGGCAGACATGTTTGAAGGAACGATGATACTCTTTGCTACCTTGGAAAATTGGTGTGGTCACCTTGGCCCTACAATAATTGCCAAGAAGAAGTGATTGCCTCTTAGAAAAGGGACAATAGATGAAGTGTTGAAATGCAGCAGCAGTGAAATCCTAGAACAAGTAAATCGTACGTGTACCTAGGAAGCTTGATCAGTGCCGACAGTTCCAACAAGGATGAGATTAAAAGGAGATGGGCTTTAGGTACAAGTGATGCACGGAAGTTGATGTAATTATGGACTGGTAAAAATATTAAGTTTGGTACCAACGTTAAAATGTATGAAACCAGTGCATTAAGGGTATTACTCTACGGTCTGGAAGCAGCTGCATTAAATGAAACAGCTGTCAGAAAGCTGGAGGCAGTAGGGATGCGAGTTCTTCGGAAGACGGCACGTGTACAGTGGAATGATCTTCAGACCGATGAAGACATGAGAAGGAGAATAGAATGTGAAGTCAGGGTACGGGATTGGCTGCAACTGAAAAGATAATGATGGTGGGGACGCTGCAGAAGATAAACAGATGACAGATACCAAATAAAATAATCCAACTGCAACCAAGGTTAGTCAGACCTAGAGGCCGACCACCGAGTAGCTGGCAGGACATGGTACACAGGGACATGACCAGACGGGGGTCAATGGAGGAAAAAGCTCTGGACAGGAATGGATAGTGATGCTGTTCTGCTCCCCATGTCTGTAAAGATGCTTTGGGATGAGAAGGAGGAGGAGGAGGAAGGGGAAAAAAGCCCAACTCTGCTGGGCTGCTGTAAGCAGATTCTTGCCTCTTTCCTAGTAGACATTTCCACTTCAGTCACCGAGCTTTGGAAACCTGCCTGCATCTGCATGCAGGAAAATGAGCACATTCATCTTCATGCTATCGGTAGGGAACACCAGCCCCATCACATGCAAACACATGAGCCTGCCAAGCAAATAAATGATACAAGCATCTCTTCTGGGGCAAAAGATAAGAGAAGTAATAGTGGGTTCGTTACCGTGTAGGTAGAGAAATACAACTCAGCGCAAGCACTATTAGCGACTAGATAAACTGCGCACACAGGGTTTGGATTGCCCGGCGAAATGGCATTGTGCCCTGCCACTATGGCAGCTCCACCTCCATCAGCAGAGAAAAAGTAGGGTCCAGTGGTTACAGGGGCAGCTGAGGACTTGGGAGTCCTGGGTGTAATTCCCTGCACTGCCACAGCCTTCCCAGGTGACCTCGGGCAAGTCACTTAGGCTGAGATTTTTTGAAAGTATTTAGGCACCTAACTTTTCTATTGTTCTCAATGGGAGTAATGCACCTAAGTCCCTTTAAAAAGCCACTCTGGGCCTCAGTTCCAAGTCTGTTAAATGGGCATGATAGCACCACCCTACCACACAGGGGTGTCATGTGGATAAATACAGTAAAGATTGTGAGGCACTCGGGGACTGCGGTGCTGGGGGCCAGAGAAGTACCTATAATAGAAGGATCAAACCTCTCCATGTGGATCAAGTCCTAGCTGGCTGCTGTTACTTATCTGCTAAAGCATCTCAGGCCAGACTCCACACTGAAGTACACTCCACGCAGTGCTACTGGCTTCAGGGTGCCTGGCTGTGGAGAACCTGAGCCCTGTGCGTGTGAACTGGAGGAAGAATATTGTCTCTGCAGTAAACGTACCCATTGTCACAGGGCAGGGCAGAAAAAGTTCTCAGGAGGCTCAGATTTGAATGCAAAATCACTGTCGCTGGGTAGTCAAGCTTTAATCCAAACTGACACCAATTTATTAGAACCATCATGGTGGTAATGCCTAGCGACCCTGACCGAGATTCGGGCCCCATTGTGCTCAGCGCTGTATACACACACACACACACACACACACACATTGTAAGGACTGGTCCCTGTAATTAGACGCAGCAGACAAAGGGACTATCATCATCCCCATTTCACAGATGGGGAACTGGGTGACTGAGGGATTAAGAGACATGCCCAAGGTAGGAGTCTGTGACAGAACCAGAAACTGCATCAGGTGTGACGAGGGCTCCAGCATGGGGCCAGGAAGGGTCTGGTACATCCCGTCACAGCAAGTCTAAGTTCAGTGCCTTAATTACAAGATCATCCTTCCTTGATCTCACAGCCTCTAGCTGCCTTTCCTTCCATTCTATTTTACAATCAGGAAACAAACAAACAAATCAATAAGTAAAAGCCCTACTGGAGTGTCTCTCTGTTTCCCCGGAGCTCCCTGACCTGGGGCCTGGTCAACCAAACCCCCTTCTCTCTACTCAAGGGCTGTATGAGTTAAAGAGGCCCCAAAAGAACAGGAGTACTTGTGGCACCTTAGAGACTAAAAACTTTATTTGAGCATAAGCTTTCGTGGGTCCCTCTTTCATCCCTGGTGATAATCTCTCCAGGTCTGAGTTGAGACAGGCTCGGACATTGCAAGGGAAGCTTAAAAAAACCCACCACCTTGAAAACAGTGCAAAGACTGGATCCGTTTTTCAACTTGGGTGGCCCTCAAAGAGCGAGTGCAAATAACACTGGGGGAAGGAGAGAAGATGCATCTGCTCACAATTGGCCTGCAACAGGACTTTTATACAGGAACATGACAAGGTAGCTGTTATCTACCATTCCCCTCCCCACCCACCCCCTCTTCTTTCTACAACATTTTGGTGAAAAACAGCCTAGTGGTCTGCAACCCTGCAAGATTACTACTCCAGGTATCCATGGAAGCAAAGTACCAGCCTTCCCTTCACCTCACAAGGAAGCAAAGCACATTGAACTTTCCCTTTGATGTAACACAAAACCTAATGTAATTAAAAACAACAACAACCCACCTTAGCCTGAAGCCGAGGCCATCTCTGCCCGGGAGTTGAGATGATTCAAAGGCAAAGTCAGTCAGAAAAGTTTCATTTGCTCACCTTTCCGCAAATACCGATTTTTCTCCCATTTAGCACAAGGGCACAGAGAAAATTTGCTTGCAAGCATAATTCAGCCGCATCCTATTTTAACAGCTGCACACATGGCCTGCAGACTGCAGGATATTTGTGTTGAAAATTAGCATCTAAGCCCTGAGTCCAAACACCCCTTAGACTGCAGCATTTGGATTTTTAACACCCCAGTTGCTAAGGCAGAGACAACACAGCAGAAGCTATTTCCATTTTCCCTCCATAATATTAATATACAATGGTCAGCTCCCTGGCTGGTGTAAATCAGCACAGCGCCATTGAAGTCCATGGAACTGTGCAGAGATACACCAGTTGAGGATCTAGCCCCCAGCTCTTTAGAATTGTCTGAAATGGAACAGGATCAATCATACCCCTGCAGCATAAGCTGTGTATTTTGAAGAGACTGGCTAAGAATGCTTAATTTAATTGCCCCATTTTATACAATACAGTTTGTCTGGATCCAATTAATATCAAGGCACATACAAGTAACATCCCCATTATTGCTACATAGGAATTTCCTTATTCATGCTGTAGAAAAAAATCAAAATGATCAATTGCAAATGGGTTATTACTGAACATGTTGTTTTCTTGTTTTGCTTAACATCATATACAAAGAGAGAGAATTATCTCATTTTTCCTGCCCCAACGCTGCGATATATTGTCAAGATTTAATCCACTGAAAGCCAATGAGAAGCCATACGATATTGTTTTACACATCCCATCCATAATGCATAGAAATGAATGTAATGCTGATAAGATAAACCTTCTGAGAGTTGCAGCAATTCCCACAACAGGATTAATCCTTTGTAGTACATCTTGTTGCTCTTGTTTCTTATCCCTCCCGCCCAACATGCTGCAGAAATGCAATCCACAAAAGCAGATGTCACTGCTAGAGGGTCTCTCTTTATAGGGGGTATAGTGGGGAAGATGTTGTAGCAAGTGCATTTTCCCTACCAGTATCTACCAATGCAGCTTATTTGAAAGATCCACACGTAAATCTAGGAATTAACTGATGCTGTTTCCGCTAGCGTAACTGAGATCAGGAGCTGGTTCTGTGAGTACATGGATTAAAGTAATTTGTGGTTTAATTTAATACAAGAACTAGGGGTCACCAAATGAAATTAATAGGCAGCAGGTTCATGCAGCGCACAGTCAACTTGTGGAACTCCTTACCTGAGGAGGTTGTGAAGGCTAGGACTATAACAGCGTTTAAAAGAGAGCTGGATAAATTCATGGTGGTTAAGTCCATTAATGGCTATTAGCCAGGATGGGTAAAGAATGGTGTCCCTAGCCTCTGTTTGTCAGAGGGTGGAGATGGACGGCAGGAGAGAGATCACTTGATCATTACCTGTTAGGTTCACTCCCTCTGGGGCACCTGGCATTGACCACTGTCGGTAGACAGGATACTGGGCTGGATGGACCTTTGGTTTGACCCGGTACGGCCGTTCTTATGTTCTTATGTTGTAGATGAGGCTTGGGTCTGGAGCTAAGAACGACTCATTAAAAGGTTAGATTGGGATAGTTTCTATTTAAAAACAAAAGAGGTGTCTATCCTCACACTGATCATTTTGGCTCAGTGGGGCTTCTCACAGGGGAAAGATCAGCACTATCAGATCTGATTGAAGGTCTGGGGCCATTACTCGTATGCTGGATTTACCTATATAGATAGCAAGCTCTTTGGGGCAGGGACTTTGTTTCTCCCCCTCAGTGTTTGGAAAGCGATTAGGGGTACTACCACACTCTACATAAATAACAGTTCACTTCACCCACTGCAGAAATTCAGCCACCTTTGGGGTGGGAACTGCACGAGATGAACTACCAGACAGGGCTGTTTTGACCATGTTGTTATTAGTGGGGAAAGGGATTCAGTAGGGAATGTAGTGTGTTCAGAGTCTTTAGCGCATGTATTTAACTCCGCTATTAAAATACGGTAGATACTGTGATCACCTCTTTACAAAGAAGCTCAAGGAGAAGATATGTGAAAAGAAATTGTGTAATGTTTGTCCCAAACTATGGTTCATCAATGCTGGATGATGAGAAATTAAAATAGTTAATTTTTAATGCTCTTATTTTAAACGGCACCTAAATCTGAATGGAACATTGAATATCAAACCGAGTAAGACCTAAATGGATTGGGCCACAGCTTCAGCTGATGTCAATGAGCATAGCTCCCTTGATCTCAACGGAACTATGCCAATTTACATCAGCTGAGGATCTGGCTCATTATTTGGAAAATAAAACAGTTGTTAAAGCTGATTCTATTTATGAAAAGCAGGTTAGAAGTCAGATGGTCTGGATTCTAATCCAGGTTCTGCCAGAATAGTTCTGTGTGACCTTGGACAAGTCACTCAATAACCTTTCTGTGCCTCAGTTTCCTCATCTTTAAAATGGAAATAAAAATACTTACAACTGCTTGCAAATCACTTGAGATCCTCAAATGAAGAACCGCTGCAATTCTATTATACTGGCCAGAAATCAAACCAAAAATATGGGTGTTGAAAATTCCAGCACAGCTGAGAACATACTTGCTGTACAGCTGAACCACCAGTGTTATTAATTTTTTTTTAAAGGAAATATTTTTATAACTAATTTGCTGAGAAACACAGACAACAAATGCAGCCTATAATGGGCCCGATCCAAAGCCCAGTGAAGTCCATGGGTGACTTTCTATTGACCTCACTGGGTTTTGTATCATGTTCGTAACCATGTGGGACACTGAACAAGAACAAAGAAAAAGAAAAGGTGTGCACAGAAAACCTGTTTGTTGGGGGGGGGGGGGGGGTGTCTTTGTGCAGAAGTGTTATGCTGGCAATGTTTTCCATAAGCCACATGCTCAAAAAGTCCATGTGTTTCTACCTGTATAACAGACGATGCTGCAATAATGTTACAGCAAGCAATATAACTAGGACAAGCCTTAGGTGGGTTCATCCACTATGTGAATCAGAAAGGACTTCTAACTCACCTGATCAAAAAAGGGATCAGTCAGAATCTATAACGTTTTTATTATGTTCTTTTAATTCATTAAGGTCAACTCCAAGGTGATACAAGGCTCATTAGTTATACATTTAACTTTCAAGTCTGGCAATTCATGGCAAGATGAAGGACAAGACAGCAACAGCGAGTGACAGAAATTGATAGAAATGTACAATATTAGTTCCACGCTACTAATCCTGCCTAGAATTGGCCATAGGGTAGATGCATGCGAAGCCTTCAAAGGAAACTAGGCCAAATTCACTGTGGGTTTAAATCCACTGAATTCAATGGATTTACACAAAGGATGACATGACTCCACTAGGTACAACTTGTCTTAATATTCTTGAACTAATTTCAGATTATTTCACACATTATCTCTCTCTGGGGAAAAATGTGAATGAAATTGTCTGTCAGGGCTCATCCCCCGATTGCAATTATATTTTAAATACTGTCAGGTGGTTTTAAACCAAGGTTCATAGGCAAGAAACTCATGAAGGGAAGAAGTGTAATTTACAGCAAGCTTCTTGTGAGAAGGAAAACATGAAGAAATAATGAAAAAGAGGTATTTTTGTCTGACAAAATACAGACCTTCAGCTTCCTGACCACCCTTAAATTATTTCAGTCCTAAGGGAAATAAATTTGCTTGCTGGATTAAACACACACACTGGGGGGGCGGGGGGGGGGGGGGGGGAGGGGCGGGGGGGGGGGGGGGGGGGGGGGGGGGGGGGGGGGGGGGGGAAGAGAAATGTAGTCTGTAGTATGGCTGTGTTCATCTGATTAGTACAAATATTGTATTTTAACAGATCCTAGAGGGTTTCTACATATACCATCTACTTACAAGTTTTAGATCTTCCATACTACCTAAGAAATGCCCACTGGGCATTTACTGATTATAAACATATGTGTTTATTCAGACAAACACTTTAGTTTCATATGAAATCTATTAATAATACGCTGTTACATAAACCCTTTCCCCCCCCCACCATTATTTTTTCATGTGATATAATGTTAGATTTTTGTTATACCAGTAAACTATGTGGAGACAATACTAAACAAAAACTAACACAGAAGCTCTAGGAAGGTAATTTACTCTATTTTAAATATATATTTAAAATTCAAGTAATATTCAGCTAGCCTAGGTTTATTTTCCTATTAAATAGACAAAACACTGTGGGAGGTACACATGTTCCTATAACATTTACAACAAGAACAGAAAAGCCAATATAAATGGGTCAAACTTTCAACACTAAGGCACAATATAATGAATACTAGAGTTTACCTAAAATCCTAGTTTACTATAGCATCGAGTGACTGGATTACAGCTAGTGTTCCTATATTAAAAATACTTAGCTACTACATAACAGAATTCAGAGTTTAGGAGGTGTTACCTTAGTGGAACTAAGGTGTATTGCATTCGTAAAAGATGGGGTAGCAAAGACTAGTCATAGTAGTTATTATTGTGTATTTTTCACACCATTATAATTAAAGCTCAGTTCATGTTTCCATTATGAATCCCAGTTTTCAGACTCCGTTAAATTGGCCTTTTTAAACTACAGCAGGCAGAAACCTGAGACACATTGGCTAGATCCAATGTTTTTTTCTAAAAACATTGTTACTTTTGAAAGGGCCTAGTGCTGTTGAAGCCAATGACAAAACTCCTGTTGATTTCAATAGGGGCAGGCCTGGGCCCCTGAGTTGTTGAGCTGCTTAGCATAGGGCTTGATCCAAAACCCACTGCTGTCAATGGGAGTTTTTCCACCCAGTTCAGTGGACTTTGATTTAGATGTGTTTAATTGCTTTCCTGAATTGGAATGCTATCCTGAAACTTGTCCAAAGAGAGTAGATCAATACAGCTTAAGAAACTCTGGTGCTGATGCAATGGGATTTAAGCACATGCTTAAAGTTAAACATGTGTTTAAGTGCTTTTTTGATTCAAGGCCTCTAAAAATAAGTTAGTTTACTTTTCAAAACTGCAATTTTGCTGGCACTTCATGCAGATTCCTGATTTTTATTTTTAACTCACTGAGATATTTTAAGTTTGAAAACTGGGTATGGCTCAGACAGAATAGCTGCTTTTTAAATTTTTTTTTTTTACTAAAAATAGAAAACAAAATTCCAAACCTTTAAATGATACCATTGGCAAATTTGCTATTAAAACAAAAAGATCTTGGTATGTTAACAACTGGTCTGCAAATAAAATGAAGGAAAACAACTTCACAAAAAAGATGGTACCTAACGAAATATGTGCTGAAGAACAGGCTTATATTTCTGAATGCTTTAAATCAGCACTAATGAATATGCCTAATTTTGATCCTATTACTAACTTACTCTATTTTACTGTGAATTTTCCTATGTAACACGACTGCAAAACAATGTAACAATCTAGGTTATGGTACATATTGTGAGGAGTTGGGGCTTTCTTTGTCCCATCTCTTTTATCTTCTTGTGGAATGTTTAGTTCTAAAAATCACAATAAAATGCACACATCAACATTATCTCGAAGGTTGCTTATAACCCAATCTTTCAGGATTCCATAACAATACTTACTTTTCTATTAGTAATGTCTGCATGACCATGCCCAACCACAATTACATACCTCACAAATATTTCACAGGATAAGTTCTTTATCACAGAACAGTGATGTTCAGACACCTGAATGTGTGACTATTTCTCCCCTGCTTCTTTCTAAACACAGTTTTCTTTAGCTATTTAAAACTTCCCTTGGTCTAGTTAAGACTGATCTATAGAAAGTCCTCTATGGAAAATAATACCTCATACAACTCTAAAGATCTTTGAGTCATACAATGGTACTGAGGTCCCTCAGGTTGCTGCAGATCTGCTCTGGGTGATGGCACTGGTTTCCTCTGGATTTAAGTTGTCCTTGTCACCGCTAACAGGAATAGAAAGGTTATAGGCTTTGGTAACCCCCAGGTGACACTTTAATCAAAGTCTACCCCCTACAGCACTGTGATCAATATGCATTTTGGAGTCAGCTAGGAAGAGAAGTGTCCATCACTACCCTTGATGGAGAGGGATCCACCATGCCCCAGCTGAGTGGAGGGTTCCAGGCCCCTGGCTGGAGAGGGAGCTCCAGGGCAGATTCCAGCCCTCTAGAGCTCCAGGGCAGATTCCAGGCCCCCGCCTGCAGAGGGAGCTCCAGGCCCCGGCTCTATGGACCACTTCCCTCGCCTTGGCTGCAGAGGGAGCTCCAGGCCCGGGCTCTAGGGGCGGTTCCACACCCCTGGCTCTAGAGCTCCAGGGCAGATTCCAGGACCCCACCTGCAGAGGGCGCTCCAGCCCCTGGCTCTAGAGGCCAGTTCCATCCCCCGGGCTGCAGAGGGTGCTCCAGGCCCCAGCTCTAGGGACCAGTTCCATCCCCTGGCTGCAGAGGGCGCTCCAGGGCAGATTCCAGCCCCCTGGCTCTAGAGGCGGGTTCCAGGCCCCTGGCTGCAGAGGGAGCTCCAGACCTGGGCTCTAGGGGCGGTTCCACACCCCTGGCTCTAGAGCTCCAGGGCAGATTCCAACCCCCACCCCCCTCCCCGCCTGCAGAGGGCGCTCTAGGGCCGGTTCTGGAGCGGTCCCCTGCCCTACGTGCCCCTCTTGGGGGCGGCGGCGCGGCCGAAGGCCGGCGGCATGAGGTTCTCGGTGATGTAGGCCACCAGGAGGCAGATGATGACGAGCATGACGCAGATGGAGCCCCCCACGGCCGTCATGGCGATGACGATGTCCTGCATGCTGGCCGGCTCCACGCTGAACTCCACGCACTCGGCGCGGGGCGCGCCCGGCCCGCCGGCCCGGTAGAGCGGCTGGAGGCACAGGCGGTAGCGCACGCTGCCGTGCGCGTCGGGCAGCAGGTAGTCCCGGCAGCTGGCCCCCAGCTGGACGCTGTCGCAGTGGAAGCGGGTGTAGGTCCCGTCCCAGGAGCAGTTGAGGGCGAAGCCCCGCAGGTCCCGCCCCGGCCCGCCGGGCGCCCCCCACTGCAGCAGGACGCTGCCGTTGCGCAGCACGTTGGCCACCAGGGCGCGGCCCGGCGAGCGGTGCGCCTGGCAGCTGGGCGCCGGGCACTGGAAGTCCCGGGCCGGGCTCCGGAAGCAGAGGCGGCCGCCGGCCTGGCCCTCGCTGAACACCTTGTACGGGCACCAGGGCGCCGCGCCCGAGCTGTTGGCCGGCGGCGAAGTTCCCCGCCGGCTCCGCCGGGGCAGGGCCGGCAGCGGGTCCCAGGCCGCGGCGGCGCCCCCGGCCAGCTCCCCGGAGCCCCTCATCAGCCTGCCCCAGACGTGCCCCGGGCGGCGCTGGCAGAGGCAGAGCAGGGCGAGCGACTGCAGCAGCGTGCCCGGGCGGAGCATGCTGGCCGGGCCGGGGGGCGCCCGGGGCAGGGAGCGGAGCCGGGCGGGGACGGGGGGCACCGCAGCCCTAGCAGGCGGGCAGGGGCAGCGCTTCCCGGAGCAGCTCACTCCCTCCGGATCCGCGGGGACCAGGCATCCCAGCCAAGCCGGGCGGCCGGGAGCCTCATGCGCCGAGCCCAGAACGGAGCCGCCTCCTGGCGCGCCCGGCCTCCGCCAGCGCCGGCTAAGTTTGCCCCGGGAGTCCCCGCTGCAGGGAGCAGTCGCTGCCTCCTTCCTCCTCCCGGAGCGGAGCGGCGGCAGGCGCCTTTCAGACCCGCCAACTTCCAGCGAAAGGGCTGCGCCGCCTCCCGGGCTGCTTCCCCCGGCTGCCAATGGAGAGCCGGCTCCGGCGTTAATTCTCGCTGGGCTGCGGAGCACAAGCCCGCCTGCCCTGCGCTTTGGCAGAGCGCAAATGGGGAGAGGATGGAGCCAGCAGCCGAAGGGTGAGCGGGTGATTAAACCAGAGTCCAGGCAACGAATAGCTCAGACCCTCCCGCGTCCTGCAGGCAGGCACTGAACACTGTCAGGCTTTCCAGACGGGGGAAATAAGGCTCGCTCCTGCCCCCCCCCCCCCCCCCCCCCCCCCCCCCTCCCCCCCCCCCCCAGCCCTCCAGCAAACCCCAACCTCCCCCCCCCCCTAAAAAAAGCACCCAATCCCACACCCTTTGAGGCCAATGGAAAGATTCCCCTTAACTTCAGCTGGGTTTTAGATCAGACCCACATGCATTTGGATTAGGGTTGCCAGTTTTGGTCAGACCTATTGCTGGAGGTTTCATCACATGACATAAGCTTTAATTAAAGACTCATCTTTAATTCCTGGAGACTCCAGGACAATCCTAAAGGGTTTGGATCGTATCAACACCCACTGTACTTTATGGAGAGGGATGAAGTCAGGGGCCTCTACCCAAAAGTTCCATCTGTGTTTGACTTTTAAATTATCCGTGCACCTGCGCAGTTCGGCCAACAGTAGCAATGAGAGGAGATTTGGACCAGTTTCCTTCCTGTAGTAGATTCAAATCAAGGCTGGATGCCTTTGTAGACAATGTGCTTTAGTCAAACAAGTTACCAGGCCTGATAGAGGGTAACTGCTCTCTGGCCTTGCTTAGGAATGAGGTTAGAATAGATGACCTAATGGTCCCATCTGGCCCTTAAAATCTACAGAGCTGTGACTGAAATGAGGAGTAAGAATTCTGTTCCCTTTGGAACAAAGTATCACTACGGATCTGTTTTTCAGGCTTAGCTCTGCCCTCATCCCTTTGCTGCATGTTGTACAGCAGTGGTTCTCAAACTTTTGTACTGGTGACCCCTTTCACATAGCAAGCCTCTCATTGCGACCCCCGTTATAAATTAAAAACACTTTTTTATATATTTGCCACCACTATAAATGCTGGAGGCGAAGCAGGGTTTGGGGTGGAGGCGAAGCGGGGTTTGGGGTGGAGGCTGGCAGCTCATGACCCCCCATATAATAACCTCACAACCCCCAGTTTGAGAACCCCTGTTGTACAGGGTAGGCCCAGTCCAGCGGGCACTTCCTGCCATGTAGCCCAGAGTAATCCCATTGATTGACAGCACTGTACTGGATGGGAAATGTTTCTTTGAGGGCCCTTTTCTAGGGAAAATTGTAGAAAGTTTCCCAGCACTGCTCAGACTCATGCAGCTCCACCAGCGTTAGCAACATTGAGAGCTCTGGTGGAGACAGGAACACCTGGCAGCCTTGCAACCAAACACTCCATCACCTAACCCTGCTTGGACCAGACTGATATTGACCCAATGTTAAAACAGAAATGCTGTTGGAGGACCACACAGTAAGTGGACAGCAGGAATAGAACTAGGGTGACCAGATGTCCCTGATTTTATAGGGACAGTCCCGATATTCGGGGCTTTTTCTTATATAGGCTCCTATTACTCCCCACCCCCATCCTGATTTTTCACACTTCCTATCTGGTTGCCCTAAATAGAACCCAGGTGTCCTGCCCCCCTGGACCAGGCTACGTCAGGGTGAGTGAGTGGTCATGGAAGTGTTTTTGTTTTGATTTTCTTATAAACTAAAGGTTATGCTTTCAGGTTTAGAATTTCAATCTTATTAAGCATGGCCCTGGGGGCCAGGTAGGGTTTATTGGCCTTTCTGCAGACGAATGGGGGGGACGGGGGGGACTTGAGCATGACATAGTGAGTCAGACACAGGCTGGGAGAAAGGCAGTCAGTGGCATGGCTTGGCTACACTCATCATAGCAATTAGAGAAGAAAAAGGATTCATTAAGGCATTTACTCCAGTCCCTTGCTAGCTCAGGATACATCTATGCTGCGATAAATGGCCGTGGTTGGCTCCCGTAGCTGGCTCGGGCTGGAGCTGGTCCTGTCTACACTGCAATCAAATATATGTGGCACCAAGCTTCAGAGTTCAGGTCAGTTGACTCGGGCTGGCAGCGTTAAAGGCTGCGGGGCTAAAAATTGCAGTGAAGATGCTTGAGCCTGGGTTCTCAGATGCTCCCCTCTCCTGGGGTCTCAGACCCCAGGTTCCAGCCGGAGCCCGAATGTCTACACTGACATGTCATAGCCCTGCAGCCTGAGCCCCGGGAGGCAGCTGACATGGGCTCTGAGACTCGGTGCTGTGGGTTTTTTACCAGTGTACACATACCCCCAGAGAGACTTGTAATCCGAAGCCACTTCCAGTCGCCAGAAGGACTCCTCATCCATTCACTCAGTCTCCTGGGGTCAGCCATTTTCTGCAATACAGAGGGAAAGTGAAGACAACCATTGGTGGGGACAGAACACCAGGCACTTTTGCTTGACCGCATAATGCTTTCAGAAAGCTCTTGAAAGATTTATGCTGGGAGTGTGTTCTTGCCGCTCTTGCCATTGTCAAAATGCGGAAGCAGGAGATTCCTGAATAAAGGATGATAAAAATACACATGTAACCTCAAGTCTTTGAGGGTCCTTTGCACAGTTAAAGTGGTGGAAGCTGCTCTAAATCTCACCTAACCCCAGACTCCACCCAACGCTATCATTTGCTCTAATTGTTTTATAAACAACTTTATGAAGAGTCTTAGAGGTTTTAAGCAGCAGAGAAGCTGGAAGTTACTACTGTACTTTCCCCTCCTCCACCAGTCAAGGGAGACTATAAATATTGCTGAAGAACAGGATGCTTCATTTTGTTGTTGTTTTTTTTTACTGTGAAATACTTCCTGGTCCAACACTGGCCCCATCATTGCAAAATCTTGCAAGGAAGAATTTTCAAATTACGGTTTGTAGAAAAACTTTATTGTGATCAAGAATATGGTTAATGTTCCCTAATCAAGAGTTGAATGTTTTCTTTAGTGACATTAACTCATTTAGCCCGTATCACCTATAACAGTAACCAGTCTCTGAAAGTATGGTATAAGCTGCATAGTATTAAATATATATTGCTGAGAATGTATGGTTTCTTCCTCTTCCTCCCATCCTACACCATTAGTGAATAATGATATAGTCCATATATAGAGATTTATATGACCTCTTTGTCTATTATTTCTGCTGCTTTTGATGCCAAGAATTAGGTTTTAAAAATAGCTACCATTTGGTGTCACAGATAATGTGTGTGCTGCCCCTGCTGGTATGCATATATTATGGTCAGCATCAATTACATCATCAGTAATGCTGCACACACACAAGAAGAAACATAAAGGTGAAGTATTGGCTTCTGATTAATTAAGAACACAGAAAGGAGGGAAAAATCAATGTTTGTCAAATGCGAGAGTGAGGGGGGCAGAAATCAATGGTTGGCAAATGCAGGGAAAAATCAGCATGGGCTGAAGCAGATGAGACCAGAATGCAAACAGGAGAGCACAAAATGAGAATGAAAAGCCCTTATAAGGAATGATGCATCTGAAGAAATGGGTATTTTACCCACAAAGCTTATGCCCAAATAAATCTGTTAGTCTTTAAGGTGCCACCAGACTTCTTCTTGTTATAAGGAAGTGGTCACAAGCGTCCCTTTGAATGAGAAGAAAAGGGAATCTTAGCTGTGTTGTGCAGAATGACTGATATATGTGGTTGGGATGTTTGTGCTAACAGCAGAATGTGCAACAAATACTTAAGTGGAAATAACAATGTAATATGGAAAATGCAAGTAATGTGTTCTAATATAAACAATACAGGAGTAAGAAATCTGGATAGATGAGTTTTTATGCTTTTTCCATGAGGAACATTTACTAGCTTGTGAAAGTTTGATGTATAACAAAAGTTGAAGCACTGAAGTTTGGTTGAATGTATTTTACTGCCTCAGAAAATGACTTGGCCTGAATTCAAGCAGTTAGTTGAATGCGTTCAAAGCATAATTAACTCCTGTCTGAGATTTGTTAAAATATAGCCTCGTTTTAAATGTGTTGAGCATTTATATGACCAAATTGTCTACTGTTGAGCCAACTTCTCTGAGTGACTTACCTTTTTAATTGTTGTTTGCAGTGTTGTAGCCCTGTTGGTCCCAGGATAGCAGCGAGACAGGGTGGGTGAGGTAATATTTTATTGGACCAACTTCTGTTGGTGAAATGTACAAGCTTTCAAGCTACACAGAGCTATTCTGCAGGACTGGGGAAGGAAATCCGAGTGTAAGCGAAATACAAGGTGGGGCAGATTAAGCAGGCAGGGTTCACACATGTTGTAGGAGATCACTTCATTTTAAGTGAGCACTGAACCGTTACACCAGGATGGGAATAGGGGGTGCTCTGCTGCTAGAGGTGCCTCATCATCTCTTACAGGTCAGAGGCCTATTGAGGAAAATGTATTGTCATTAAAGGACCTGATAACACTTTTCATAAAAGATGGGGGTGTCGGGCAGGTGCTCAGAGCCCATTCCACCTCCCTGAAGTCTGTGCAGCACTGCTGTCCGCTATTAAAACAGATTCCACTCTAAAGCTGGCTTCATTTGGGTGGTCAAGGGTGTGATCCTGTACTCGCCTCACAGGCGGCTTGTCAAGCGTAACTAAGGAATATTTGCAAAGTTTGCCATAGCTATGTCACTAGAGTCCCTGCAGTGTAGACATGGCCCTGGCCTGGGCCTTATTTTAAGTCCCTGTTAAAACCTATGGGGAGGGAAAATAAATCAAACCAGAGAAGTCCTGTTAGTCTACTGCAGTAGAAGGGAGTGCCCTAGAATGCCTCAGAGCAGGTGTCCAGATTTGCTAAGGATTTTTATTAACCACTCTATTGCCAATATTGTAATATTGCTTCCTTTGAGCCTAATTCAGCTACTCCACCCCATGCTGAATAGTACTTTAACTGCACAAAGAATCCCTTTGAAAGCACTGAGGGTACTCACTGAGTAAAATACTACTCTGCATGAGTAAAGGGTTTCCGAAGGAGACCCTTGACTGTAAGGTTGTTAGAAGTGTTAGTCATTGAGGGAAGAGCCTTTGGAGACCCCTGAATACAGAATCGGCTCATAGTGAATTTGGAAAGAGTCGTGGGGAATTGTCTCCTGTTATTTACAATGTCTTTATACCTATGCATGGTAGTTTCCCCTCTTAAATCCCAGAGCAGTGGTATTCTGCCAGCCAGCTCCGAAACTCAGAGCATTGTAGGTATATGAGGGTCTTCCAGCTGGGACAAATTTCCTTCTAGAACAATTATACCAACCTTTAATTATGCAACACCTCTGGCTGAGCATTCAGTTGATCAAGTTGCTGTGAGTTCAAGTCCTCTTCAAGGGGACAAACACACTGTGCTGTTGTGATCATCAGGCCTACAAATTGACCCTGTTTGGGAGCTCAACTGTGAAAAGTGAGTGAAAGTTCATAAAGTGTCACAATCACCTGTAACAACAAATGTTGAAGGGAAAAGGTGCAAAAGGTAGACAGACTAAATGAGTCATCAGCAACAAAAAAAGTCCTCCTGCTATAGCTCAAGGACTGTGTTAAGATCATGCCTGGTAAACAAGAAAAGCATAGAACTGGAAATCAGTGACCCAAAATTGGTGTGTAAGAAATTAGGCGGACAAAACAATGAGAGGACGGGCTAGTCCACCCACCGCTCCCTTTTGGCATCCTTCATCGAGGAGAGAAGTGGACGCAGGTGCTGGTGGAATGAAAGATGAGAGAACAGGAAGGAGCAAACTTCACCATGGTGGCTGCTGCCCTCACCGCCTCCTGGGACCCAGGCTTCCATTGGGCCTGCATTGTGCTGACCCTGAGACACATCCTGGCCCGAGAGAGGAACCCAGATGACTTCGCCACCTCTGCTGGCTTCGGCTAAATCCCGGACGCCCCCTGAGATGTGAACCTTTGTGGCCCTTTCCCCTTGTGTCTCTTGTTCCTTCCCTACCTTATTCGTCTCTTTTTGCCTTCTGTCTAGTAAGAGGCTGACTGTCTATTTTGCAACCCGTCTGTGACCAGAAATTTGCAGAGAGGCTAATCAGACCATGTGCTGTGCCTGTGTTTTTCCAGCAGTGAGGTTGCAAGTGAAAGTCAATACCAGAGACAGAAGCTGCACTTAACACTCTGACCTCATACCAACCTTGAAATATGCTTGTTTACAAAAATCCAAGCTCCCTTTTGATCAAGTTTTGGAAGGGCCAGAAGGGAAAAAAACAAAACAAACAACATGTTTTGCTTCAGTTTCTGAGACACATGTTTAATCAGCCAATCGGAGACTTTACATCAGGAAACATCTTATCCTACATCCTGCAAACGTGCATCCATTTGCATCTGTTGTCCTGAAACTGTTGCATTTGCTTGATGTGGTTAAAAGACATCTGTCACCTGCACATACACTGCAGAGCCAGCCCCTCACCTGGCATTCTGCTCAGGATGCATAATAATCCTTAGTGTCTTGATAAACACGTGCCTGAAAGAACAGTGCCCTCTCCTGAGTTCTCTCTACCCGCAAGTGACTTGCCCACAGGACATCATGGGCTAACTTTAACTCTTGGTTCAGTACTGGTTGGGGGACCAGGAGCTGGGTTTGGTGGGCTCCGGTTTGAGTGTCCCAGATCACCTTCACCAACAGGCCCCCTCAAGTTCAAAATGGGAGTACGGCGAGTTCTGAGCTGGACCACCCAGTATCCCATTCGCACTAGTCAGTCAGCTACATACGGGACTGAACGCTGGATCCTCTCTGACTTTGGGTCAGAGGCCTAAGCCCAGCATGCTTAGAGGGGGAGGGATAGCTCAGTGGTTTGAGCATTGGCCTGCTAAACCCAGGGTTGTGAGTTCAATCCTTGAGGGGGCCATTTAAGGAACTGGGGTAAAAGTCTGTCTGGGGATTGGTCCTGTTTTGAGCAGGGGGTTGGACTAGATGACCTCCTGAGGTCCCTTCCAACCCTAATATTCTATTATAGGATTCTATGCCTTCCCCAGGAAGCTGGCTAGGTTGCTTTGTCAGGAAAGGTTTTAGAACCAAAGGTTTGGCTCAACATTTGTTCCCTTGACACCTCAGTCATTTAAATGTACTTTCGTGCTTGTACCTAATCTGCCATAAACTTTGAGGCCATGCTGCCCGGGCAAACCCTTTGCTCCATCATCTGCTTTTAAGCACCCTTCGAACAAGCTTTAGTGCTCTTGCACACAGATGTATCCCCACCAGTTTGCTGCTTTTCCATTTTTTCTGTCCAGGGCAGAGTAAGGGGAGTAGAATACACCTCCTATTCCAGACCCCATTTTAGAGGGGACACTAGGGGAGGTATTTTAATCCAGACAATTAGGGTCCAGGTCACCCAAGGCTGACAAAATTAGCACAATGCTGTGTCGATTTTAGACCCACAGCTGGGTTTGCTAGAGAGTCCACAGAGAGGAGCTACTTAGGTCTCAGCAGAGACCAACCTACAATGGCTGGATGTTAAATGCATTCGCTTAGCAGGGAGCCTTGCATTTAGGGCTGGAGTTGCTATATTCCTTCCAAGTCATCATTTCAAAGATTACTCATCGCTGCTATGCAGGCAGGGAATTAGCCTCCTGCTTTAGATAACCTCTGCTGAGTCTCTCTAGATCAGCACACCGATCTCATCACTACTAGGAGTTTATTTTCAGCACTTAGCCCAGCCTGTCCCTACTCCCACCATCTGGGAGCCACAGGTGAAGAACAGGGAAAGGAATAGAGGAGGAGAAACAAAGTTCAGTAGGAAGCTACCTGCATTACTCATCTCCCGATGCCGACTTGGGCACGCAGAGATGAAACCGTCACACCAGAGACCCTCCGAGTCACTGCTGATCTTATCTTGGTTTGTGGAACAATGACGTTTCTGGGGCCCAGTGGAGAATTACGGATGTTTCTGACTGGGATGCAGCTGGGCAGATACGTTCTCCTCTGATGAATCTATTTATAGCAGGTGGTGGAGACAGAATAGTGTTGCTTCCTGCAGCAGAGTTTGGTTTTGGATAATGCAGAGCGTAGGCACACTATTACCGGTAATTGTTTCATCCAAATCACTCTGGATGACGCCTGTTCCTTTGTAGTTTACACTGAACTCCCTAACGGATCACGGTGTGGCTTCCAGAGGGAGAACATAGCACCGGCAGCAGCGGAGCTTGGCTAATGTGCCTCCACCCTGACCTCCGAGGCTGTCTTACTAGAGGCAAGGAATTTGCCATTCTGTCCCTGGCCTCTTTGCTGAGGCGGGCAGCTAAGGTACCAGTTAGTGCCTGTTGCAATGTGGACAATTGTCCACTAGGCCCCAGCTAAAAACCTTCATACGGCATTTTGTCTCTCCAAAATATTTATACGTTCTGAACACTCAGCTCCCCCCGATATTGAAAACAGCAGGGTATATCGATGAGTTGCTTGAGTTGTACAAAGCAGAGAGATTGGGGAGCAATGCTCATTAACTGGGGTTTTGTGGAATTGCTCTAAATTAGGCACAGAAATCAGAAAAACAAACAAACCACCAAACACCAAAAGCCCAGGGCCCACTTAACGCTTCACTTATGTGGGCAAGCGAACAGCACCTGGCTGTAGGTCTCTGGCCCAAGGCTGGAAAAGGGGAAGTGCTCCAGTTATGAGTGGTGTGTGGCGAGGAGAGGGGAGCAGCTCCATGATGTGCGGCGATATAACGCAGCCCCAGCCCGCATGCTAACCAGGCCCCCTTTCCATTCCCACGGAGCACTCCCCTGGCCGGCAGTG
Source organism: Platysternon megacephalum (assembly GCA_003942145.1). Classification (NCBI taxonomy): domain Eukaryota; kingdom Metazoa; phylum Chordata; order Testudines; family Platysternidae; genus Platysternon; species Platysternon megacephalum. The sequence goes on along the minus strand of QXTE01000014.1, from coordinate 6,769,295 downwards.
AGGTTTCTGCTGAGAACGGCTTGGGGATGTCTGGAGGTGGCACATCATCTTCCCGTGAACTTCAGGCTGTTTTTCATTCGACTAAGGAATAGCAGCTATTTTGACAGACAGAAAAATCGGGGAATAGGATTTCTTAAAGCCATGTTAAGCTCAAATTCTGCTCTCACACCTATGCAACTACATTGCAATTAGTGGGGGTGCGCGAGCTTAACAGAACACAATAACCCCCCCCCCCCCGGGGTACAGAATTGGGCGGGAGGAGATACAATGGCCACCATCGTGGCTGACACACGGGGGACTGAACTGGGCACCTCCAGAGCTAAAAGCATAAGCTGAAGAGTCAGGGTGTCTTAGCTGGTGGCTGTAACCACTTGTGTCCTCTGGGGGTTGGCATAGAGGGGGTTCTGGGATGTGTGTGTGCTTGTGCTTTCGGAACGAGCAGCTAAGCTGCATCCCCGCCGTCTCCAGGAAGTTCTGAAGAGCACTGACAGAACTATGCTGGTCCCAAGTGTCCACAGATTGGTACAGCTTGCTCCAATAATAAATCCAAGATCAATGTCAGGGGCTCACAGCACGCGAATGCCTGGTAACAAATTCAAAAGTAGGCACCGGGGGAGTGATTGGTCCGTATCTCCCTGAGAACGCACTCCTGTGTGAAGGCCAAGACTATAACAAGGTTCAAAAAGGACCTATCCTCCATGAACTTATCTAATTCTATCGATTACTATTAGCCAGGATGGGCAGGGATGCAAACCCATGCTCTGAAGTGTCTCTAGCCTCTGTTTTCCAGAAGCTGGGAATGGGCAACAGGGGATGGATCACTTGCTGATTACCTGTTCCATTCATTCCCTCTGGGGCACCTGGCACTGGCCACAGTCAGATGACAGGATACCGTTGGCTAGATTGACTATTGGTCTGACCCAGTCTGGCCGTTCTTATGTACATCTGCTCCCTAACACGTTGTTTTGAAACGCACCTTCCTAGAATATTGCTGAGGGCCAGTAGCAATGTTAATGGAATACTGCGGTGGGGATGGTACAGGAGAGGGGGAAAGATGATTGTACAATCACCAAGGAGGTTAGCATTGTTTGCCGTAGTGAAACTGCTGGCTTTTTTCCCCTCCCCTCCATGGTCCCTTCCAAACCATGCACAAGAGCGGTCAAACTAGCCACAAATATCAGATAGGGGTTTGCTGCAAAAGTGCCCCGACCCCAGATGACTCTCTCCACTCGGTAAGACTCACCACTGCTCCTTCGTCACAGCTGCTGCCTCCCACAAGCATTTCATCGGGACCAGTGGAACAGCAGGTCGTACGGGTCTAGCCAAGGATCCATAGGAAGAACCCAGCTACTGGGTAACGTTGGGAGCTGCGAAGTGGTAAAATGATTGCTGCCTCTACCCTTTGCCAGAGATTTATCAATGATACATTCAACTCAGCTGACCATTCTGGTCAGGAGACAGATGAATGAATCCACCCTGGGTGTTTTGGTATAACCCTCCCTCACTCCTAACCACCCACCCCCAGTCCCCAGGAGGGTCAGGCTCCCATCAAGCCACCAGAAGTGACCCACAAATTTACCAAGCTGAGATATTTGCCCCTTGCGCCCAAAGTTCTGTTTTAGTTTCCACTCCCACTGCCCCCGCTCTGGGCTCCGGCTGGTCAGTTGCTGGTGGACCCCAAGTGTTTAAACGATCAAGACGCTCATTTTTCCCTAGCAACACCATTTCCAGGTGGGGTTTGCAGCAGGAGGCACGATCCAAGATAGCAAACAGACGTCATTTTAAAGAAGCACCATTAACCAAAGGATTTATAAAGAGATTCCTTTGTATTAGAGATCAGTCAAGTGAGTCCAGGACAGCAGCCTGGGCCAGTGCAACCACTGGTGTCTCGTAGTTCTGCAAACATCTGCCTCTCCCGTGCCCCAAGCAGTAAAAAAAATGAAAAAAACAAAACAAAAAAAAAACTTCATCTGAAACAGGGGAGTGGGGAATAATAAAAGGGGGAAAAATCAATAAGTGCCCCCGAGAGAAGCAGCAGGATGTGGCCACGCCAGGGGTCAGAGAGCACTTCTGTTTTCTCCGCCAGCAGGCAGCGTGGCCAAGATTGCACCGGGCACACACAATGTGCATTTGGAAGCAGCCTGCTTGTGGGCTGGCCACACGTTCCTCCGGCCCTGCCTTCGGAAGTTCATCCCGGATCCATGTCTCTCGAGGAGATTCCTGCAACTCCTGCTTCCATAACACGCCATTCTCCTCCCAGGCGCTCTGAGCCGCTGGCACCCTCAGTAGTAATCGTCCTTCTTGCTCTCAGCTCCTGGGACGCCCCCACGGTCCTTGTGCTCCTGCACTAGCTCCAGGTCGTCGTTATCGTCCACCTCCCCTCCGTGATCCTCCTATTTGCAGGGAGAAAGGAGAGACGGGGAAATCAACACTGAACAGAAAGCAAGAGCCCAACCCAGTCAGCCAAGTGGTCGCCAGCATTCATGGTTTCGCCACCAGTTAACGTGGGCTGGGATCCAGGAGATCTGGGTTTGATTCCTAACCCTGCCACAGCCTTCCCTGGTGACCTTGGGCAAGTCACTGAAAGTCTCTACCCCACCTGTTAAATGAGGATGACCATCCTTCCTCCCTCTCACCCTGTGGCTTGCCCCATCGGTTTAGAGGTCAGCGCTCTGGGGCAAGGACCAGCTCTTAGGCCTAGTTTACACTAGAAAACTAGGTTGGTTGAACTATATTGGTCAGGGGTGTGAAAAATCTACCCCCCCTCGAGTGGGGTTGTTAAGCCAACCTAAGTCCCCGTGTAGACAGCGCTATCACCTCGCAGGGAGATGGATTTCCTACTCCCATGGGAGAAACCCTCCCACCGGCGTAGGTAGGGTCCACGCTGAAGCACTAGAATGGGGAAGCTGCACAGCTGCAGCGTTTTAAGTGGAGGCAAGCCCACAGGATTTAACTGCATGAACCCCGCAGGTGCAAACTGACCAAAGTCCTCCTATTTTTCAAGGACTACTTGAGTATGATCTCAGTTCCTACAGACGGTGCATACAAGAACATATACTTGGGCTTCAGGGAAAGGGTGGGAGGGGATAGACTCCCAGGGTATTAAATGGCTGTGATTTACAGTTAATTGGCCAATTAACACCCTGTCATTCCCTGGGTTCTGCTGCACTTAGTTGGCATCTTTAGACATGGATACCCACCCACCTACAGCTTGCAAGCAGATGGGGGTAGCTCTAACTAATGGCACCTGGCGTGTGCCGTACTACTCAGAGATCGGTGCTCAAGCTTCAGCACAAACAAAACATTCCAGGGCCTCATTCTGCTCCGGAGCTCAGCAACCTTCGGGCTGGCCCCAGCTCCACAGGGGGGGGCCTCTCCCGGCAGCCTAGGGCCCTGAGCGCCAGCTGTATTCGAGCTGTTGGCCTGTGAGAGCATCACTCTCTCCCCTGCAGGGTGTTTACATGCAGCCGTGCAACTGCTCATTACGCTGGTGGGCCCGGACTGGTACTGAACAGGAAGCAGGCTAGGGAGAGACAGGCACAGCTTGGGCCCCTCTGAACAAGACGCCAAATCTGGCGCTGACGTAGCAGTGAAAAGCCTTGTGCTGAAGCCTGAGGCGCCTTGCTTCCTGCACCATGGACAGCCCCCGACCCCACCACCAGCAGCGCACACACGGGACAAGCAAGATGGGCTTTCTCCCCCCGGAAGGCTTTTGACCAGCAGGGACACTTTGGGGCACAGGAGGGGGAGGGGGCTCCAAGGTAGATTTTTATTACCAATGACGCTCGCCAGCAGCCTGGTCTCTCTCTCCTCGTCGGTTTCTAGGAGACAGGCTGCTGTGGGCTCGGCTGTCGCCTGCTCCCTACCCCCTTCCAGCTTCACTGAATCAGCCAGGCCTAGAGCTTTGCTCTCTGACCCAGTTTCTAACAAGCACATCTAGCCATTAAAATAGCAGAAGAGGCAAAAAGTGCTTCCAGGCCTCTCTCAAATCTCAGATCCCTGCCCGCACGGGCCGGGCGGCACGGGGCCGCTTGAATCGGGTACAAAGCACGGCTCAGGCTTTGGAAAGATTCCACTCCAGATCTGCTGCCTAGAGGCTATTGGGACTGACTTCCTAGAAACACATTAGCTCAGGGGTTTGCAAACCTCTGTTTGGGGCCAACATCTAAACAGAGATTGTCTTGGGGACTCTTCCCCTCCCATTTCCTGACCCCACCCCACCCCCACGGTCTCCCATCTGCCATCACGTAACATCCCTGTGACAACTACAGCACTTACATGGAAAAACAACACTCGGCTGTACTTTAGCTCACTGTAATGCAATTCAGTGGCTGGAATCAAAGAAAAGGAGCCAACGTCATGAGGTCGCCAACAACCACCAGCTCCATGCGGTTTGGGAAGCGCTGCTTTAGAGTGAATGCCAGGGCTCCATCCCCACCGAACACTGAGCTGGCGCGCCACTGCAGAGATGCCCTGCATGGTACTACAGGAAACCTCCAGTGCAGAATACCCCACGTTCCGACATGTCCCTTCCTTTGCCAGCAACCACCCTTCCCGCAGGGAGGAACAGCAAAACTCATGTCCTACATTGTGCAGGACTGCTGCCTTCCTCCCTTGAAACTTCAGGCTGAGCCCACAGATTTATCACCAATCAAACAAATGCCACACACGTGATCTCTGATACAGAGGGAAATGGCTTAAGGCCCCCAGAGACAGCTCCTCTCACGTAACACTGTCATTTGACATTAGGAAATAATGCCCCTCCTGAGCCAAGGAAGCCCACCCCTGCATCTGGCAAGAGGGGTCTAGTGTTCAGAGCACTGGGCTCGGAATCAGCAGATCTGAGTTCTATTCCTGGCTCAGCCCCCGGGCTGCTGGGTGACACTTTGCCTCTCTGTGCCTCAGTTTCCCCATCTGTAAAATGGGAATAATGATACCTCACTTGTAAAGGGCTTTGAGATATATGGATGAAAAGAGCTCGACATTAACATCTATTTGCTCTTCTTACGTGCCGTGAGAGAACATTCAATGGGCTCAGTGGAGATGGTGGGCTGAGGGCTCCCCTCTGACCCCGTCGCAGGGCCAGAGTACTGGAGCTACGGCTAAGGGCTGATCTCGCAGTATGCACGGTGTTACGCACAAGCAGTCCCAAGCTTTTACAGGGTTTGTGGTGGGGATCTGGCTGTCGACTGCAAGCCCCAAAGAGCTGTTTATTCAGCTTGCGCTTCAGGCCATCCCTGGGCGAGCTCTTAAGTAAAAACAGTGGGAGCAAGTGGACCCCCATCAGCCAAAGGGCAGTGGTAAGAGAGGTAGGAGACAGGGGGGGGGGGGGCAGGATGCGGCACTGGGACAGATAGCTAACTGAAGCTTCCCCTAGCCAGAGACAGGGAGGGAAGGGGACACTGCATTGGTTTAGCTGGCACTAAGGGGAACAGCACTGCCAACCCTAAATGATCAAAAACCATCAGGTGGGGCCCCAAAATCATGAGACTGGCTTAAAAAAATCAGGAGATTAAAAATACAGAAGAGTGAGGTCTTTGTCTTTGCCTTTGGAGCATTTAGGGTTCATGTTTTCCAGCTGCTCTCCTCTTATCATGGTTATTTATTCCATGACAGAGGTCGCACTGCAGAGCTGGGGTCAGCGCTCCTCCATGTGCACCCTCAAACCCAGCCAAGACTGGCAGATTGTGGGGGCCTGCTCCCGTATCCACTGAAGTCAAGGGTGTTATTTCACCGATTTCCATGGGACTGGGATCAGCTGCCCCGATCTGCGGAATGGCTCAGCACCCACAGCTCCCACTGAGGTTCAGGGGGGGCCTCTGAAAATCTGGCCCCTTTCTGCCATTGCAGAAGGTCATTCATTGCCATAAATGTGAGCCAGGAAACCTCAGAATCCCCGCCGGCAAGGACACATCCAGCGTCCACAGATGGCTGCTTCTCAGGCACAGCATGGAGCAGGTGAGGAGAGCTGGGCATTATCTAGAAATTGCTCATTAACCCCCATGCAAGTCTTCCTCCTCCCCCGCCTCGCATTTGCGCCTCAGAATTAGAGATTCCTCTTTTCATGGTTTTGAAGTGGAAATTACATTTAAATGTTACAAATCAGATGGCAGTAAAAATTCAAGAGGACTCCACAGGCGGCAACAAAGGGCATCTCCCTGTCTCTTCGCAATCAAAGACCTCAGGGAAGCTGTGTCCAAGGCAAAATTAGCTTGCCAGGGTGCTGCGATTTAGCTATTGAATTCATTTTGGGGACGAAAACTTAGATCTTGATAAAACAGCTCCCCATACACAACTCCCCATTTAAATGGAAAATCATTCCCACAATCTTTTCTCTTTTGAAGTTAAATGGAAATGGTTCAATTGAAAGCTCTGCCAGCATGGCTGCAACAATCAGGTTATTCTAGTGCATAGTGCCAGGCAGCAAAAGTGACTCAACATGGCTACAATCAGAAATGAAATTAACATGGCTGAGGTCACTGCCTAAACCAGGGGTTCTCAAACTGGGGGTTGGGACCCTTCAGGGGGTCGGGAGGTTATTACATGGGGGGGTCGCGAGCTGCCAGCCTCCATCCCAAACCCCGCTTTGCCTCCAGCATTTATAATGGTGTTAAATATTAAAAAAAGTGTTTTTAATTTATAAGGGGGCGGGTGTCACACTCAGAGACTTGCTATGTGAAAGGGGTCACCAGTACAAAAATTTGAGAACAACTGGCCTAAGCTAAGGGCAGGGCAAATAAACCACCAAAAATAAAACTTGCCTGTAGTGTTGACAATTTCTGACAATGCCCCAGCTCCCGGAGTCCTGTGATTAGGTGTGAACCTCAGCTTTAATTTAAAAAAAAAGAAAAAAAAAGTTTCTAGCCCTCCTGGCTGTGGAGAAATTTTTGAAAATGTGACCCTTTAAAAGGTCCATAACCAGAAAACAAATACTATATATTATTAGTATTACCACAGGAAGAACCACCAAAAACTGTTATTTTAAAAAGCCTCTGGCATGAAAATAATCTCTCATTGTTCTATTCCTGGCTCTGAGATGATGTAGCCCAGTGACAGACGTGATAGAAACCAGCCAGCATTTAAATTGGGGGAGGTGGGGCGTGGGGAAGAGGGAGAAGAGGGACAGCAAAGGGTCGCAGACCTGGCAAAAAACAATTTACATTGAGCTGGGTTGCTGAAGGGTGAACTTTAAGCATTGTCTTACCAAATCCGCTTCTCCCAGATGATGACAGACATCACCACTACCACTACATTTTTCAGACCGCGTTAAGCCCTGAGAACGCACCATAAAACCCTTGGCCTAAATTGTCCAGAAATGAGTTGAGACCGAGACTGCCTAACTTCAGACACCTTAAAGGGTCCTGATTTTCATCGGGTGGGTACTCAGCACCGGCTGAAAATCAGGCCCCCCCTTTTACAGCTGTCTCAAGTTGGGCACCCGAGATCACAGGTCACTTTTGAAAACGCAGGCAAGTAAGGAAGAGAGGCTACCCCAGTTGTAGGATGGTTCTCAGAAATCTGCAGCTTTGTTTTGTTCACACAAGTTAACTATGTGCTTACGCCCCACTGACTTGTGTACATGCTGAATCAGGGCCTTAATGGCCCGAGGCGTGAAATCCAATCACCCACCTATCTCAACTTGCATAGCAACAAGCCATTTTTAACCACTGATCATGCATTTATATCAGCAATGTAGCAGCTTTCCCTTCCGTGTCAGCAGCCCCAGAAGGAGCCTTGGGATTCCTGGCTCTGGCTGCGGCAGAGTTAACAAGAAGTAGCTGAAGATAGGTAATCGCTCGGCTTTGAAAGCAGGCAGAAGCCCAGAGGGGACGGTTTCTGTTGGAGGCACTTATCTCTCGTCCATTATTAATAACTGGAATAAACAGACGCCACAGCAAAATGCAACTGGCAGAGACGCACCGAGGAGGATGGGGGGGGGGGTGGTTTCCAACTCTGCTCCCCAAATTAGACAATTTAAACCAAAAGCGGCGTCTCGGCCGTGCTCAGTGACCTGCCAGGGGGCAGGATTCAGCTCGCGGTGGAGATCAAACTGCCAGGGAAAGAGGGGAGATGACAAGGGCTGATCTTGAGATTTCAATGAACTCTCTCCTCTCGCCCCCACCTCACTGCTGCAGCCCGAGCTTTTGGACCCCACCCCTGCAGGGGGCTCCCTGCCGGCGGGTGCAGAGCTGTTAGCAGGATCGGGGCTTGGTGTGATCAGGGTGGGGGACGGCAGGGAAGCCCCTGAACAGCATGGGGGCAGGGGTATGGCCTCGGTGCTTTGAACGGCTTGTGTACGTCATTACTGGGGGGGGGGGGTGAGGGTTAACGAAAGCCTTCTTCATCCTATTTATCATCCACGGCCTGATTTGCACAGTGCGGAGCACCAGCGAGTCTAACTGAAGAGAAGGGACAGCTTGGGGGGTGCTGAATACCGTTGAAAAGAAGGCCCTGTGTGCGCATCACGCTACTACCCGAGGGCCCCCAGTGGGATTGGGGCCCATTCTGTTAGGTGCGGCACAACCGCATCGGAGAATAATGCCACCTAGCTCCTCTACAGCGCTTTCCATCAGTATCATGATGCTCATTTTATACATTGGGGAAACTGAGGCACAGAGCAGGGAGGGGCTTTCCCAAGGTCACCCAGCAGGGTCAGGGATAGAACCCAGCTGTCCTGAATCTCAGTCCAGTGCTCCGACCATTACATTGCAGAATGGCACAGTCCCTGTCCCGAAGAGCCTGACTCCTATTCCTAGGGCGTTGGGAGCTTTCCCCTAACAGCTGTCCCAACGCACAGGTCTGCCCCACCGCTGCACCAGGCTCAGCTCCTGGTCTCAAACACACGCGCAGCCGCACGACCGAACAGGAAATGAAGAGGAACCTCAGTGTCGTACAATTTCTTGCTCCTGATCTTCTTGGTAGTCGTCCATTGGCTCTTCCCTGGCTTTGTCTGGCCCAGCGGCACCCTGGAAACACAGGAGGGCAGACATTGGTAGGTCGGCCTGGTTTAAAGCTCCCAGAAGCCCCCCCCCCACCCCCACCCCAATCCTGACAGAGCAGCAAAGCAGCTTTGGAGACCCAGACTTTCATGTATTAGAGCCCCAGATCTGGAGGCTGCTGAATCAAGACCCTGGAACATCAGAGGTGACCCCATCTCTGTTGGGTGCTTGTCCCCAATCAAGGCTTCTGTCCCCTTTATCCCGCAGGCAGCCAGGGAGGCGGATGGAAGCAACCAAGTCATTTCCCAGCAGCCACACGCCTTCGCGTCTGCCTGTGCACGGGAGCGCTCTCACGGTAGGGATCAGCGCTGTGTCAGAGCTCGGCACGGAGCCTGGGGTGCATGTGCCCACCCTGGGTTGAACAGTCCCTGCAGACAGTGGGGAAGCATCTGTTAGAGAGAGAGAGAGAACAAGCTAGCTGGCAGAGCCGGGCAGCAATCGTACGGCTGAGCTAGCATCCAAGCGCCAGGGGAGAGCCGTTCCGGGCTCTAGGAGACACCGGTCCCCGCTCCTCCACCCCACTGCAGCTGCCCAAGTCGCATTAGCAAAGCACAACCGAGCGCAGACCTTCCAGCCAGGAGCCAGCAGCGAAGACCATTCCTTCTATTTGCTGCCCATTCAAATGAGAGATGGCAGCTGTCTGGGAGGCAGCCTGAGAAACCGAATCGCAATTCAGCCTTCCTAGTGCACGGAGGCCTGCAGAGCAGCTCGCACCGAGGTGGTCTCCGGACAGGAGCGCAAGGGGGAGTCATGATCCAGCACTCTCTCTCCACCCACGTGCAGGGCCACAGCCTCAGCTGGGGTCAATCAGTGCAGCTTCTCCCACTCCAGGTAAGCGCCGGTGATTCGCACCAGCTGAGGATCTGGCCCATGACTACTGCCTGTTTGCAGGCTAGCAGGGAAGGCGCCCGGGCTGCTGCAGGGCACCGTGTCTGAGCCTGTTAAAACAGGGCGTGGCCATGAGAGAGAGGGTCCATGGAGGGGGAAAGTCACTGGATCATTCTCCTCTCAATAGCAATGGCTGAGGGCTCTCTGCTCACTTGGGAATATTCATATTCGAATCCTGGCTGAATCAGTTCAGCTGTTCGTTGTTCTGGGGGGCAGCATGGTTCAACAGGCTGGCAGCTAAGACACCCAGGTTCGAGGCCCAGCTCCTCCACTGAGTCAGCGGTTGGCACTAGTGGCACTGGCTCAGGAGAGCACCAGGACTGGTATCGGGCAGGGGCAGATTGTGCGGCTCCTGCCCCGCCTGAGCCTGACTCAAATCCCAGCCGCAGAGTTAGAGACGAACAGAGCTGGATCTGAGGGCGATTTTCTTGGGAGCCTCTTGCTGGCGAGCATGAAATATTAATGCTTTCGATAATTTACACCTCCCGGAGAGGAGGACTCAGACATGCTGATACAGCTTCTGATTAACAGACCTTCACTCAGGGCAACGCTTCAGCACCTCCTCATTCACCCGACGGGCTGAGCTGTGAGCAGGCCATCTGCTCCTGCCCAGAGCTGCACCGACACATGCCGCCCTCCAGACCCCACAAATGGGACCCAAACCGACTACCCTTCCTAATGCCCTCCCCATTGGGCCCACCAGGGAGCGAATTACCGCCTAAAGGAGCAGTGCTCCGACACCAAACCCAGCTGACCGCTCCGGTCAGAAAAGCAAGCCGGCGGAACAGAAGCCAGGCGTTGTGCTACGGTTTGTAGCGTTCACATGGTGGGAAGGAGCAGGCTGAGCAGGGAGATCCAGTAAGAGAGAGAAAGGGAAGCAAACAAGAAAGGAAAGGGGGGAAAAACAACAGACGGGGAGTGTTCTGTCCTCTGGTTAGTTCTGTCCTCTCTAGGGCTGTTGACTTTATCCTTTCTTGTCAGCCATCTGATTGCCAATGCTCTATTTATACCTTGTGCTTATGCAGCTCTGGCTGCTGCAATATAGATTGTAACAAAAACTCGTAATGACAGCCATTCAGAACGTAACAGCAACAGCAGGGATAGAACTTCCTCAAAAGCACAGGCCTCTCCCACTTGGACTACAGGAGAATCACTGCTTCCTATGAGCAATATAGGACTTATGACACACAGTTGTGCAGTTCTGATTCCATCCAGTAGTAAGAAACTGACCAAGCTGATTAAGGAGTGCTAAGTTTGCACAAGTTCTCACTGCCAGCGCCCTCAGATCTTTCCTCTTAAGGTACCTGCGCTCTGTCCAAACAGCGTGAACAGCTCAGCCTTGCCCTGTGCAAAGACAAATAGTTACGGTACAAATTCTTTTCCCACTAAGGAGCTGGAGGGTTTTATTCAGCAGATGCAATCCTGCAGTGGTGGGCTCTTTGCTTTAACGTCTGTTCCATTGGTTTGGAGTGTTTTTAGACTTGCTACCAATCATCGGTTTAGAGCCTGACAGATAAAACGCTGCTTTTAAAAACAAGTGACACAGAGAACGCTCGGCAGCCTGTCAAAACAAGCTAATATTTCCCTGCTGCAGAGTCTCGCTCCAGACAGCAAGAAACGCTTTACAAAATGAATGGCTTCCTCCTGCGAGCGAGCATCTCCTTGGAGGAGACAAGATTCTCCCTCGCACAGCGTAATTGCCACCAGTCCACCACAGCCGCGGCCACATCACAGAAACACGGGAATCGCCAAACTAGACCAAGCAAGGTCCATCTAGTCTAGTGTCCTGTCTCTGACCATGGCTACAACCAGGTGCTTCCGAGGAAGGCGTGAGAATCCTGAAGTGGGCAGAGAGGGATAATCGGCCCCCCCACGTTACATCTCACCCTGGATTCTAATCGTGCAAAGTTGGCTTAAGCCCCAAAGTAAAAGATCAAATTTCTCCAAAAGTTTGATTGTCCTTAAGGTGTGACAAGCCAGGATATTCTGGCTATCAGTTCCCCTTTGTGAGTCTAGTTACATTCGCGGCCTTAGCTTCCTGGGATTAAACTGTGGCGCTCATGGCCCCAGGGTCTGAAAAAGGATTTCCTTTGATTGGTTTTGAATGTTTCACCTTTTAAATTGAATTGAACGTCTCCTGGCTCTTGTGTTGTGAGACCGAGGGGAGAGAAGTTTCCGAGTTGCCTTCTCTAGACCGGGCATCAGCTCAGAAGGAGGGCGTATCAAGAGCCACGGGGCCCTTATGGTTCTAACACGATAGGCATGGCATGGGATATGCCAGGATTCCCAGTTTTCAGCCCTCCTGTGGTTACACCTATTGCCAATGGTGGCAAGTGGCCACAGTTGGAATAAAGTCCACCTTACAACCAGATTTCTGCCCCCTTCCCTTCGCCCCCTGAAGAATTACGGTCTTGGGAGGCCCAGCTCCCAAAGTGGCACTGGAACGGGCTGAAGAGCAAGTGGGACATGTTACGCAATAGCTGGCCAGAGAACAGGTGCTGCCATGCCAGCCGCAGAGCAGGGGGAAGAGAGAGAAAGGAGGGCAGCTTGCCAGCGGCTCCTGGAAGCCAAAAGAAAATTGGTCATGACCCAGCTGGAACTCCATAGCCACAAGCTGCCCAGAATCAGAAGCAGGAGATGATAGGGGAAGGGGTCTCTCACTGCCAGCCCATCACAATATAGCATTGGGGCTTGGGGGTGAAAATTCTCTTGGGGGGCATGCATCCTCTTCCTCCTCCCACTTTTAGGGCCAAGAACCCTCTTCATCACCCCCCCGACACCCCTCCCTTCAGAAATGGCTTCCCCATCACATTACAGTACCTGCAGCGGCTTCTTTGTCTCCTCTTTCCCTAGCATGCTGGGTTCCTTGTATTTGTCTGATTGCACCACCTTCTCCTCAAAATCCGGCCTCTCCAGCTCGGCCTCCTCAAACTCATCTTCCCCTTGGTTATTGGGGTCCTGAGCAGGGTCTGCAGCAGCATCAGGCATCTGGGTGAGAGAAACCTCTTGTGAGCACGCAGCACCCCCACACCCGGGACACACGGTAGCCAATACAAGCTGGCTTTCTCCAGCGCTTAAGCCCAGGCCAATGAGTGGGAGAAGTTCCAGCTGGGGACACCAGCTTCCAGGAAGGAGGGCTTCCCACCTCACTGCAGCAGTCCTCCTCAGGCTGGATCTCAGGGGTTTCGTCAGATCAGAGTCTCCTCAGAGGAGACTGTAAGAAGTTACGGCTAACGGGGGTGATGGGGCCTAGCAAGAACAGGCAATCTTCTTTGCTTACCAGTAATCTGCCCCCCTCCCCTCACTTTCTGCCCCTGCTGAAATCCCATGGCATTGTGTGTGTCTATCCTGTGGGTCTCTCCATCGGTCCAGCTACGTTGGTAAATGAAGAAACACTCAGCAGAAGTTGAGTCTTAATGAAGTTCTTAGGAAGTCATTACCTGGAATCTTTAGCAACCGAAGGAAGGAATCCACCTCACATCAGAAAGTTGGTTTGCCTCACAGGCAATGAAACAACTCATTGGCAATAGGTGCGATAACCCTAAATCAGTCCCCCAGAAAGGAGGAAGCTGTACTCTGTTTATCAAACCGACCTCAGAAGAAAAAGCTGCCTTTAGCCAAAACAAATCTGCATTTTGATACAATGCTCTACGCCTTGTTATGTGCGCGATGCTTTCAGATCTAAAGCTCCGGGAACCAGAAACCAGGATGGTTTCCTTGGCACAGATGTTCTCAGGAGGTACATCGAACCCTGAGCTTCAGCAGAGAGGGGCAGAGACACAGCTCCAGGCTGTGGGAGATGCAAGACTTCTGCCTTGTAGCAGATCAGCTAGAAACATACCCTGTCACTGAAATAAAAGAATGGATTGGGAGGGAGAGGAGGCACCATCATTTCCTGTGCTTAATATCTGCCATGGTTTTGTTTTGGTCTTCTCCTCTGTAGGTCACCTGGGAAGAGTTTGTTTCCTCTACTGGAGCTGGATCAGTGTTGACTCCTATCTGGGGGAGGGGCGGGAATTACTAGCTGGCATCCTCAACGAAAACATCGACGTCCTCCCCTCTAGGGAGGGCAGAGAAAGGTGAAAGCCTGTGCATGAGTCAAGGTCATGGATAAAGGTGTGATGTCCCAAGGACCTGCAGGCACCACGGTGGGCAAAAGAAAGTCAAACAGGCTGGAGGTCCAAGGCCCTGCCAGTGTCATGTAGGAACGCTACAGAAATGCGTAGGGAAAGATCACCTCCCTCTGAAGTTACTGCTCCTCTTAGGGGAGCCTGGGCTCTCTCCCTTAGCCTCTCAAAGCCAAGCGAAGGCAGATAAATGGAGCTGAAGCTCTCCCAATGGACATCGATTACCGAACGAATATCACTTGGCACTTCCATAGCGCGTCTCACCTTCAGAGCACTTTACAAACCACCAGCGAATTAGTCGAGCTACCCCGACCAGTGTCATAAACACCAGTCAGTGCATTGCCTCCCCCGGAGCTTGTCAGAGAAAATGATGTGCCAGTATATTTTTTTCCCTGCAGATGGTTGAAACAACCTCCTTCCACTAGGGCAGCGGTTCTCGGCCCTTTTCCATACCACAACCCCCTTTTCCATACAACAACCAGCACCTGCTCCTCGGGATCCCTCCCCGCATCCACACAGCAGAGATCTAACTGGGACCTATTTAGCCATATGGGAAAGGCAGATGCTCAGGGCCCCCTGAAACAGCAGGTTTGTGACCCCCAAGGTGAGAGATTCTGCAACTGATTATATACAAGATGTCATCAAACAGCAAATAAATATCCCCCCCCCTCCCCTCATACGCACACATGCTCTGTTTGACCAGCTCTGCTCCGCCTAACACCCATCAGAGACAGGTAATTTTGCCTGTTTTTAGGGTAGGAGAAACGGAGGCATAGAAGTGACTTGTCTGATGAGAACTCGTGGCAGGGATTGGGATTAGAAGTCCCAGCGCTCACTCTGTGCTGACCATACCTCCCGTTAGCACTCCAATGGATGCTAGGAAAACGCCCACTATTCTTCATTAAAACACCACCTTCTTGGGGGCGGGGGTGAGAAAGATCTGGGATGACGTGCTACATGGGCTACATGGAAAGTTTCTGCTTGAATGGAAGAGTTTGGTGTCCAGTCAGATTCAAGTGATGACATCATGCGACTTCTCTTACCATTGGCTCCTGGACCACCGCCTCTTTTCGCGTGTGCATATTCTCTTCTCTTTCGATCATCCCAGCATCTGCAAGAAAAATGAAACGAGTCAATCCGGCCGACCAAAAGGCTCATTCAGGGAGCAGCAAAACCCACAGGGCACTGGCAATGTGACCGTTTGGCCCTGTGCGCCGTGGAAAGTGCTCTCTCTCCTAGAGAAAGAGAGTGAACTGATCACTCGTGCCTACCTGGGAAAGACATTGCATTGGGCTGTGATGAAGCATCACTGGAACCAGAGAGCAGGCTGGTTACCACACCCCGGAACAGGTATAGCGTGGAAGCTGATGCAGTGTTGTCTGCCTGTCTCTGCAGACAGCCTGACACAATAGCGTGGAGGGGTGTGAACTGCTCCCCATTCATTGTAACGGGTTAATCCTGGTGCCTAATGATAGTATGTTAAAATGTCAACATTGACTGTTTCATCAACGACCACTTTAGTGGGCATCTAAATAACAATAGTCGTGCTTATCTGCCGCGGCTGGATGCGAGGACAGCGCTCGGGTAGCAAGTTGCGGTCAAGGGCAGCAGGGAAAGGAGCAATTCAGTCCTCTGCCTCCAAGATCTGAAGTCACCTTTGCCCCAGCTTAGCAGAGGCACTTCCACTGCCGCCTCGGTGCCAAAATCCAAAACCACCTCCCGCATATTCGTGGGTGCCAGAAACCCCCTTTACCCAGCTGCCAAAACCTCGCCTGGCATCTATGGTGCAGGTACATGCTGGCGACACAAAAACCTCTGGGTCTATTGACCACTGACGACGTGGGGAAGAGTGGAAAAGACATTTAAACACCAAAACAAATGTACACTCCTAGAAACACCGCACAGACAGGCGACACTGGGGGGATGGGTACATCATTTCAGGGTCCAAATCTTGGCATCAGTCTCGTGTGCTGCGTAGGACAGCGGCCTTGACTCATTGTTCTCCATGTCAAGTTTGCAAGAAAAACGACTCCACGTAACAGTAACAGCTTTTGCGGGCAAGGGATTTGTAAGGCTGCCTTTTTGGAGGCTTAATGATCCTTGATGTGCCAATTACACCCATCTACTTCCTGTTAGGTGGCAAGGTAGCTGGAGTCAGACCACAGGGCGATTGGCTTACTGAGCCACCGGATGCTCAGTCACTCATCTGTACGTTCAGGAATCAGTCCCTCTCTCTCGGGCTACTGCCGAGGCTGGGTGGTATCCATGGAAACAACCCAGTTGCGCAGCCAGTCAGAGAATCGCTCCCGGCCCCGCTGTGCCACAGTGGGTTACAGGTCGGTGCCACTTCGCCCTTTGTCGGCGCGTGGCGGTTGAAAACGAAAGGCCGGTGCTCCACGTGGCAAGGGGGAGAGGAAAGGGGAACCACACAGAGCGTCCGTTAGCGGGAAGCAAGGTGGCTCATTATGTTTATTTCTCCCGTCGTACATTTTGGACCCTGCACAGCCCTTTGTTTTGACCAGAGGGAGGCCCAAACCCCACCAGATCTGGATCCGAGTAGGTCCAGCTACAGCATCTGGTTGCGCTGGCTCCAATGGTCATGCTGACCACTGCAGCGGCAAGCAGAGCAGGTTGATACGGGTGATGCTGTTCGGCCTGCTGTGTAATCTACAGGGCAAGTATGTCCCAAGAGACGGATGCAGCAACAATCTGTAGCGGTCTGAGGGAACGCGAGGTGCCACGCCCACTCTTTCACCCCCAAACTGGCAGGAGCTGGGAGAACTGAGGAGGCAACGCACGGGTCCCCTGAGGGTGCACAAAGCACAAAGGAGGGGCAGCCCATAGGGCTCCGGACAGTTAGAAGCAGGGTTTATGAGCTGTGAAGAACCTCCCAATGAGAATCCTGGTGACCACAAGATGGCAGACTCGGGGGTGTAAAGCAGGGCGTGCTGGAAGGAACCACGGGGTGCTAACAGAATAATGAGATGAGTTTCCAGGATGGTTCCTCCACTCAGAAATGACCCCCCCGCCAATTAAACTACTTTATTCGCTGTAGTCTCTAATCCTGGGGTGCGGAGATGGTTCTCCCTCCAGGCTGCATTAGACCCAGTGTCTTTGAGGCCTGGATGCATTTTTAATAGCAAAAACAAGCAACAGAAAAGAGTCCTGCCTGAGATGCTTCTCAGGACTCCGGGGGAGGGGGTGGGGGAAGGGAAGAGAGCTGAGGACTAATCGCCCATTTTGACAGTGCATCATTTATTATCCTTCTCCTAACAATCCTCGACAAGAACGGCCTTAACAAAGGCCGGGGGCAGGGCGCTGGGGCGGTGTTTCTGGGCTGTCTGTCATCAGCATTAGCCAAGATTTCCCTCTTGAAACATTAAGTAAGAGACCAAGAGGCAACAGGGCTCCCAATTAGATAGTTTCATGGCCTGGGCCGTAAAGTCGTTCCCTAGGGCGTTAATCCCAATTAAGACGTGGAGGCCAAGTCCTGCTGGTCCCAACATTCCCCCATCCCCACCCCCGCAGTGCGAGTCTGTTTCCTTCAAAGAGGAGTTTGCTTTGATGTGAGGCAATTAGTTTGATTCTTCTGAGGGAACTTGTTGAAAGCAGGTCATTTAAAGATGAAATACCAGCTGGGTCCTTCTATGGGAAGGGACAAGGCATCTGGGTTTTGAAACAAGAACATGGTTTCTCCTCTCTCTCTCACACACAACCCCCACACTTCTCTGTGTCCAGTTGACTGGACCCGATCAGCACAGGATCAGTTTAATATCGAACATGTCAAATATCTGAGAGGTTCTCCTGCACTGGAAGGGCACTGACCCAATGATCTCTAGACCTTTCCTCCCTATCTTTATTATGGCCTTATTATCTACGGCTCTGTTAGTCATACCGACCTGCATCTCTGCCCCTCACCACCACCGCTATTCCTAATCCGAGCCCTTTCCTGAGCAGAGAATGAAAACTGCACCAAAATCCACTGGCAAGAGTTCAGGCTGAGACCACCAAACTCATTTTCGCTTGTGATCTAAGTCAGGATTTGAACCCAGATCCCCAGGATAGAATCCAGGAGCCCTGACGCCTAAACTTCCTGCCCCACCTACTAGCCAACCTGTCTAAGGAATATTTCATTCAGAATCCCAGTGACACTTAGATATAGGTCACTGACCAAAGGCAACAGAGACTTTGTTAGTTCAGCTTGGTTTAGTAACCCCATGCTGTTGCATTGATCAAATCTGCATTCTTACTGTAATTAACACAGTTAGCCTTTTAGACCCGAGCAGTTAATCAATATTTGGGATCTTGTGGATTGTTTCAGTTAGGGACAGAAATTGATGATGGAGTCAGGTATTTCTTTGATGCAATCCTGTTTATTTACAAAGAATGTACATAAAGTCCTGTTTCCCTGAACACACTAGGAATCAAAAAGCAGGGAGATAGTTTCTCTGTCCACAGTTCCAAGCCCTTTTCCAGCCAGCACTCTGCTCAAAAGCTCTCACTTTCGTTTTTTCCCCCTCAAGGTCACACATTTCTCTCGCTGTCTCTGTGGCTTCCTTGTTGCCTTCACTCTTTGAGGTGTTTCTGCTGCTTCTCTCCTGCACACAGATGCACGGCTACAATCAAATATATCCCTCATCCTTGCATTTGTTATCAGATCCCCAGGAAACTCCTTGGACCGCATGGCCTACCCACTGCCCAGGCTTGAAAGCAGTCTAGTCCTTGGGAAGTCATCTTCTATTGTTTCAGCTATCACTAAACAAAGGGGAAATTCATTGTTCCCCCAATTCCCCTGTTTGGAAGGCTGAAGCTGTCCAGCATGACAACAATGAGGTGGTACGATCGCCCAAACCTCAGCTTAACAATATTTATATATTATGCCTGTGAAGTGAAGCAGAGATAAAGGCTCTTCCCTCGCAAACCTCAGCTGGTGAATTATTCATGAACCAGTTTCCTGGCCTGATGATGAGTCACACCGGGTCAAATGCTTCCCCCTTCTCCCCTTTTTAATGGCTTCCCTTGCAAATACATTATTAGATGGCTGAGCCAGTCCGGGGAGTCTGAATGCAGTTGGAGCAGCAGAGGGTACAATTTTAACATGTGCCAAATGGTTTGAGGACTGGTCTCCCCCAGCTGCTCAGACTTTGAGTCTTCCAAGATGGTTGCAGTTGCTGCAGTTGTCTGACTGACTAAAGGAATTAGCTGGCCTTTGAAATGGCTTGCTCATCGCCCCCAAAGGATGCTGGGAAATTCATCACCATGATTAAGATTGGAATCCCGCTTCCAAACCAAAAAAAAAAGAAAGAAAAGAAATCACATGGGAGACTGAACTCAAGTCTTGCAAGAAACAATGGAAGGGGATTCTCCATCCCTCGCTTATAGACGAGAAACAAAGTGCCGCGACCTGTGTGCACATTGCTTTTGTACATATGATGCACATGGCCTGGAGAAAGGGGACAGGTCAAGGTTGGATGAAAGGGCCGCCCTATCCCCGATAACAAGATGATGCACTGCACTCCTCAGATGACAGAGGAGAATAAGGGCAACAGCCTCTCCTGTAAACTACTACAGGAGGTGGGTCCTTTCTCCTTCTATCCCTAGGAAAACAAACTCCTTAGTCATCCATAAGGGGACTGCAGATTTAACAACTTCCTCCCGGACACAGCAGGGATGATGTCAGGGGATTCCCAGAGCCAGGCTCCATTTCTGCACTTTGCAAGGCAGGGAGGAGAAGAGTTTTTAAAACTCCTAGCAATTGTACCTCATTCGCAATGAAACATGCCTTGGTTTACTTGTGCTCTGAGCCTATCGGCGCTAACCCTAAGCAGGGCTGGGCCATGTCAGTATTTGAATGGGGGTCCTCCCAGGAACACTCGGGGAGTGCATGTATTAATGCTGGAGACACTGGGGGCTACAAGCATTCTCCTGCAATGCTGAGAATCCAAACAGGACCGAGCTAGGGCATGAGGCAGAGGAAACAAAAGGGACTAGAAACTAGGGCAAAAGTGACCAAGTTTGGATTATTTAAAATACATGTCAAGTATCAGAGGGGTAGCCGTGTTAGTCTGGATCTGTAAAAGCATGCGTCTGACAGAACGGGTATTCACCCACGAAAGCTTATGCTCCAATACATCTGTTAGTCTTAAAGGTGCCACAGGACTCTCTGTTGCTTAAAATACATATCTCTTGACAAAAATTTCAAATTAAATTTTCTCTTGAAGTTTTTGAGAGACTTCCTTTGTTCAAAAACCTCCCCCTTGGTAAGCAGAGGTCATTACTGTACTTCACTGCGTTATGGAAACCATACCCATCTCAAGTTCCTCATCATCTGTCCCTTCCTTGTCTCCTTCCCGATTGGCTATCGGATGCTCTGCCCCTCTTTGTTGATTGGCCAGCAACAGATTGCCATTCTGCTCAGATTTGGTGTCAAAGTGAAGGTGCTTTGGATAACCGTGTACTTGTTCCTCATCCATTCGGGCATTCACTTTGTTAACAATGTCTTGCCAGCTGCAGCAAAGTAAGAAACAAAAAACAGAACAAGCCACACAGCTTGTTGGCATTTCATAATCTAAATGCAAGCAGGAAAAAAAACAACAATAAAAAAAAAAAAACACAAACAAAAACAAAGAGAAACCCACCTCCCACACATTCAAAACTCCTGCCTAATTGTACATCTCAGGCAAAGGAGCCGATTGCATTAGTTATCGCTGCAAGCTACATGGAAAAGCTACAGAACAATTTATGTGCTACACAAATGCCAAATAAAATATGCTTTATAAATGCAATGTATTATTATTAGAACTGCTTTAATCTCTTATTCATGCACTGTGATAAATTATCCATATAGCAGTGGCAATATTTTCTAACTCCAAATTGATACATTTTCATGCTTCCCACATATTAGAAGGCATAAATTTGCCTTTTTGGAAAAATACCAAACCAAAAGTCCTCTTTATGTCTCAACCTTTATTTAAAGTAATAATGCTGCTTGTACCACAGTCTTCTAGAATAATTAGTCCAAACTCTGAAGAATCATTATTGAGAACTGTAGAGTTTTGGACAACGAGTGTAGAAAGCCTTTTTAAGAAAAGTAATGATACAGTAAAAGCTTTGTCATCCGGCATATTGGGGGAAAGGGGGGTGCCAGTTAGTCAAATATGGCGCGGGAGGGGGTTGGGGCATGGGCTCTGGGAGGGAGTTTGGGTGCAGGAAGGGGCTCAGGGTTGGGGTGCAGGAGGGGTTTCAGGGTGCCGGATCTGGGCGGCGCTCACCTTGGGGGGCTTCCCGCAAGCTGTGACATGTCCCCGCTGCTCCTAGGCAGCTCTTTGCGCTGCCTCCACCCGCAGGAACCGCCCCCGCAGCTCCCACTGGCCACAGTTCCCAGCCAATGGGAGCTGTGGCGCCAACGCTTGGGGTGGGAGCAGCGCACGGAGCCCCCCCACGGCCGTTCCTCCGCTTAGGAGCAGCAGGGACATGTCGCCGCTTCCAGGGAGCCGGGTAGGGAGCCTGCTGGCCCCGCACCAACCGGACTATAAACCGGACTTTCGATGAAGATCAGAAATGCCGGTTTATAGAGCTTTCTGGCTGGCCAAGTGCCAGACAGCTCAGCTTTTGCCGCATAAGGAACTTGTTGCAGTGTGGCACAGCCGATAGCCTTTTGCTGGTCTATTTTAATACAATCTCTCTCTCATAAGCGGTTTGTAGTAATTGTGACAGATGTTGTGGTGAAAGTCTACTTGGGTCTCCTCTTTGGGGTGTGTGTGTGTGGGGGGGGGAGGGGGTCTGTCTCTTTTAGAGCCCGACCTCTGTGACCAGCCTGCGAGCCTGCCTCTGAGCTCGGTGGAAGTACAGGCAGCTCCTTCTGGCCAGCCATGAGCTAGGCTGGGAGTTTGATCCTTCCCTGTGAATGCCTCAAACATGCTCCTGTTGCTACCTGGAACCACTGTCTGTCTGTCTGCTTCCCTCTTGGCACAACAAGGCTTTAATGATGGCTGGCGACAGGAGAAATGCCAAATGCCACGCCCTTCTCCTCCTCAATGCTGCCATCTCTGCATGGTATCTGTACCAACCACTGGGCTCAGAAGCCCATCTCTACATGGCCAGTCAGAGGCTCCACTCCCTGTCTATAAACGTGCATTACAGATGCAGAGAGATGGGTTGTGGAGGGGGCTGTACAGGGGTATTTAAGGTAGGATACCTATGCAGATATTCTCAGCCAGGGCCAGAGGGAAGTGTCTTTTATGCAGGGTACAAAGATGGCCCAGACCTCTCCAACAAGGGGGCTGTTCTCCACCCAACTCATTGAAGAAACGCAACACAATGGGCAAGATTCAAAATCACCCAAGCACCTAGAAGATCTAGAACACGCTAAGAGCCAAACCCAGACCTTGAGATTCACTCGAGTGGCACCTACCTACACTAGGCTTGAACTCGGCCCTGATTTCTGAAGAACACCGTCACATTTTTTGGGGGTGAACCTGAAAGGTTCAGAATGCAGGGAAAGCCCCCAAAAGACCAGTTTGCTTCTCTAAACACTGTCTCCCCAAAAGCACCAGGGGAAACTCTCCAGAACAGCTACAAACGCTTGCAACATGTCACCACTTCCATCACCCATCCCAGAGGCATGGAGACTTTCAGGAGTGAAAAATGATGGGCACCACCAGAACTTTTAAACCTCGAAAAACGGTTTCAGTTCACATTCAGATTCCTCCCTTATCCAGCCTGAGATCCCCGATTATAGATGCACACTATATGCCAGCTGAGATTTTCAAATCTGCCTGAGAGATCTGGACACCCAGTTGCTATTAAAATTAGTGGGACTGGCGCATCCAACCTATGTCTACATTGCAGGCTTGTCCTGGGTCCTGGCTCATGCACACATGAGCACGTTAGCTAAGTCCGCCTCCAAGAATACACATTGCTACGCCAAACGTGCCCTACACTCTGTATACCTGTGTCCACACCAGGGCTGCAGCTACCTGTGCCTGGCGCAAGGATTTCTGGGTGCGTATCCCAGAATTCTCGGCGCCTAGCCAACTGGAGCCATTCTAGGATTTGTTGTAGAACTTGTCTGTCCTCCCCAAACCCTTGTGTGGAAGTGGTTTCAGCTCACCAACACCAGCTCTGCACGCTCCTCCCTTCTGCCTGTTCCCAACAGGCTCAGCTGCTGCATTTAAAGCCAGCACGCTGCCACTGCGCAAGCTTTTAGAAAGGAAATCGCAACCAGAATGTCATCCTGGATCACCCACCACAGAAACAATCAAAATGTAAATCAACCATCAAGAGCCTCTCTGGAATCTGCTGATCTAATCTACCCCTGCAATAGTTCCTCACATTGGACAAATGGCTTCTTTGCCTCTGGCAGGCTGTGTTATTTTTGGCATTGACATCTCCAAGAGAAAGTCACTTTGATGTTCCCCCACCCTCACCCCCTCAAACACTATCCAGGTAACATGACAGTCCCTAGCTGCTCGGACGACTTCTTGACCTTAGATCCATTCAGGGAGAATGCTCCGTCAGTGCCATGCTGCGGCCTCCGTCTCCACGTGCCAAATAGCTCAACACTTGCGTGCTCTGACTGATTTACTGGTGACCAACTCCCCTCTGTGTTATATGCAACAACATATAGCGCTGGTGCCTTTAGTGACACCCACTTCCACTGACTTTCATGGCTCTGCGTCCCCATAACAACAGAACCTCGTCCGTCTAGTATGTTTTCTTAAAGCCAGTTTGCTTCTTAAATCCATTGGTTATTAGTACGATTGCTGTTTCAGTGGCACGTAGAGGACCAGACTGAGATCAGGGCCCTATCAGGTGCTGTACAGATACATAAGAGGCAGTGCCTGCCCCGAGGAGCTGGCATCTAAGTGAACAAGAACAACGGGGAGGAAATGAACTGTTACTGTCCCCATCAGAACTCAGTTGACAATTCAGAAGCTGTTTCTCCCCCAGCTTGACTGCATCTGCAGATCTAACGAGAGCCACATCTTGTTTGTTTCAGTAAAGTAAGTAGATGTAACCTGGAGATATGTAGGGAGCAGAGGAGCTGAGAAAGGTGCTCTTTTCGGATCAGAGCCAGACTTGGAAGAACTGCAGTATTGGAAAGTGCTTTCACATGCAGAATGCTCATTCTGCTAACTGGTCAGCAGAGTCCTTCACTCAGATGGTCAGCTCTTTGGGGGCAGGGACAGTATTTTTGTTCTGTGTTTGTACAGCGCCTGGCACAACGGGTCCTGGTCTATGACTGGGGCTCCTAAGCGTGAGTGCAACACAAACAATAAGTATCCATTTCATGATCTCAGTGTAACAGTCTCCACCTACTTCTGAATCCACCTTTATTTGTAAATTACCCAGAGAGCATTCGTCTCCTCTCCCCTATACCATGGAATGAAGGCCGAGCGATGGAGGTTGCTATGTACAAAGAGGCCTTCTGCATTTGTCTAATAAAAACTACAGTCCCCAAGAGGCTGGGAAATTTCCATACTAAGGCCTCACCTAAAAAGAGAAGTTGCACCTGTTTTAAATCTCTTTAGTTAAAGCCGTGCAAGCCACTGTGTGGACATAATTAAATTGGTTTACATTTACCGAATTAAGCTAAAGTCAAGATAAGCCAATTGCAAAACAATTCAAATGCATCTACTCAGGAGAATGCACCAGAGTTTAACTCAAAAGAGATTTAACAAACATTTTAAATCAGTGCAACATTTGTATGTAGACAAGGTCTAGGTGTCCACTTTACCATCATGCAAGGCTCTTCAAAGAAGCTTCTCCTGCTGGTATGATGGAGACATGGACCCAAGCAACAGCTCCATCCACAAGATGGAAGGAAATCCACAAATGAGAAGAGGACAGAACCGTCACCTCAAACCTGGATGCAAAGCCAGGAGAAGTCAGCATCTCAACTGGGGCCAGTCGCCTGCCACGTCTCGATTACCATAGAAGCTTGAAGATGACAAGCCTTCAAATCTAGCTGTGGTTGTTCCCACAGAGCTTGACGGATTACTGATTAATTAGTGGAAAACATGAGTGAGCCTCAGCTTTAATACACAGCTTAATGCCTCTTAATTAGAGAAGCTGATGGGATCCCTTAATGGCCCGTCTGCTGAGAATGTCTGGCCTCCACTTTGCTGTACATCTTCAGCTTGCTAAACAACGCAATTTTTATTTTTAAGATCCCCACTGCAGAGAGGTTGGCAGAAGTCAACTCAAAATTCTGCACTGCCATTTCTTCCGGCTAGGACTCAATCCATGCCCTGCACCCTGCTCAAGAGAAGCTCCCCAGTCTCACCTTACTTCACGACACCTACAGAACTGGTAGCCAAAGCCCACCCTGCTGGCTAAATACAGCCCATGGAGAGTTCTGCAACATGGCACCCTGCTGCCCTCCCCTTTCACATGGAAATGGAACCCACCAGGCCATGGTCCCAGCATGCAGCGCTGCATCTTGACACAAGTAGCCTTCAGCTTGAAGCAAGATGGATGTTGTATGGGCAAATCAAGAAAGAGCAGAGCATGCTGGGACCTGGAGTCTTCATTTGCAGCTCTTTATATGGAAGATAACACTGAACACCCCAGCAAGGGGAAGAGTTCAATGGGCCAGTCTTGATGACCTTCTGTAGCATTCTTCCCCCCTGAACCCTGAGAGTAAGAGGAGAGCCCTGCAGTACAAACCTTTGCATCTGCGCCGGTTTGTTCCCTGCCGAGGGGTGGTTGGCTGGAGCTGCCTCCTTCTCCAACGTAGATGGGCGTTTCAGATTAGGCACCATCCCTCTGGGAGCATGGTTTTCCTCACTGGTTTTCCCCTGAATGCTCACCACCACCTTGTGATCCTGCAGAGAGGACAAAGAGCTGTACAATCTACCTGGCCTCTCGGACCCTCACAGCCGCCTCGTGTTTGGAAGGTTCCTGGTTTTGGATCACATCTTTCATCAGGGAACGTTAGGACAGGAATCGCTCTGCGGGGGCGATGCGTTCCCTGCCAGCCATGCTACCATCTTCTGAGCGAAGGAAAGTAATTCATGTCCCAGAGAGTTAAGAAAAATACCTTTCTGTCGGGCGGGCTATGTGAAATGTACTTGCCCTGTCCTCAGCAGGCCAATGTCCATGGGACAAGAGGGCAATCCTATGGTCACACCTTAAAATAAGGGTACAGTAATTACCATGTAACTACATTGCAATTAGTGTTATTAAACTGTGGTTTGGCTTGTCAGGATGTAATTAACACTTACTCATCTTCACAACATCTCTGTGAGACAGGCCGGTGCGATTATTAACTCCATTTTACAGATGAGGAACTGAGGCATCAAGTGACTTGTCCCAGGTCACACAGAAAGTCTGTGGCAGAGTAGGGAGTTGAACCCAATCTTCTGAGTCCCAGGCCAGGGCCCTAGTCACTGGACCATCCTCCTGAGTACATACAGGATGTCCTTACTCAAAGGCAGAGACCAAGAGTGTTTCTAGGCCAGGCCAGCCGTGAAAATCCACTTCCACATATGGTTTGAAAGATAAATATAGTTTGGGGCTCCCCAACCAGTGGCTGCATAAAAGATGCCTGCAGCGATGCACAGAGAGAGAAATAGGCACTGACTGATCAGGGACCAACACGGCAAACATCTAAGGTTTCTGGTGCCGCTTTCCCCCACCTGCGCTCTAGAATGTATTCCCCCCGTCTCCGGTCTTCCCGCATACACCAATGCCCGGCTTCACTTCTTGGGTCTCTACACCAGGCTAAGGCAGCATTTTTAGCTCTACCTGCCCATCACTGTGGGACCCTGAAATGTGGGTTCCTGGCTCTGCCGCAGACTCGCTGTGTGACACCAGGCAAGTCACTAACTGGGGGAAGTCAATGGGAGCTGCGGGTGCTCAGCAGCTCGGGAAAGAAGGTTCTTAATCTCTCTGCAGCAGCTGCAATACGGGGATGATCATACTCCCCCAGGGGGGCAGGTAAATTCATGATGGCTACAAAGTGCTCAGATGCCTTGGTGAAGAGGGCAATAGAAAAGGCCATGAATAACGAGGATAAATATGGATGAGCAGTGCCCTCTGGAGCTAGATGAATGAAAAGGAGAAGTAGAGGACTTGGCTGGTCACCCACTTATTCCCTGTCCATTGGCTGATGGTAGAGTCAGTTCCACTGACTGCACAACAGAAGAACCAGCCTGTAGCTGATACCCTGGGATTTTATGGGCCTCATCCAAAGTCCATTGGAGCAAATGGACGGGCTCCTCCTAGTATGTGGATGAAGCCCTAGGTCCACCTCTGGGCTGTAGCTGGATGGCAAAGAGGGGTAGCCAGGACGAGGTTAGAGGAAGACACCCAGGGTGAACTATTTGCAGACCAAGCAGTCTCCAAGGAGCAGGAATCCCTGCTGCCATGGGATTGCAAGCTCCAGCCCTTCTCTGTACTACTGTCCAGCAGTTTGCAAAGAGAGTGAATCACAGTCTAGAGAGAACTGGGAAAATGAGAAGCGGAAACAGTCCGACCACTTCATTAAATCCTGCTTGGCTGCACCTCAGGCCAGGAGTCAGCCCTCCCCCCCTGGAGGAGAACACCCAGGGAAGAGGAAACGCAAACACCTCGCAAAGGATCATTTCCTGAAGACGGAGCCAGGGAGGGATTCACCTTTCCCTTCCGCTCAGAGGGAAGAAATCTCCAAATGAAAATCAAAGCTGGAAACCAAAAGCAGTCAGACTCCGGGGGGAGGAAAAAAGTCCTCTCTCCCGACCAACAGAAATAAAAACACCCTGCTTGTTCGCAATGGATCTAGGGGCAGCAGTCGCTGCAGGTTAGCCCATTAAACCGTGCCACAGCATTCGGGGGACTGGAAAACGCGGGGTGCACATTAACATTTAGGGAAATGGTCGCATTCAAGTGCAAAGCTGCTCAGAATTCAAGGTTTGCCACACTTCATGGCACGGGCACCCCTGGAAATTTTTCACCTGGGGTGCACTCACCATGCAGTGGTGGCTGGGCCTGGCTCCCCACTCTGGTCGTCATGACCCAGCACGCGGGATCGCAGTGCCACCAATGCCACTCACCAAAATTTGACCTGGCACCTCCGTGATGATGGAGGAGCTACAGAACCAAACCAGAGTGGCGCTGAGGCACTGCACGACGGGTCACAAGGCCACTCGGTTTGGGGGCCCCCTCAAATGGGAGCCTGGGGCAAACTGCTCTTTTTGACACACACCCCTCTGGGCAGCCATGCCCCCTGCCAAGGGTATGTAACGTGTGTATGGCTGCGGGCGCCGCTGCTTCATTACAGACTGCAGGAATTGACTCGTTTTTGTGCTGAACGATGTCTGTTTCCCAGGACAGGGGGCTGGTTTCCCTTCCAAATTTAAAAAGAGGCTGCTGGATCCAGACCGACCCTGGGGTTCTCTCTCACGCCCTAGCTCCCTGCCTGACCGGCAGCCTGTGCTGTCTAGTGTCACAGGCTCTCCCTAAGTCCTGGCCTGGATTACACACTCCACTTACCGAGTTCCCATTCTGCACACTGTTCACTGTCCGTGCGAATCGGATCACAGGGCTGTCCCCGTGTCCCTGCGGCCGGGCAGGCAGGGCTGCTGGTGGTGGGTTGGCTTCCTGCAGCGGGGCCGGATGGGCGAACAGCACATCGCTCTGAGGCCTGGGGCCATCATTACTATGCGAGGTCTGGCCCTGGGGCAAAGTCCCCTCTCCCTGGCTCCTGACCCCAGAGATCTGTGGTCTCATCAGGCTCCCACCAGCGGGCTTTTCCTGATTCACGGGGCTCAGCGGCATTTTGGCCCCGTTGGCTGCAAAAACCTGGAAGGAGGAGAGAAGAAAGAATTTTGCAAGGCTGCGTGAATTACGGAAAGCGGGAAGGGGGGAGAATTAACCCCAGGTACTGAGCCACCCCATCAAGCAGCATTCCTCTCCCCAGGAGACTTCACATGCCCAGGTTTGGAGCCAGCAAGGCCCAATGCCAGGGTACTGTACCTTCTGCCTAGAGAACTGTAAATGGTTGCTGCCCGGCACCAGGGGCTGTTCCTTCAGTGCCTGGAGCGGCTCTTGTCCCTTCGCAGGTCCCACTTCCTTGAAACTTGGCATCTTCTGTAGAGCTTCCTTGAGCTGCCTGAACTCCTCCATCTGGGTCTAGGGCAAATAAAAACTCAGGTGACAAAGGGTTAATATTTCCCCGCTCGGAAAAGCCATCACTACAGAGTCCTGCTCTCCTCTAGGCCGGGGCTGGGCGTTCGTGTGCAAGAAGGGGCTGGAGAGAATTCACATCGATTGTCCAGCACCACCCCATCAATGACTGCAGCAAGCCCCCAAGAAGAGCTAGTCTCTGCCACGGTCATTCTCCCGGCTGTCCCGACAGCACGGCTGTCCCTCATTTCAGACTCAGTTTTGCCCTACCCTGATGGCGTCCAGCTTTTACCATCCGTTTTTTACATCGGAAATGCTGACCCACAAAACCGACTTTACAGCCTACGTTGCAGAACGGATTCCTTCTGCCCTTACACCTCTGGTCCCTTTCATTCTGGGTCACACGTACGTACGGGCTCTTTTCCGGGGAACCATTTCTCAGCGGACGTGTTCATCTCAGAGGGGTTGACACAATAATTGGCTTAATTCTACTTGATCATTCAATTTACTTCAATGAAAATGGATTCCCCTGGACTCCAAGGCAAATGTAACACTTTTCACTTGTCTGCGGCTTATCAGCTCATTTCCTCCCTCCCCACCCTAGAAAGCGAAAGGGCTTGAAAACGCCTTTCAGGAAGGGCTGGATGCTCCTCTCGGTTTTATTCATAGGGAAGTCTGTGTGGGAGGAGGGGGGGAATTCTTTGCATCCGGTTGCCAAACCGGAGTCGGGTGGTAAGTCTTCCAAGCAGAGAGGAAAGTTTGGGGGGAAACTTCCTTGAGCAGAGGTTGTTGATTTCAAGTCTCTCCTTTGTGATCATATTTTGCTTTGACCTCAGGGGTGGCGGTGCGTGGTTTTTTAAGAACAGACAAGGCAGCATGGGAAAGGAGGTGGGGAATGGCTTGCGGGACACAGTGGATCAGCCCAGCTGGTAGGAGAAGATTGGCTAAATTAGAACAAACCAGAGAGATTTCATTCTAGCAAACCCGGCACACAGTGGGGAGGTTTTAAATAAACTATGATCTACGGGAAGTTATTTGGAGTCTAGCACAGAGGACTTCCTGGGTTCTGTTCCAGCTCAGCCACTGATTCACTCTGCAAGGGCTTGGGTGAGAGTCATTTCGCCCCTCTGGGCCTCATTTCACCCATCTGTACGATCAGAACACCAGCTACTCAATGCTCCTGTCAATTTACTAAGGCGTGCCAAGGGCTTTGCAGTCCTTGGATAACGAGCACGCTACGTAAATTCCCTTTGCATAAACGCTCACCTGTCGTCTGCAGCAGGAAGGCAGGATCGGTGCAAATCAGCACTGCAGTAATAGAAAGAATTGCTGGCAGATGCAGGGAATCTGCTTGCTTAGCTACCAAGAGTGAAATCCTGGGCCCAGTGAAGTCAATGGCAACCTAAATTCAACCCCCTTGTGCATCTACGCATTATGATAGTCTGTTACCGTGTGATCACAAACTCTTTTTTGCACAGGACACAGCACAAGGGGGTGAAATAAGATAACACAGGCAGCCTTGCTTCGGGCATTTCCTAATTTCCGAGTAATTGACTTTGCACCCGTAATAATCTTTTAACGTATTTTTTTAAATGTCAGAGAGAAGGGAGGTGTGTCTGTGTGTGAGAGAGTGTGAGAGATACACACACACAGACACAATATGCTTGATTTTCTGAGTGCTTTGCTGTCATATCCCCAGCACAGAATCCACAAAAGAGCCTTTGAGAGGTGCTTAGCTAGAGAATAATTCACCCTCGATCCTGCATTCTCTGTCAAAGTGCAAATGCTCTCAGCACTTAGTGAGCCAGACAAGAATATTTTAGCTACAAGGGTGACTGGTAATGGACACAGAGCCGGTAGCTCCTCGGGTTTTGACCCAGGCTGCTCCTGAAAACCTGTCACCCTCCAACAGCTGTTCAATGGCCTGTATGAGCTGGCTCGGTCCCAATCTGCTTCGTAGAGGACAGGTGCCCACACCACTAAATCCACATTTGAGGCTATTTCTGAGAGTTTTGGTAAAGAGGCCAAAACGACGAATGAGTGGAAAGGCTGAGCTGCATTGCAATCCGCAGCAAGGGTGCGGGCACATGTCTGGAGAAGCTTGCATCACCTCCTGGTTTTGGTGCTGGTTAAGGGTGCTGGCCTATTTGAATCCCAGGAGGGAGGGCCTAGGCCCACCCAAAACCAAAGCCCTGCCCCCACAACTGAGGGAGGGGCACCAGCACCAGGACCCAGCTGATTTCTCAGGACAACAACTGGCACAGGAGTGAGGGTCAAAACAAGGGTGCCAGCTGGAGACACCAAGCAGAGGACTCCAGACAACGCCCACTGCTCCCTGAAGGAATGAGCGGCTGCTGCCCAGGGGAGCTCTGCACGGATTTGTGAAACAGTGAGGGACAGAAGTAGGCCCCAGTGGAGGGTGCTGGATTGACTGAGGTCCTTTATTTATTCCCAGATTGGGCACATCACGGACGGGCCCATGGGAGCCGTCCCACCACCATGCCTCAGCTGTGAGGAGGAGGGGAAGGCAGTTCAACCACCAGGCTAGTCTCCGAGTACGTTGGTGATTGTTTGGCCACCGGCCCAGGGGGAAACTTACTGAGATACCCCCTCATCCATCCAATTAAATGTCACATTGGCCAGCCAACAGCTGTCACAGAGCGACTGTGTTCAGATCCAGCGACCAGGACTTGAGCCAACAACCAGCACTGGATTCAGGTAACTAACCTGAAGCGATGAACTGTTCGTGAAGCTGGCACTCCCCGGAGCCATCCAGAGCAGAGCAGGCCAGGAGACAAGAACAATGCTGCAAATAAGGGGAAGAAAAAATCCCCTCCTCTCCAGCCCTTGGCACCCCCGGCGCCTGGCTCAGGGGAAGGATCGGTTGTCAGCCGCATCCAACCACAGCCAGCTCCCCGCTTCTGAGCTTAGCTCACAGCCCAGGAGAGTGTTTGACAGCAGGCTGTTAATTAGCAACAGAATACGTTAATCCAGCCAGTGCCATGACTGCAGAAAATATATTGACAAAGCTGCTGGAGTGTCTGGCTCATTTCGAGGGCCTCAGAAAGACACTGATCTCCCCCTCGGTCTCTCCTCTCCCTCAGTAATCTGCAAAGTCCCAGCTTTATCCAGATTTGCACAGTGCCTCACTGGAAACGCAGTGCCTGCCCGTCATGAGGGCCCCCAGCCCCCCAGCCCCATCTTGGAGCAGTGGGACTCCTGCAACGTGCTGGGATCCAGGGGCCGCGTTGATCGCAAGCACCTCTCCAGGAAAACTGCATGCGTTACATGCTCCTTGCTCTTCAGGCTTCCCTCTCTGCCCCTCTGCCTCAAAAATTCAACCCCCGCTCGACAGCTTTTACACTGAACAATGACAGGTTGTTGGTGTCGCTCTGAGGAGCCCTTCCAAGGCCTCCCCCTCTGCAAAAGCATCAGCGCACGAAGCAGCAAGAGAGCCGTTTTCTACCATTTGCGAGTGCCTATTTGTATTCCCAAGCGAGTCCCCCGTCTCAACCAGGCAGGACTGCCCTGCGCTATTTCTCTCTGCAATTAATTTGATAGCCATTGGCAGAAGGTGACTGAACACCACTCGGGATGGAAATGTTCCTGAGACACACGCTGGTTATTGCGGGAGGAATTAACCCACAGAGAGGTTGGTTAATGCTTACTACTGTCTCAGCCATGCAGCAGGGATCATTGCAACTCCCAGGACTGGCCAGGCCCAGTGCTCGGAGAGATTTACTGGTCCTGAAAGCATGTGTCCTGCTCCACCAACCAAAGCACCGTTGCAGCCATCTCAGCCAGAGAAGTTCAGCCGCCGCCTGTATTTATTATTTGTTGCTTGCACTATGGTAGTGTCTATGGACCTCAATTAGGGATCCGGGCTCCCCATCGTGATATGCATCACGCAAACACCTAATGAAAACACAAATCCCTGAAGAGCTGCTTGCATCAAGAGCTAGGATTCGCAGTGAAGACTTCAGACCATTTGAGAGCAGGGGCTCAGAGGATTTTAGCAAAGATACGTTGGAACTCCAGTGGCTGGGGAGGAAGCAAGCTGCTAATCAGAATGGCGTGATCTCACGGGCAGTGGTCTCACAGCCTGCTAGCACCTTTTAAGAGTGTAGAACAGTTGTCCCTAATACTAGGGGACTCAAAACCATGCCAGGACTGTACTGGTCTCTTAGTCTAGCATAGCGATGGACCTCAGCCCCAAAGCTCAGATCCAGATTTCTCCCCAGCTCAGGGTTTTGGTTCATCCCCTTACAGGCAGATGTTCCTGAATCTATTCCCCCTCAAAGCCAAGGGTCACTTGGCTCCGCAGTTTTGATTCCCGTTCTAGCAGCATGATAGGCCCAGAATGAGTCCCAAGACTAACAGAACAAGTCCCAGACCAGCATAACCTCTGATCTCTGGGATGATATTGGTGTTGGGTCAGTTTGGGATAAGCAGTCAGGGGAAAACGTCTGTACAACAACCCCCACAAAGCCCCTGCAGGAACACAGGCTGCAAAGCTATTTCCAAAGCAGGTGTTTTTCATAATACAGAGAGCTGAGTGCTAGAGGTAAGTAGATCTTTGGGGGACTTGCCAGACACTTTTGGATGGTTCGCATTAAAACCACACCGGCTGCTTCCCTTGCCTAATCTGTGAATTGTGTAACAGACTTTTGTGCTAGAACAGAGACAGGAAAAACAAACAGCCGTTCCAAGTGAATTCAGTGCTGGTGAAGAGCACTGACGGGGCAGCCCTGGAGGCTGAAGGCTTCCCTCAGCAAACAAAGTGGACACAACATGGACAGTATCAGAGCAACCTTCCCCGACACCTCCCTCCAGACCTGCCTCAGCCCTCATCTTTGTGCCGAGACTGTTAAGAAGGGCACCGAGGAGAGTCAGTTGCAGCATGGGCCTTGTAACGCAGACCCCTCAGCTGAGACCATCAAGTCACTGCACAAGGAGCATCAGAGGGGAACCGTTTCCAGTTGCACTGACCTGTCCACTCACAGCTGGAAGGCTGCGTATCTCATTGCCATAGAACCGAGCTGGGGGCGGGAGGAGGGAGGGCAGAGCTGTCCTTGGAACTGGGGCTGGATATCGTCTTCCCCTCCTCAGAAGAGGAGGGAAAAAGAAAATTCAGCTGGCAAGAGGCTTCCCCATTGAATGATCCAGCAAGGTAGTAAGGGAGCAGCAGTTTCCTTTGAAAGGCCGGGGGCTCTGTTAAAAGCCTCGGAGCTGGAGGATGTGATGCAGCCCTCCTAGGCAGAACCAAAAAGGTCGGGCATCGGAAATGGAATGGAAGATTCCATCAAGAATCGTCTCCCGAACAAAGCTTCAACGAATACTGAACATAAGAAGTGCCCAGGTTGTGGCAGATTTCCGTCCAGGTGCCGCCAGCTCTTAGGTACTGGGAGCAAAGAAGGTGGGTTTCTTTCTGCCGTTTAATAACAAACGACCTCCGGAAGATGCCAGGGAGTCCTCACCCCTCGTTTTCAGATGACCTCCCAGTCTATGCATGAAATCCAATCGGTCCTCTCCATTCAGGTATCCCACTGGGATGGGAGAGCTGAAGAGTCAGGAAAGTCTACGGTGCAACTCAGCGTACACCACTGACTCCGCGGACAAGCCTTACCTGGGAGATCCGTCCATGCCCCAGCCAGTGCAGAGCCGTTCCCTACAGTATTCCCTAGTGCTCTGGCTAATTAAAGCATCCTCCCATCACTTCAGTTCAGAGTTTATTCCCTGGGGGGACATTTTTCATTCTTGGGATGCTCTGCTCACATTTCCCTGTGTTCAGCTTCATCCAGCTTCATCCACACCTCCTGTGACCTCCCCTGAACAAATCCCCTCCCTTCCTAGGATCCACACCCTTCAAATGAGACCACTGCTCAGCCCCGCCCCCAGCACCTTCTCAAAGCGCTCTGCAAGCACATCGCTTTAGAAAGCCACTAGTGCTGGTCAAGAGGCCAGGGCACAAACCAACAACAGTGGAAAGCCCCGGGGGAACCTGAAGGTCAGGAGCTCCCTCATCTCATCTCAGCCGGCAGCAAAGCACAGTCTGCGATGTAAGATCTATGTGCACGGAGTCACTAGGCCAAAGCGGCTTTACAAGCCCAAGGCGTCTTGCCATGAATCCCTCTGCGGCTGGGAAGCCTGATCCAGTTGGTGTGTTTGCTCTGAGCCGCTTATAAACACCATTCATCTGAGTTCAGGATCAGGCCGTTGCGTTCAGGCTGCCTTGTTACGAGCCCAGCGACGGCACAGCATCTAGTACCTGAGCATCAAGGAGCTGGGAGTGGACATCCTGGTGGGCCTGCCGGAGAAGCTTGCTCTCCTCTCGGAGTTTGAAGACGGTATCTGGAAGAGGAGAGAGAGAACACAGGTGAACACAACAGCTTGGCTAAGCGCAGCTTCTCGCTCGCATCCCCTTCACCCAGATGGAAACGCCAGGGCTCTCAAAGCACAAGGAAGATCAGGTGGCACTAGCCAGGCACCACTGGAGCAGCCTCTCAGGTACAAGCCACCAGCCCCTCCTGTCAACCCAAGTAACTCCCTCCTCTAGAGAGGGACCTAAACACCAGATGGCCGCAGGGGGTGGTCAGGGGCAGTCACCACGTTTATGCCCTTTGCTAGGGCAGAAGAAGAGGTTTTCCTTCACTTGCAGCCCAGCTATTCTCCTGCTGTTTATTGGCAGGCAGGCGGCGACGCCAGAGCCCCTACTCTGGAAGGAAGGCGCTTCAGGCAGGGCATCGGTGACAGAGTACGGTCAACCCTCAGGCACGTACAGCAACTGCAGAGCGCATCAGACCGGGGAGTGCCAATCCAGCACTGCCTCCTGTCTCCAACCTCTCAGACAATCAGTTGCTTCAAAGGATGGTGCAAGAAAGCCCGGAGAAGGAAGTTCTAGGTTAACCTGGCCATGGGGGAAGTTCCTTCCTAACCCGTTCAGCGGTTGGCTTATGCCCTGAAGCATCAGGGTTGTACTCCTTGCAAACTCTTCATACCCTCACTAATGCATGAAAGGCTACGCACCAATTCCAACATACTGCATTGCACTGAATACAAGAACTGACTATATCCCCAAGGGGAGAGAGAGACTGTGCCAGCCTTATTCTGGGCTCTGCCGGAGGCTGTATTAAAACACCACTAGAACCGCAAACCTGCCCTGGTGTGTATTTTAGCCTGCAAACAGATCTGAGGGGCCTCATGCCCAGCGAGGGCGTGGTATTTTCACTCACCATACAGCCACTTCACTGTAGGCTGAATTGGCAGGTTAGATTTCTGTTGAGATTATAGGTCTAATTACAATGGGGTCTCTATTCACTGTGCGTGTCACACCTGAGGGGGGAGGGGCTCCTAGCCCAGGCTCCAGCCTAAAGCCCGATCGTCTGCACTGCGGTTTTTCTAGCCCCGCGGCCTGTGCCCAAGTCAGCGGACACGGGCGGTTTATTGCAGTGTGGACATACCCAACGGGGCCAGGATGTCACCTCTTGTCTTTAGGGCGTTTCTCTAGTGCAAGTTCAACCCTGGTCAAATCTGCAGAAAGCACGGATGCTTGAGGGGTAGCTCCACATGGCGGAAGAGATCCAAACCGTATGGATTAGAGCAAGGAGTTGTAAGGGGGAGACCTGGTGTTACTACATGTAAAGTCCTATAATGAGGGAGTGGAAAAAACAGCAGGGAACATAAAGTGGGGGTGTGCGTGGGGACCTGGGGAGAGAGGGAGAGAAGCAGACCCCAGCTCGCTCAGCAGTATTTGCAAGCCTCGGAGGTCTTTGAAGAATCAGTATGCAGTGATACAAAGATCACAAAGTGCTTTACAAAACTGGGTAGTACCTCCATGCTACCAGCTGGGAGACAGAGACACAAAGCAGTAAAGTGACCGGTAACACAAATGAGCCACAGAGCTGAGAACACAACCCAGCTGCCTTGCCAGCAGTCACCTGTTCGAACCACCTCCCTGGCCCAAGAGTGGGTAATTCTCGTCACAACACATGCTAAGAACCACCTGGTTTCCAGCTGCGTTACAAAAAGGTTCCTGCTGCTCTGATGCCTCCTTTATTTTCAATTACAGAGGGATCTCTTATGCTCTTTCATAGACCGTGGTTTCAAACACCACCTTCCCACAAAGGAAAGATTTACCAGCCAGCTTAGAGTTAATACAGGAACGATATCGTACCAAGTGAACGAGCAGCCGGGAAGATGGGCACTGAATATCAATTATCTCAGGCTGAAGTCAGACTCCTTGAGTAGATTTTTTCCCACCCCTAAGTGTTTTTTTCTGAGCTTTATTCCCCCTTTGCTTTGATAAAGATCATTTTCCTCACTCTGTTTTTTGCTGTGTGTTTCAAAGAGAGAGATGGAATCAAATATTTGGGTAATGTATTTAGCTTGCATGTAGGGTTTCTTTTTCCACCCGAGCAGCATTACCCAAATATTAGGCTACAGTGATCCTTTAAAAAAAAAAAAAAAAAAACAACCACATCAGCAGCTTTCACTCTCTCGGACCCAATCCAGGGGCTAGAAATGAACCTCAAAAATCTCACCTCAATAAAAACTGAACTAAATAGACATGCTCTGCAGGAATTAGAGGTATCAGCATTCCCTGCAGCAATTTTTGCCATTAGAAGAGTTTTATATACACGTACCACCAATTAAAAAGGGAGGGTTACATTTACTCCAAGATTTAGGTTCTAGAATTTACGAGACCTAATATCCGAGCAACAGAAACTGTTTCACGAAAAAGCAGTTTACAGGGAAGTGAGAGGATTCCATTTCAATCTCCTCCTGTAATGCGGGACACCCAAACGCTGCCATGCTAGACTAGTGCAGCAGGAAGTGACTCTGGCTAATCTAGTTTCACTCTCCTTGCTGAATGAAATGAAAGTAGAGCACTGGCCCGGGATTTAGGAGACCCTAATTCTATTCCCAGCTCTGTCACCCACCTGCTGTGCAACCTTGGGCAAGTCACTTCCAAGCTCCGTGCCTCAGTTTCCCCTCCCACTCCTTGTCTATTTAGATTGTAAGCTTATCAGGGCAGGGATTGGGCGCAAGGGGGCCCTGATCTTGACTGGGGACCTCTGGGCAGTAATTTAGGCCAAGAATGTTCAAAGTCCAGCATGACCTGGATTTTCTGAGCTCCAGTTTAACCAGGGGTGAAATGATATCCCCTGTGATTGTGGCAAATATAGTAACTCCGTTCCCCTGTGACTCCACCCCTGCATTGCTTAGGGAGCTCCACTGGTTGAGCTCCAGCTCCAAGGAACATCTAAAATTCACAGAGGGAAGCAACTGGTTAGCCAAACCCCGGGTTTAACCACGGATTTGGCTGTCACCAGGGGCTGGGGTTTACTCATCTACACTCTTTATCTTGACAGTGGCTCAAATGCTAGTTCGAAGGGGCTTTCAAGGGGGGAACGGGGGTGCAGTGGTCCGTAGGGTTGCACGGTACCGGCTCCTCCTGCGCTCTCCAAGCTGTGCCGTGCCCTGGCACCAGAGCATGTCCCAGCACAGCTAAAAGTCATTCAGGGGCCGGACAGAACCATCCGGCAGGCCAGATCCAGCCTTCGGGGCACCCGCCGGACCACCCGCGAATGCGAAATGTTCTGAAACTGGGATAAAACCCTGACTCTACTCAGTGCCTGAGGCCCAGTCTCTCTTTGCTCACTGCATTCAGCCTGAGTCACTTCTTGATGGTCTGCTCTATGAAGGGACTTACACTGGCCTCCCATCATCATGCCATCTGAGCTCCTCAAACTCCTTCCATATTTATCCCCTGGGCAGTAGGGCAGTGCTAGTACTCCCATTTTATAGAGAGAGAGCTGAGGCTAAGTGATTTGCCCAAGCACACAACAGGAAGTCTGTGGCAGAGCAGAGAATTGAACTTGGGTCTTCCAAGCACTATGCTAGGGCCTAACCACTGGGCCATCCTTTCTCTACCGTGACATGCCAGCAACCCAAAGCTGCACACGGGGCGGAGAAGAATTAACATGACCTCAGACTGCCATTGGATGCTGTCACCAGACTGCACCCACACACAGGTAATGCTCATGACTCAATGGCGCTCTGGTGATGCTCCCCTTGGGTCCGTGGGTTTACTGAAGTCAGATGCAGCAAGACACAAAGGCGCTACGGCGAGAGAGAAAATGACCGGGGAAGAACACATGAGCCAAACTGGGGCACGACAGATTGCATGCAGAAGGAGGAAATTGCAGAAGCACGTAGGAAAAAGAAAAGGGAGAAAGCCCCTGAGCCAGCTGACCTGGATGCACTAATGTCATTGGGAAGAGAAGCCATTAAGCAATTCACAAGTCTGTCCGATGATATTCTTAAGAAAGAGAAAATGCGGGTGAATGGCATAAAAAGCTCCTGATGCACATTTTTAAACTTTAAGGAGATATTACACTGTGTGCTGATTATCGCCAAGCTTACGTGACGTCTGTGACATACTATACCTTGGGGGAGCATCTTGTAACCCCCATATTCCTCATTTACATATAATTGTGATATTGCATATAAAGCATGTCATGTGAGGTATCAGAGGAAAGGTTATGATCTGCTGAAAGTCATTTCTCTATCCATAGATGTGTATCATGAATGCATATGAAGTTATGAGAATTGTGTTGTATGGCTGTCACGTAAAACATGCTGTAAATTGGGGAATCAGCCAGATATCAGCTCCCCAGAGGCAAGAGCAAGGAAAGTAACCAACGCCCGGAAGGGGTGTCAAACAACCATTGTCCAGCAAGGGAGCTACAATGCAATCACTCACCTGCATAAGGCCACACCAGGGGAATTGCTCAACCTGGCCTGGAGACTCAGCAAAGCCCCCCAGACATGCCTGGACTTGTGTTCCCCAAGCACATGGGACTGAGGGTATAAAACAGAACACAGGGGCCTCATGCTTGGCCTTTCTCCTGCCCCCACCTACGCTGCAAGCAACAAGGACACCCTGAAGACTCCAACTGAGGGGACTGGCCCAGGTTTCAAGGGGTGAAATCTGTGTCCTATGAACTGCAATGTCCAGTGGGGTGAGAAAAACTGCTTAATCTCGATGTTTCCCAGTCTAATAGGGTTGAGAGTTTAGACTGTGTGCTTATATTTTCTTTTCTTTTGGTAACTAACTAACTTTTTGCCTATCACTTAAAATCTCTCTTTTGTGGTCAATAAACTTCTTTTACTATTTATCTTTACCAGTGAGTTTGCCTGAAGCGTGTGGCATATCTGCTCAGGTTTTGCAAAGGCTGGTGTATGTCCACTTTCCACTGATGAAGTGGTGAACCAATTAATACATTTGCACTGCTCGTCTTGAGCAGTGCAAGACGGTATATTCCGGAGGTACAGTGCTGGGAGGATTTGGCTCTGGTGCCTTTCTCTGTCTGATTCAATCTAGCTGGGTATGGGGTCTCCACATGCGGTTGTGCTGAGTGATAACAGCACCTGGAGGGGTTTGCTGCTGGTCACTAGCAAGGCATTGTGAGACAGCCCAGACTGGAGAGAGGTCAGGGGGCACAGCAGTCCCACAGTCTCAGGCTGCACCCCGGGGATCCCGTCATAAGGTATGAAAGCATGGGAGACGACGATTGAAAAGCATTTGCATGGAACAGTTGAAATTTGGAAGGGTCAGGGTGGATTTATGCCTGGAAGGGATAAAATGGATGCCATATTTGTTCCACGAAACCTTATGGAGAAGTGCAGAGAAAAGAGATGGCAACTGGGCATGGTCTTTGTGGACTCTATGTACCAAGATAATTAGTTTGGTGGAGTTTGTGATGGAGTGGAGAGGTGTGCCAGAAGGAGATTCCTTCTTATCCGCAATATAGACGATGGAGTAACTGCGACAGTCAAAACCAAATGGGGCTACAGCAGAGATTTTCCAGTAAATGTTGGCCTGCACTTGGGATCAGCATTGAGCTCTTGTTGGTTTGTACTGGTCTTGGATGTGATAAGTGAGAATATATGAAGGGAGCCACCTTGGAATAAGCAGTTCGCTGGTGACGTTGTGATATGTACGGAGACCCGGCAAACCAACTCTGAACAGCGGCAACACAGTGAAAGTTGAGTGAATGCTGGTAAGACTGAAGTGATGAAAGCTGAAGGAGGAGGACCCACCATAAAAAGATATCACAGGCAGGCGGCTTAGAGAGTGAAAGAATACCTAGGATCAGTGGTTGCTGACAATGGTGCCCCCCGGCGTGACACCCAGCCTCGTGCGAAAGCTGCTTGGTGCAGATGGTGGGAGCTGACCCGCTTGTGACAAAAAGCTGCCAGTAAAGTTAAAAGGAAAAGAATATAAAACTGTAATTCAACCTATCCTAAGGTACGGAACAAAGACTTGGCCAGCCACATGAAAATAAATCTGAATGCTCTCCACCACAGAGATGAAGGTGTTGAGATGGTCAAATGCGACAGGAAATGAAATGAAGTTACACCTCTACCCCGATATAATGCTGTCCTCGGGAGCCAAAAAAATCTTACCGCGTTATAGGTGAAACCACGTTATATCGAACTTGCTTTGATCCACCGGAGCGCGCAGCCCACCCCCCCGGAGCGCTGCTTTACCGCGTTATATCCGAATTCGTGTGATATCGGGTCGCGTTATATCGGTAGAGGTGTATAAGGGGCCTAAGATTGGATTGCCCCAACTGAAGACAAGTTGAGGGAGACAAGGCTACATTGGAATGGACGTGTCCAGCAGAGATCTGAGACTTATAGTGATAGGCCAGCCCCTGCAATAATCATGGATGGAAGATGACCAAGGACGAGGCCAAAGACTTGGTACAGGGACCAGATATCGGCAGACCTTAGAGAGACCAATTTGCAAGACAGCCAGGTGTACAATCAGGAGTTTTGGAAGAACTCTATAAAAGTCGGCAACCCCAAACAGGGAAGTGGCAAGAAAGACGATGACCATGACTTAGCAAGGTTAAAATAGCCTGATCCCCTGGCCCTGTGCCATAAGCCACAGGGCAAAGGCTCCATCTAGCCGGCTTTTTGAAGTGTTCTTTGCACACGTGCTGAGCAGCACCCCTTCTGAAGGACATGAGCGTTATACTGTGTACAACGTCCCAGAACCAAACTCAGCACATGCCGTTGATCAAACCGCCAATTGTGATGCAAGAGACCGGAAACTGGAGTCAGGAGAGAAAGAACACAGAGGCTCAGCCTTCAGCTCCTCAACAATGAGAATAACAATGAGGCGAGAATTCAGATGCTGATACGCAGACGGTGCTCAGGGAAAGTAGGACACAAGTGTACCACGGGACACAGGCACGGAGAATCCCAGCCAGACCACCCCCAGTGTGTTTCTAGCCTTCTGCTCCAGCAGAAGCTCCTGCCACATGGGCAACGCACTGGCTAGCACAATAGCACTTCAATGCCTCCGATTTTGGATTTGGACAACCCTTAGGATCCTCCAGAGCAAGCCATTCCCTTCCACTGTGTCAGTGTCTCACCAGGCAGCACCATGAGGACTCTGGCTAACAGAACATGGGCCCAGATACCATGGTGAGGGGTGTGGTAGCAATACCAAGACACAAAGAGGGAAGTGTGGAATTTCAGTACTGCCCTGCCTGTTCCAGGCAGTTTGGAGACTTCATTGCCACAGGGGCCACGTGCCTCCCATACAACTTCTGCTGAACTTAAAACACTCATCACTTAGATTAGTGGGGCCACCCTTGGGCAGAATTCTACTCAGAAGGCCCTTAACTGGGCTCCCCTACGATTCACTTGAAACTTAGTTAGTGCTCATGATTAATGCTGGGTGAAATTTTTCAGCCAAAACTTCCCCCACCTCTCGGTGAAAAATGCAGATGCAGCAATGCCGAAACATTGTGTGTCCGTTTCGCCAAATGATTCACGTAAAACAAACAAAAAACAAAAACAACAACCCACCCCAAATTAAGAAAAAGTCTAAACTCATTTTCAGTTTGAGACTTCAACTTTCGTTAGTTTTAAAAATCCAAAAAGGCGTAAAACCCACTCAAAAAATCAAGACCAAGCCTTTTGTTTCGGGTCGCATGACACATTGTGTTCGAACCAAAACATATTTTCGGAATTGCCAGCGAGCCAAAAACGCCGTTATTCGCACAGCTCTGC
This sequence comes from Platysternon megacephalum, assembly GCA_003942145.1. Lineage (NCBI taxonomy): Eukaryota > Metazoa > Chordata > Testudines > Platysternidae > Platysternon > Platysternon megacephalum. The sequence continues at coordinate 6,726,082 of QXTE01000014.1, read as the reverse complement.
AGGTGAGAACGGTAGGCCCAACAGCTTCTGTTTATCCACAGGACAGTTTCTGCATGGCTGGCACCAAGGCAAGCTTCCCCACTGTCCCATGCCAACAGGATTCATCCCGAACCTCCTGCGGCGAGAGAGAGTCGTGGAGCCTGAACTCTTAGTCCTTGGCCTCTCTGCTGAGACTGCCAATGGGGATGGTGTGTGCTATGGACACTGGGAACCAGACTGACACAAACTCCCTCAATATAGACCATTAAACAGCTTTCTGTCTCTACTGACCCAGCCTCCCTCCCTCCCTCAGACACGGATGCCCAGCTAGCCTGTACTCTGTTCAGGATCCTTCTAGCATTTGCGGAAGGGAACTAGCAGGGAGCTCACAGGAGGAAGGGCGCCCTCTCCCACACCCAGGCCGTCAGTCGCGCCTTCTCCTCACAGTGCCCTTCCAGCCCAGCTCCCCGCCATACTCACCCTGCAAGCCCGTGACTTCACTCTCCTTCTCCCGCTGCAGCTGCACGTATTTCTGGCTGTGGGTCTCCAGCGTCTTGCGATGCTCTAGTTTCAAGCTGTTGTGCTGCAGCTGCAGGTCGAGCAACTGTTTCTTGACATCTTCGTGCTGGTTCTGAACGGGAGGGGAAAAAAAGCAACACTCAGGGTTGGTGCAAACCACCCCCCCTATGGCTGTCTGATTCCCTCTGCTGGGACGTTTCCAAAGCACTGGCAGCGCATGCCTTTGCCGTTCCACCTATCCAGTAAAGGGCCCGCTCTGCAGCCCATCTCTGCCTCACTCCCCCATCTCCAAAGTCCCCCTGGCACCCAGGTAACCGGGAACAGAGTTAAAGCCAAAAGTCCATTCAACGCTTGTATTTTTCCTGGCCCTCTCCCCACTTAGACACATGCTAGAAGAGTTTACAGAGTAACAGCCCCATGCTCTGCAGTAGCCACACCGCAAGCTGAAGTGCCCTCAGCTCCATGACTGCAGTGCTACTTCCAGTGCTGATCACCCAGACAGTTATTATTTTAGTGCAGGGGTAGGCAACCTATGGCACGCGTGCCAAAGCCGGCATGCGAGCTGATTTTCAGTGGCACACACACTGCCCGCGTCCTGGCCACCGGTCCGGGGGGCTCTGCATTTTAATTTAATTGTACATGAAGCTTCTTAAACATTTTTAAAACCTTATTTACTTTACATACAACAATAGTTTAGTTATATATTATAGACTTAAACGTTAAAATGTATGACTGGCACGCGAAACCTTAAATTAGAGTGAATAAATGAAGACTCGGCACACCACTTCTGAAAGGTTACCGACCCCTGTTTTAGTGCGATCTCACGGTGCTGGACTGGCAACCCAGGAGACTGCAGGCAGCTGTTCTGCCCACGGACAAGTGTCACCCACACACTCTACTTTACACACACGCCCTGGAGCTGGAGGGACACGTGTGCAGGCGAGAGGGTTGAGGCTCCATGCTCCACACAATCCCGGCCTCATGACTGAGGCTGTGAAGGCCGCAGTCAGTTAGAGCCACTCACAACGGTGGGTGTCGGGCTGTCAAAGCTTGTCCGACGGGATCCGGGACTGTGACCCGCCTGCTTCTTTCATTCAGGCCTCTGATGTGTTCCAACCACTAAGTAACCCCGGGTGACGTTTGGGGCTATGAAGTTCCCATATGGGACTATGAATTCCTGAGAGCTCGGGGNGGGGGGGGGGGGGGGGGGGGGGGGGGGGGGGGGGGGGGGGGGGGATTGGGATCCAGGCTTTTGGCTCAGACCCATTATAAAAATGGCAGCAAGCCACAAAATTGCCTGGCCCTTTAAGCCCAGAAAACTTCATATTACTGCCAACAAAGCTGACAGTGGGGAGGAGCAGGACACGGAGATCTGTTTTCAGGGGTTCTTTGCCCTCTTTTTCCCCCGGGGTAGAGAGTGGAGGATTCCTCTTGAAGTTGGTTCCTGTAGTGAGGCGCCAAAAAATTCCAGACACGTCAAGGAGAGAGTTTCTAACCCACGCTGAGGGAGGGATTTGGGGGAGGAGGGGCCCGAGAAGCCGAGGGAAGAAACTTCTCTGTTCTGAGTAACAGTAGGGGGAAGAAAGAACTGGCGTCTCCCGATGGAAGCCACCCAGCTTAACGCAGCGCATGGTGCACGTTCACCGGGAGGGAGTGCCGTTACTTGTCCCAACGTCTCCAACCGGCCGATGGATTTAGCACGTGTTTTCTTGGAGACGCTCCTCACCCCACGTGGCCTCCTGCTGTGTTACGTTCAGTTTTCATTGGTCTGGCACACGGCTCTGGATTTCACCCAACGTTCCAGCCAAAGACCATGACCTTCCCTTGCCTTATGCATGTGGCACGCTGCACCAACCCAGATGTCCTTTCCAGAGCTCCTGCCGCACTGCAGGACGTTACACGGAAGGACAGAAGAGGTTTCCACAGGGTGTGTAGTTTGATCTGCTAAGCCAAGTTTCCTGAGTCCCGCACCTTTAAACAGGACAAATCCCCTTCCTGCTGCCATTTTGCATCCCGACGTTGCCTGCCAAGCGCACACACACTGAGCTCTTGCATGGGGGATTTACTTTTGTTCTCTTTTGGGTTTGCCTTCTGAAAACCTGCTAGAGAACCCCCTCTCCACTAGTACAGATGGCTCGGAGCTGGAGGGAGTCCCACATCTGCTGCTTCAATATGACCCGTGGGTGACATGTACGGCCAACAGGCCACATATCAGCTCTGCTCCAGACAAAGGCGAGGGCACTGGGACCAGGGGCCCTAACGAGACTCATGGGCTGGGTTCAGAGGGAGCGGAGTTTCAAAAATGCAGGGTGAAATAATTTGAGAACAGACTCCGTCTCCCTGCCTAGAGAACAAAACATGCCGAGACATCCTTTTGCTCAAACCCAGTGAACCAGAATTCACCTCCTTTTGGTTTCCCATAGTAACCCATGGAGTCCTTCCACACTTAGTTTGCCAGCACCAATTACATATACAAATCGACCGGCTCGCAGGTGAACTCCTGGCCCTTCAATACAATAACTCTGCAGGGCTACAGCAGTAATTCCAATTTGTTTCCCTTAAATGATTTTTTTTAAATGCCATCAGTGCTTGGAGTCATCCTCGCAGCTTCATAGAACAATGGGACGTACTTTTATAGGGCCTTCAGATCTGTGGGAAGTCCATAGCACAACCCGTCTCCTGCTGAACAATCTTACTCAGAGCAATAAGGTAAAGAGAGAGAAGCCACGGTCCTCACATACATATAGTACGGATGAAAATAGTATCTCATAATCCACAGAGTTCTCCCAATGCTGATTGATGATTTGTATTGCAGTAGCACCTGGAGACGCCAGTTGAGATCTGAACCCCACTATGTAAGCGCTGTATAGAGGAGAAGAGACCGTTCCTGCCACAAACAGTTACAGTCTACACAGACAAAGGAAGGATTACGATCTCCATTTTACAGAGATAGTCTCTCTTTGCTCAGTTCCCTAATCGACTTGCCCAGGTCACCCAGGGAGTCTATGGCAGGATCAGGACCTGAACCCAGATCTCCAGAGTCTCAGGGTATGTCTACACTACAAAAGAGGTGTGTCCTTAACTAGGGTTAGCGAACTGGAGTTAAAATAGCAGTGAAGAGATGGCAACTTGGCGTTTAACTAGGGTTAGCTGCTCAGGTTGAGCCCCAGGCTGCTCTATGGGCTTTAACCCGAGCTGCTAACGGAGTTGCTGTGTCCTCACTGCTATTTTAACCCAAGTTAACCACTCTGCGTGAAGAACACACCTTTTCTGCAGTGTAGACATACCCATTGTCCAGCTCCTTCACCACAAGAGCATCTTTCCCTGCTTGCCATTTTAAAATAAGCTACAAAGAACTGTAATGGTTTGTGAACGCAAGGCTTACTAGGGGTCCAAAATAATTTAAACGTACATGCTCCAGGGGATTGGTCAGCCACAAATCAGCCTCAGGAAAAATATTCTGCTTAGAGCAAACTTAATGGTTTAAAAATGCTTGTAACTCAAAAGTGGGAAACATCAAGAAATAGGGAAAGCGAGGCAGCGAGGTTAAATAACTTGCTTGAGACCTCAGTCAATGTTGGGGAGAGAAGCCATGAGTCTTGGCTGCCATTTTACCCTTTACAAGTACACCGAGTATTCACACCTTGCGGTGTACCAAGCCAGATGTCTGGCATACACGGCACATGGTTCATTTTATAAACGCAGGAGGACTTCTCAAGTCCCAGGAGCAGCCTGGAAGTGGGTCCCTCAACAGCTCCAACAGGGTTGCAGTGTCCAGAGCTTCTGGGACCGTGCAAAAGCAACTGCACGGCCCGAGTGAGTGTGGTATGCTCCAATCTGTGGAAAAAGGCATCGAGCATAAACTCAGCAAGAGAAGCCAGTGGCAAGTTTGGAGCCAGAGACAGGTGGTCTTAACCAGAAGGTCTGACTGCTGCTTTCGGCTTCATGTTCACCCAATTCCTGTAGACAAAAAACACACAGGAACAAGTTTAAACCTGGAGAGTGATCCAATACCACGTGTTGCAGAAGCATGACCACTACCGTCCTGGTTGTGAGCAGGGATTGAGCCATGACCCTCTACAATTTGAACCAAAGTCCAGTAACTGAGAACTATAACAGACTCCTCTCTGCTGTGGAATGGGCACAAGTCGGGTTGAGAACACACTCAGTAGTGCATTGCACCAAGAACAGAGAACGTGATGTACTGCAAGCAAGCTCACATTGAAATAAATAAAAAATAATAATATATGGAGATATACCTATCTCATAGAGCTGGAAGGGACCCCCAAGGGTCATCGAGTCCAGCCCCCTGCCTTCACTAGCAGGACCAACTTTGCCCCAGATCCCTAAGTGGCCCCCTCAAGGAACTCACAACCCTGGGTTTAGCAGGCCAATGCTCAAACCACTGAGCTATAATTAACAATAATTAATTAGCACTTTTAGCTGCAATCCTTCTCTAATACATTCACAGTGGACTTACATATGTCCCTTTTTAATGTGATTTCAGCCAAATATAGTTTGAGATTACTTTCTTACATTAAAATAATTGATTGACTTAATATAAAACTAAATTTTTACAATTAATTTTTATTAAATTTATTTTAAAAAGGAATTCACGGAGAGATGCCTCTTGGATTAAATTACACTGACATTTCATTAGCCTTGGATCAATTTTTCTTATTTATTTATTTTAAAATAGTGGGTTGCAGGGCAAGTTTTTTGCTCAGTTTTTGGGTTGCAGACCAAAGACTGATTTTAAAGATCTGGCCTGTGGGAAGGATGGTCCAGTGGTTAGAGCACTAGCTGGCAGCCAGGGTTCAATTCCTGGCTCTGACACCAACTTCCTGTGTGACCTGGGGAAAGTCACTTAGTCTATTTGTGCCTCAGTTTCCCGCCTGTAAAAAAATAAAAGGGAGGGGGGGCACTAATCCATTCCTACTTCAGAGAGGTGTTGTGAAGTGCTCAGATATTATGGTAATGGAAGCCATAAAGTATTTAAGATGTATTATGGATCTATCATAAAACTTCATTCAGTGTTCCCTACATCAAGCCCTTCAATTTGCAGCTGAGCAAGGGTATATCTTTTAGAAAGACATCTAGTCTTGGAGAGGTTGAGAATCACTGATCTGTGCCAAGTGGAATACGGCATAAAACCCCTACATTCACTTTCCTGCTCAGAGGGTGAACAGTGCCCAAGACCTCTCTGCCAGCTGCAAATTTAATTCTGGACAGCATCTGGAGATATGCAGTACAAAATAAACAGTTCTCTCGTGGCTTACAAAGCAGCTCTGCAAATGTCAGTTTAGAAAAATGAAGAGGTAAATAATACATGCCCTGTACCATGAGTGCTAGGAAAATGCCATTCATTGCAAGATCCCAGAGTATGGCAATTTTAGGAGGTCCTGGTCTACAAATCTCTTTCATTCAAATCCAGCTCTTCGCCTTTGCAGACAGTAAATGGTGACGGGTGCATTCTTCTGATGAACGTTTAAAAAAAATTCAGTCTCCACTCGAGATGCAAAGAGTTGTGAGAAATCACATCGCAGACGAGACAGCAGCAATCCAGTCACAGGCTTCTGCTACTTGTGGAGAAAGCCACACACCTTCCAACATGAGACTCATTTCCTGTCACAAATGTTTATCACACACAGATACAGAGGGAGCAGCAGCCCGTGAGTCAAGCTGGTGGCTTCTCTCATATATGCGCCCTTTCCTCTAGGAAGCCAGAAGAGGGCCTCAGTTTCCCCTCGGTGGAAGAGGGGATACTGTCTACTTTGCAGGGATTCTGTGAGGTTTAATTCCCTCCCATTTGTGAAGCAGGTTGAAATCTTCAGATGGGAGGTGCAGTAACAGCACTAAGGAACATTTTGATATGCTCCCCTCTCACACAGGAAGGCAGAGAGTGTTCCAGGGTCCAGGTGGAATGGGGGGGAAGGGGGTGATGGAGAGGGGCAACCCCAGTGTGGAAAAAGACTAAGGGACATTTGTCCTGGGCAAGTTCTGCTCCCAGACAGGCCTGTGCAAGACGCGAGTTCTTTCACAGGAGGCCCTTCCGTGGTGTTGTGCGCAATTCCCCCTCCTCCAATTTTGGTTTTTTGGGGAAATTTTGACAAAATGCCCATTTTTTATTTTTGTGTAAAACTTGTGGAAATGTGTATTTCCCCCCTCACATTTGAGGCTGCAAAGCCAGATTTGTCTGACAAAGAGCTTCCGCCCCGCCCCTCACTCGGCACGCAGCCCTGTTTCCAGTTAGCTGGGCTTTCCGCTTGGAACAGTTCACACACACCTAGTGAGGGAACCCTGCTTTGCGATTCTCCTCAGTCCCTCGCTTGGCAGGGCTCCTGTATGCTGAACTTCCCAGCAGGTAGGGTGATCGTACACAGGTGTGGGGCAGGAACTCTAGGGGCCCAGTTCAGTCAGTGGAAGGAGTTGAGTGGGAATTTGACTGGGCACTGAAAGGACCCCAGGAAGAAGCTTTTTCTATCTGGTCATGTCCCCCAGCCCATGCCCACCTCCTCCAGTACAACAGAGAAACGCAGGCCGCAGGTTGATATAGATCTAACACAGAAAGCTAACGATAGGCCTGTAGGCAGAAAGGAAACTGCAGAAAGGGAAGGTGCTGCTGACACAGCCGTTTTCTTAACTGATTCGGCCCTATCCGGCTCTGCACACGCAGCAGCCCTCATAACAGACAGACAGGGCACCCTCTCCTTCACCCAAATCAAGCTTTCAGGCCCAGGGTGTCTCATTTTCACTCAAGATCGCCGTGGCATTCAGCTATCACCTAGAGGCACAATGACACGTCAGGCGCAATCAGCATCCCCTGTGCAGCTATCCTTATGGAAGGTTCATTGACAATAATTGCTTGTAGCTCCTATTCCCTCCCAATGGCCCGTAACAGCTCTCAGAATGGGGCAAGTGGGCAACAAAAGAGCAGTCAAAGGCAGATCCTTTGCACCAATGGCTTCACTGCCAGATCCCGTGGTGCTGGCACCTCCTCCTTACCCAGACCACAGCTCCTTGGCATCCTGTAAAATAGGTGATACAGAACAGCAGCCAGCCTTGGAACCCGTTACACAGCACCCTTCATCCAACACACCTTTCCACACAGTAGTTACGCCACCTCACGCTCCGGTGAGGACCTTATTATCTCCATTGTGCAGAGTTACAGATATTAATGACTTCCCAAGATCATACAGCAAGTCACTGGTAGAAATGGGACTGGAAGCCAAGAGCCCCCACACCCAGTTCTGCTGCTCTAGCCACTCGACAGCACAGTCTCCCAGCACCTGTGTGTTAGTCAAACCTTTTGTGAAAGGCTGAGCGGATTCAAAGTGAGGGGGAAATAACTGTTTCATTGTTTCCAACATGAGCCCTATTGGGTCACAATAGGAGGGCAAGATCCATGGTATAACCCAGGCACAGACAGTTCTGGAAGTTTAAAAGGGCATGATGTTAATCTACCCGGCCATGTCTTCACTGCAGAAACAGGTGTGTTTTCACCAATCATGCACTGACTTACCTTCAGTATCTTATGCTGTGAACTGAGGGCCCCATATCTGTTCATAGAATCTTGCTGTAACAAATATCATAAAAACATTAGAATGCAGAAGATACAGAGGCAGATCAAAAACACACACAAACATCAGTGTGGCTATATAATCATACCATTAAAAGTACATGCAAATCAAAGCACATGATGTTTGGTCTCCTGTATAAGACTAAGCATTGTATCCATTTAACCTAAGAAGGGTCACTTCTCAGGGAGTGCTGCTAGAATGGATTAGTTTAAAATAACCAAACTACTAGTTTAGTCTGGGCAGGAAACAGTTTTCCTGTCCCATGAGACATTTTTTTTTTTTTTTTTTAAATGTCAAAAAGTCCGATCACAGATTGGACAAAAACTTGAAAGGTTGAAAATTTTGTGAACCAAAAATCCAAAAACATCCCTTTGGTTTGGGTTAATCAAAATGTTTCTTTTTGATAATTTTGAAACATTTCATTTTCAATAAATTTTTTAGTGTAAAATGTATTAACATTTCTAAGTGAAAAGTTGTTTCGAGACCAAAAAAAACCAAACAAAAAACACCTCAATCTGATTTGACAATATTGAAATGAGAGGCTTTAGCAACCTGGAAACTTTTTTTTTTTTTAAACCAAAAGTTTTTCAGCACAGGTGTTTCATCGAACCCGCCCGTTTCACAAAAAATATTGGTTTCAAGGAATTTTTTCCAGGGTAAAGAAAATGAAGTGTTGTATTCTGCTCTCACAGTAGTGAGAATCTGGAGTAACTCCACTGACTTCAATGGAGTTACACCAGTGTAAGTGAGATCAGAATCTGGCTCCCGAGCACATGCACTGAGATGCAGACAGGGAAGTTAATTTTAATTAAGGGGCAGGATTCTGCTCTCATTCCTCTGGTGTAAATGCACAGTAATTCTCGCTGGCCTGTAATTCGCACCCGAGCACAATGGGCTGGAGGAGCTTTGTAAAGGACAAGAATTCCCTGGGAACTGGGATGTCAGCTCTTGTTAACAAGCCCTAGGGGAGACATAGACAACACAAACCCTAAGCCCTCACCTATATGCGAAAGTTACACCAGTTTAACTAAAATCCAATCTTTGCGCTGGTTTTACTGCATCAGTTTAATTCCTGGGTATGGGCACAGCTACCAGATATAAACCACATGTTTACAGATATGTAACGTGTCCAGAGAATGGTTTGCACTGCTTTAAACCAACTCGATTTTAATCAAACTAGTGCATTTAGTGTGCTGACGAGGCCCAAGACCCATTTAGACTTTCATCTGCCTGCAGCTCCACCACTTTTGTTCCTTGTGTGGCAGCAGAAGGCAACATGGTCTCTCCAACATGTACAGTTCAATGGCACCATCTGGCTCTCATTTACCTGAAAGGATTTCTTGCCATTTACTCAAACGCCCTGTTCCCTCAAGTGTGGACCTTCCCCCTCTTTCATGCACTTCTCGTTCCTCCCTGCACCCTTCCATTCGTCCCTGCTCCTAGCACCCCAAAGCTCTCTGACTCCTCTCTACCTTCTTGGCAATGACAAGTCCAGAGGACAGGGCCCAGATACTGTTTTTCCCTGTGAAAACTCAGAGCTTGCAGGGTGCAGGTGGTGAACAAGATGCAGAATTGTTGCCTTTTCACAAGCTTCTCTGCTCAGATCTGTATTTGGGCAGCTTTAAGTAGCACGGGACAGATCACAGGCAGCACCATGGAATTGCAAACTAAGCACAGTGCATAGTTATTGCTATCTTCTAACCCACAACTCAAATTATATATTCAATAGGGCACAAAATATTACCACCAAATGAGTTTCCGGAACACACAATTGCTATGGAGCTGCATAGCCATCAGTCTATTTAGCAAGTATATCCACTATGCTAATTCTATAACTGCATGGTATTTAGCAGTCTCAGTGGAACTGATTAAATGTTCCACCTAGTCTGGTGCCCTGTTTCCAGCAGTGACCAATTTCAGATGCTTCAGGGAGGGAGTAACAAGTCCTATAATCTAAAGTAAGTGGGTTACCCCCAAGGGATGCATTTCTTCCTGACCCAAACCCTGAAGCATGAGGATCAAGATTCCTTGTCGTTTTTTCCCCAGTAACTGTAGATGCTCTTTACATTCACAGGAGTGTCTCACCAGTACACCCTATTAACTTCTTCATTAAAAGAGAATATACCGTTTAACCATAAAGGTTCCCCTTGGTTTTCTGTGCTGCTGTATTCACGGCACTTGGCAAACTGCAGTGAGGATATAAATGAAGAGGGGCTCTGGCATTTGCAAGTCCAGCTGTCAGGGGATTTAACACCACAAAGAGCAGTTATGGGGCTGAAAACCCTGGGATGGGACCAATCTTGCATTATTTCAGCCCCATGAATAGAGACAATAGGAAGCCTGTGAAAATCAGATGCAAACGCTGAGCTATCTGGGCTCCTAGGGACTCGAGTAATAAAGTTCTGCCTGAATTCAGCAGCACTGACACTTTCATTGCTGTTGGTCACACAGCATCACATGCACTGAACAACAGCCCTTAGTTATGCAATGCTCTCTGTTTTGCAAAGGGCCAGGGGCTACTGAAGATGATGACAAAGGACTCCCATCTCCACTGAAAGATGCCCTTGCCCCACCCCCGAGGGGAAACAGACACACACACACACACACACCCTTTCAGGCAGACGGGGGTTGGCAGTAAAACCTATCAACTTTGCTACCATAGGCTGAATAACGAGCAGAGCCCAACTGCCTCCATGAACCCCCCCGCCGCCGAGACGCATCGTTTTGCTTTGGCTCTCTGCACCAGGTAGCTGGTCATTTAACATGCAGATTGTTTGTGACAAACACCCATCTCCCATTGGGACAGGGCTACCGGGAGAGAGGCTGTTACTACTCATAATCTCCCCCAGACTCCGTTCTGCTGCCACGCTCTCACCCACGGACCAGGAGAAACCATTTACCCCCGTCGCAGTGACAGACAGCGTCTATAGCTTCCCTGCAGTATAGTCCCTCTCTCTTCTGTGCTGTCCCTATGCTTTGTTTCGCAGGTGAACAGAATTCTGTCCAATACAAAAAGACAACTGGCCTTTCCTTCGCCAATAGGCAGCTGAACAGGACTCCATGATGCCACAGAGGCTAGAAGTAGTCTGGTCACTCAGTTTGCCATTTACAGATCTGGGCAAACAATAGGGACTTGGGCTAGCAACATCCCCCGAGAGAGACAGTTCCTTTCTCCTTCCCAAATGAGTTGAAATAGACCCTTACTCACATAAGACTAATTGTTTGTGTAGACAAGTTCACAGCAAGCTGGGGTGTGAATCTACTACGCACTAATCTGCTGCGGACTAACTAACTGTCCATATGGACCCTGCTGATGCATGTTAACAGTTTGGGCTTGTCTACACGGGAACATCCAGGAAGATTAATCTGAATTAACTAAAGGTGTGAATTTGAAGTGAATTAGTTAAACCACATTAAATCCCAGTGTGAATGCTGTTATTCAGAATTAAGGTGGCTTAATTCAGTTTAGTTTAATTCACTTTGGAAATGAATTCAGATAAACTGAATTAAGGCCACTCTAATTCTGAATGAAGCTGTTCACACAGGTGTTAATGAGGTTTAACTAATCCAGTTCAAATTCACACCTTTAGTTAATTTGGATTAATTTTTCTGTATGCCCCCGTGTAGACAAACTCAAACTGTTAATGCAAGTCAGCAGGGTCCACATGGACACTTAGTCCACAGCAGGCTAGTGTGGGAAGGATTCACACCCCAGCTTCCCAGGAACCAAACATTCACATAGACAAGCCCTTAGACCATTAATGATGAAGTGACCCAGGATTCATCCTGATGGGATACCTCTTGGCCCAAAACTCTAATGCCAGCATCATCCCCAATGAGTCTTTTTTCACTTCCCTCTGGGTAGCTGTATGTTGGTGTGCAGCTGTGGAAATACTAAAAGGACCTCTCTCTATCTCTCAAACACACACAGGAACGTACTGTACCTACCTTCTCTTTGTTGAGTGCCTCTTGAGCTTCTAATTTATACACCAAAAAATCTAGAAAGGAAAAAAGAAGAGAGAGTTTAATTGGATGGAATTTACAAGGATCTCTTTTAGATGTTCAGAAGGAGAAAAACTCCTAACCGGACAAAAGGCTGTGATACAGCCCGAAGGAATGCCGAAGCTTTTAAGAGACTTAAAGAACACGGAGGTCCTTTCTGCTCTGTGCAATCAAAGACTGTGTAGTACTTTCCATTAGACCTGTCTGCCATGGCCAAAATTTCCCTTCTTCCCACTACAGTACAGTGTTCTAGATGGCTGCCACTCTGCACCCCAGGGATGGCAGCATTTCAGCGGTGCAAAGATTGCGCAATTCTTTGGGGGTCCTTTGAGACGAAAGATGCTAGTGAGAAATACATTTTAAAGCTACACAGTGGCATCTCTCCCAGCACGGCGGTGGGCTTGAAGGAGAACATCAGCGGCACAGCTACAGCATACACAGGTGGAGGAAGCAGTGCATCTTACAGCAAACCGATTTATCTTCACACAAATTTCACCAAGGGCTGGCTGGTAAGCACTAGCCACAGTGAGCCAAAGCCAGCTCCACGAGTCCAAAGAGAACCTTGGGACACGATTTACATAGGAAGGCTGGACTGTCAATTCTTTAGGGCAGGAAATGTCATTGTACTGCATGTACAACACCTGATCGGGGTCCCTAGGCACTACCATAAAACAAATCATAATAAAATGATTCAAAGGGACTCAACTTAACCCACTGCAAGAGGCAAAACGTGAAGATAACGGTGTCTAGGGTTAAGGAAAACACAAGTGTAGCTGCATTAGATCCAGAAAGCCCTTTGAAAAGCGGGTCTGTCCTTTCCTGAGGCTTTATTGCTTATGCCAAGCGAGGGACCCAGTTGCTGGCTCTGGCCCCCTCAAGCTCCCATGACCTCTCACCTCCCTTCAGTGCCCACTCCGCTCTGGCACTGCACCTCAACGGGGCCCTACAGCACCAAGCTGCTATTCCGGGCTTGCGTCCCCTTGCCAGCTTCGAGCAATGTCCGTCGATTCCCCCATTGGTCCAGTCTTGGGGCCACACATGCAGCTCTGCTAACGCGTCTCGTTGTCCTGCTCTGCAGCATCCCCCGATATTCCAGTGCTTGGGCCTCTAATTGAGCTGCCTGGTGGATACTTTGATGTAAATAAGAGTCCAGCAAAGCGAGATGCACACATTTCCACGTGCAACCCAACTCCAGTAGACAGGCGTAAATAGCACTGCGTTCAGTCCTGTCGGCACCAGCCAATGGGGAAGCACTGGCTCCTGCAAGCCTCACAAAGGTGTATCATTTATTTGCTACACTGTGTCCTCTTAGAATGGGAGGTCAGGTGAATTCCCCACCCCACCTCGGTACTAACTAGATCCGATCACGGTATTGTAGATCTGTCATTGGAATTGGGAAAGGGATTCAATTATTTGGTGTCTGCCTGCGTGCTCCTCCCTCTGAATCAAACACACAAATAAGGGCCTTTCCATGAAGAACGTGGCATTGGTGCTCTCATGCATCTCCCAAATTCCCACCACCAGGGTTCCCCTGCATTCTCCAGAGGACTGTCACTGCTGGAAGAGACGCAGCTCCCCTAAACAATCAGGATCTGACAGGGCCAGCCCTCGTTGCTGAAGGTACCACATCAGGGGAGCAGGAGTTAACACAGAATAGTTTGACCCCATAATGTATTGGTGGGCTTGCAGAGACCAGCACAGGGCCAGAAGCACCCATACTTTGTCCAATCAGTTCTAAAGCCAGAGATTCCCTCCCTTGCTCAGCTCAGTCATCAGGGCTGCAGTGAGATCAGAAGTGAGCTCCGACGAAGCACCAGACAAGGGGGTGATACCTTTGGGAGCACCAGTGTGCCTCAGATTTCTCCCTCCTACTGCGAGAGCAGCCTCACCAAGACGCCTTCTCTGTGCTCTCACTCCCAAGAAGGCTGTGTGAATCATTACTGCCAGGAGGCAGAGTGGCCCAGGGGATAAGGCACTGAACTGGGACTCAGGAGACCTGGGTTCTATTTCTTGTGAGTGACCTACTGTGATACCATGGACAAGTCATTTCCTGACATGGTGCCTCAGTTTCCCTTCACCAGCCTTTGTCCATCTTGTCTATTTACATTGTACGTTTGTTGCGTAGAGTGCAAAGGGGCCCGTATCTTGGTCAGGCAAGGTGCTATGGTACTTGGTTAGGTTAGGTAATGGCTCTATGAAACGTATGCCCCCAACTTGCTTAGAAGCTTCAGAGAAACAGAACTGCCCCTAACTGCTGTGTCACTGGGAGCCAAGCACATACCACTCTGCAGGGATGCTCTGGATGGCAGAGCTGGGGGCGGAGCTTTTCATTTTACCCCCTAAAATGCTGAGCAAACTCTAGCCCAATATTTTACAGACTTGCCACCCTTCACTTTAAGGGCACAGCAGCACATCAGCTCAGTGCACAAGCTCTTTGGGGCAGGGACCATCTGTTGGCTCTATGTCTGTACAGCGCCTGGCACAAGGGGGTCCTGGTGCAAGAACAGGACTCCTAGGTGCTACCACAACACAATGAATGGTAATCAAAACCCCCTGGGAAGGGATGGGTACAGGGAGTTAACACATTGGCCTCGCATATCCTCGTGGAGTAACCGTGCCAACTTCCTTGTGCCCCAGTCACAAAACCACTACATGGCTTGCTATATCTGGCTTCCCAAGAGGAGGCTACCCGAGTAATTGCAGAGCGTACAGCTGGTCAGGACACTGGGGAGTGTGTGGTGAAGGTTAACTGAAGACAGCGCTCCTCGTCCTTCACTTCACGAGCATCAAATGCTATGTCTGCTTGAAATAAATGGTCTACTGGACCCAGTCACGGAGAAAAGCTCCTCAGCGTTCTTAGAGCCGAGATGCACACAGCCCTGAGCCATTCAGAGTCCACGCACGCTCTGCAGCGATCCATTTGGCAGTTGCCTCATTTCCTAGAGCAACGCTGACAAACTATGAAAGAAATCTAAATATTAGAAGACAGACATTCAACATTTGAGTCAACTATTTATCCACAGACTCATGACAAACTCGGCTGATACATGTCAACGTTTCCAGAAATGCAGGGAGCTTAGGAATGAGGCCAAAAGGGAGAGACGTATTTCTCCACATAGCAGCTTTGAAGATACAAACCAAGCTGTTAAATTGCCAGCAACATTCAGGGCTAAAGTGATCTGCCATCCAGCATTCAGTGTTACTATGAGAGACAGGCTCTAGCCCCTTTGCTTCTTATTTCCTATTCAATTTCACGGTCTTAAAAATAGACGTGTTCATCTCTGCATTTCAAGCTAATGGGAGGTTTTACAATTTGTAGCCGATGTCAATAACAAAGAGCTTGCAATAATGCTATTATTATTAAGCACTTATGCAGCTGCACATCTTCAGAGCACCTTGCAAACACTGAACCTGTAATAGCTGTATTGATTTTTGTGAAACTGAACAAGCTATTTCACCTTGCCATAAAGTTTACCTATTTAAAAAGAAGAGGCACGGTCCAGTGCTGGGTTTAGTTAACGGGTTTGAAGAACTCAGATATTACGTCTCAGGTGTCAATGCAAGAGCCTAGACAGACGGGTTGATTAGACAGGGACTAAATACAGGAGTCGGAGCCATTAACTCCAGAGTTCCAATCCCTGATCTCACACCACCTCCTCCCTCTGTGGCCTCGGGTGAGTCACTAACCATTCTGCCTCAGTTTCCCCATGTGTCAAGCAGGGATAATTCCCACCTACCGCCTCATGAGGTCATTGGGAGGATTCATTAACCTTTGAACAGTGCTATGAAGGTGGAAATCACTCTAGGTGCTGTGCATTATTCCCTGGCGAGACTATTTGAGTTGCTGCCGGCCTCTGCTATGCCTGCGCAAGAGACTCACCTTCTTTAGTCTTCTTGTGCTCCCCTCGCTCTTTCTGCAGGGATCGTTCGAGCCGCGATCTGTGCTCGTACACAACTAGGGACGCGAAGAGAAAGGGAAAGCATGACATAAACCAGCCAAACAATTATGCATTCCCCTGCTTTTGCTCCCCACAGCCACGGAGTACAAGTGTGTGTAGGGGACACATCCTGAGCTCCCCCTGCAGTGGGACAGAGAATCATGCAGAGAGGCTCATGGGGGAGTGGACTTGAGCCAGCACGTCTTTCCTCCTTCTAACTTCCCCCCTCCGATTTCATGACCAGGAGACAACAGGCCCGGACTGTCTGGACAATTAGCACACGGTGGTTCGGGTGTAGCAACAAGGCCCCATGTCAAGTGCCACAACCGCCCCGTGATGCACAGCCAACCTTGGCTCCCGTGTAAATGACACTTCAGCACAAAGAAGAAGGGCCAAACACCGGGCTCAATGCTCCATTTAGGGCTGGGACTCCAACATCACGGTGGAGATACTAATCCACTGGGAGGCCAAAGCTGGTTATGCGTCAGCAGCTCCGTAGGGTTAAACAGCCCGTAGCGAACCAGCTCGGTGCGGATTGCTGAGCCACATCTATGGCAGCTCAGCACGGCTTCACTCCTGCAGACAGGGAAGGAGACAGGATTGCTGGAGCCTCTGCTCACGGAGACAGGCGCAGGCGCTTTTTCAAGCGCACGGAAAGACAGAAAAGGAAGGCACAGAACTGGAAAGATGCTCCTGGGGCACGAGAACGGCCTCCGATTGAGTCTTTGCCCCCTGGTTATTTCTGTTGTACTTCATGGGAAGGGAGGGACAGAGCAGAAATTCATCCTGAAAGAGACTCTCCACAATACAGATTCTCTCTCACACTCTCAAAAGGCCCCAAGATTAGCACTATCCAAGGGCCTGGGAGACTTCTATGCAGAGGCAGAGGGAATTGAAGTTGCACTAACAACCGTGACGTCCTAGGGGTCTATGGAAGGTTATTATACTTTGCCCTCGGGTAGCCCTGTGAGTCCAGGATTTCAGATCACCTTACGGAGGTGGCTAAGTATTGCTATCCCCATTTTACAGAGGGGAAGGCGGAGGCACAAAGAGCGGAAGCAACTGGCACAAGGCCGCAGGGCAAGTCAGTGGGCGAATCACGCTGGTTTCCTTCTCTAACCACCAGGGAGGGCTACGCTACCACATTTGGGACAGTGAGAGACTCAAACCTGCCCGACCCTCCACTCAAATGCTCACGGCCATTGCCGTTTAAGGGCAATTATTTTTAAATAAGGGCCTGAAGAGGACAAGTTTACGAGACATACCCAAACCGCTGAGTAAGCCCTTAAAACACTGAACCCCTGGACGTCAGTGCAGGACATGGGCCATTGTGGAGGAAAAAGCTTAAGGGGAAGGCTACAGACAGACAAGGAGAGAAAGGCTCCATGTCAAGTAAGACAACAGCCCTGCGATGCACAGCCAACCTTGGCTCATGTAAATTACACTCAGGAGCCATTCTGACATGCTGTAGAAACAAGGGAACCTAGCTGCAAAGTATTGTACATCCCCAGAGAGAATTCTGCCGGGAGGACCTGCGTGCTGGGGAAATGCCAGGAAGACAGAAAGAGGACTGAGCTTGGAAGCAACTCACACAGGGGGGTTTACAGTCTCCGGTGAGAAAAGGCCAGAGCAAGTGGCAAACCAGACAGCCAGTCGGACTATTCCCCATTTCACAAGGGCTGGGGTTTTGACATTTGTCTCGTTTCACTTCGCAACGCAAGTGAGACCTTTGAAATTTGACATTAAAACAGAAAAGAGACAGAGAGAGAGACCCTGACCCAGCCCACAGTGGCGGATACCCCGGTGGTTACAGCGCTCACCTGGGATGTGGGAGACCCAAGTCCTGCTCCAGATCAGGGAGAGCAGAGACTTGAGCCTGACCATTGGGCTCCTGGCTATTCCGTCTGTCTCTCCCCTCCCCCCGAAATTCCACCCTGGACTTGAGAAAGTTTCATCGAAATTGATACGTTTCCACGGAATGTTTCCGTTGTGACGAATTGGCATTTTCCAACACAAACGTTACATCAAAAGGTTCCTGACCAGCTCTACAGAAAACGACCTCTTCTCCTGGGAGCATCATATCCCCTGCTGCGTATGGGCTACTGCAGGAGTGGGCAAACTTTTTGGCCTGAGGGCCACATCCGGGAATAGAAATTGCATGGCGGGCCATGAATGCTCACAAAATTGGGGTTGGGGTGCGGGAGGGTGTCAGGGCTCTGGCTGGGGGTGCGGGCTCTGGGGTGGGGCTGCGGATGAGGAGTTTGGTGTGTAGGAGGGTGTTCTGGGCTGGGACCGAGGGGTTCGGAGGGTGGGAGGGGCAATCAGAGCTGGGGCAGGGGTGCAGGTTCCAGCTGGGGTGCAGGCTCGGGGCTGGGGCTGGGGGATGAGAGGTCTGGGGTACAGGAGGGTGCGCCGTGCTGGGATCGAGGGATTTGGAGAGCGGGAGGGGGATCAGGGCTAGGGCAGGGGTGTGGGAAGGAGTACAGGTTCCGACTAGGGGTGCGGGCTCTGGGGTGGGGCTGGTGATGAGAGGTTTGGGGTGCAGGAGGGTGCTCCAGGCTGGGATCGAGGGATTTGGAGAGTGGGAGGGGGATCAGGGCTAGGGCAGGGGATTGGGGTGTGGGGAGAGGCTCAGGGGTGCAGGCTCCGAGCGGCGCTTACCTCAAGCAGCTCCCGGAAGCAACAGTATGTCCCTTCTCCGGCTCCTACGCATGGAGCAGCCCCCAACCATCGGAGCAGGGCCATGCGGCTGCTTCCGGGAGCCACATGGTGTGGCCCCCAACCTGGCGCCCGTCTGGAGCACCGGAGTGGGACAAGCCCCAGACCCCACTCCCCAGCAGGAGCTCGCGGGCCGGCTTAAAACGACTGCAGCCCGCAGTTTACCCACCCCTGGGCTACTGGCTAGGTAACGCTTTCCCTTTCTCAAAGCTCTTCTCCTACAGGCTGAGAGCACCCCGCCCCCCCCCGCGGCGGATCCCGCACTGCTGCATGGAGAATTGGGGACTTGGAAATGGCTCTCACACTGGGGAGGCCAGAGTGGAACAAATCCAATGCTACATTGAGAACCACATCTAGATTCGGAGGAGCCAGATCCCGAGCCAGCGTAGATCAATGTTGCTCCATTGAAGTCAACAGAGCTACACTGATTTACGCCAGCTGAGGATCTGTCCCTGGGGGAAAAAAAAAAATCAAGCTGGTGTGGCTTTGATTCAAATGCACCAGAAACACTGTTATACACTCCCCATTTCTCACCCCTTCCAGTGACAAGAATCAGGAGTCTCTCTCTACTGCTGAGAAGGTAGCAGCGGCTTTCTATTGGTGTTTCAAAAGGGATTCCTTATCCTTGAAAGCAGGGTTATATTGAAAGGAGCTGTACAACCCTTTTATACCTCTGATGGGACCCGTAACAAAGTCCCACTTGTAATCAGTTACCAAGGCTGCTCTTCAGTTCACAGAATGCTCCAGTTCACATCTTCTGCCCCCGTCAAGCGGAACCATCCCAAGGAGCTTTTCAAGCTAGACGGTGATCATGTCAGCCAGCACTGAAACGCAGCCAGCTCTTCAGCAAACCCTCCCCAGACACACAGACGTGGCAACCCGAACTGACTTCAAGTGAACAATGTGTGCATCAGGCATAGTTAGGGTCAGAAAAAAGGACTATACAAAGTAATAGCATTTGCTGATTTGATTTACTCAGGTCAATTTCATTCACTCACTGCTACTTCAAACCAATTTCAGTTGCTTTTCCGAAAGTGTTAAAGGGAAGGAGTAAGGAGGACACAACAGTACCAGGCAGGACTCGGGGGTACTATTCCCAGCGCTGTCTGAGGCCAAACCAGTCTCGTAACCCAACTCTGCCTCGTTTTGCTCAGCCGTAAAGCACGTCCCTGCCTCAGTGTCTGCAGAAGCCCTGACTGTCTCTTTGTACCTGGCTGATGTGTGCAGACACATTTATAGGGTCTCTGGTTCAGCTGCTAAGAGGCAAACACGGTGGGCGAATTTTAACATACCAGATAACAAGCATGAGGGTGCCTTGTCACAAGATGGAGGACCCATTCTCCCACAGTTCACTACTTCACTAGTGCAACCCATCCTCACTAAGACCTGGATCTAAGACGCTTTAGAAGCAACAGATTTGGGTGGCGCATGTGTCTGCATTTTAAATCCACACCGAATGCAAACGTTGTTCTTAGTGCTAGAGATACTTTGGGTCAGACAGGATTGTCCATGTATTTGAGGAAGAAAGAAAAAATAAAAAAAAAACAAAGATTTTTAAAAGGAGGTTCCACTAATCACCAGCTAGCACGTGAGCCCAGGGCCCACCCGGCGCATGCAGTTACCTAAGAACTGCAACTGTATTTCTCTGCAAGAAACTTCTAGCAAAAAACCACAAGGCTGCTGTTTATGAATCCCACACCCTGTATCGCTGAATGGGAAGGGACCACATTCCAGCCCCTTGTTTACCAGCCCACAAGGGGATATAAAAAGTGATGGAACTTTTAAAAAACCACCACAGCTTGACAGGTTCTTTTAAGCTGCTCCAATCCTAGGAGTAAACATCCCTTGAACTTAGGCTCTGTTCCAGCATGTTGTGCTGGCTCCAAGACCCAGCCATTCCTAGCTACTCCACCCTAACCTAGCAACTTGAATTGTCTTTATCTTCCCAGAGCTTGCAGGTTGTGTGCGCAAGATAAAGGGACGGCTGCATTACCCACTTGCTTGAGGCCATTAGCCTGTTTTATTTTTATTTTTTAAAAGACCAGTGAGCAAAAGATCCAGTAGGTTTTTGCACTTAGGCTAGTGAACTTTCCATGGCAGTCTTACCAGATGATCAGGCATTTGGGGGCTATTCCATTTATAAAATATACTGGACCAGGTAAGGCTGCCTTAACAGTGCTCATTGGTGATCACAAGCCCAGACCTAAAGTTTATTGGTGTTGAAGGCATTTGTATAACTCCAGCCAGTGCAGCCTTGCAGGTCATCAGATACTGGGCCTTGGTAAAATCATGTCATTGTCACAACCATCTTGCTGCTTCTTCACTCTTTGCACATTTCTGGTCTGATTGAATATTTCAGCGACTGAATGAATATTTCAGCGACTGAATCGTAACACTTGTTCTACAGTAGCATGTAGAGGTCTGACCTGCTATCAGGGCCACTTGCAGTTTCTACTGGATACAGGCATCTTCACTTCCTGTCCTAGATGGTTGCGTAGTGCTGCTGTGCACCGTTAGAACAACTGCTGTGTTCTACCCCAGAGACGAATGTGTATCTAAGAATCATTTAGCTCACGAGGGGGCACATCCTTGGCTGGTATAACTTTTAATAACCCCACTGATTTAGCGATGACATTTTACACCAACTCAGTATCTATCTCCATCAGTTTAAACTTGTGAAGGATCCTTCAGAATGACAGCCAATCACTGAATTATGGAAAACGCCTCGAGAATTCAATAAAGAAGGATAATCTTCCTATAGAATTTGCAGACGGATTTATCAAATTCTGAAGCAGGAGTAGAATTTTCCATTTAATTCTGTTAGATGGTTTAAGAAGTTCTCTACAATGGATATTAACTCGGTAGCTTTTTAGCCTAACTTCTATAGAACCTTATTGGTTTCATCCTTATTAAATGCTAATGGACTTTTCCACATGGGTTTTAAAATCTTGACTGATTATTGTCAAGAAAACGATTCCCAACAACTTCCATCTTAGAAAAGTCGTTATTCACACAGATTGAAAAGTAAGTTAATTGTGGCCCCTTAACTAATTGAATACTAACAATACAATATTCTGCCTACTGCATCACAAGGATAACAAATTATGGTCACTTAGAAACTTCTTGGTTGTTATCATGACCATTCAGAACATCACGGCAGCAGTGTGGTTAGAACACTCATCCTCCTGCTCCAGAAGCCCACCACTTGAGCTAATGGAAAATCTTCTCGAGCTGTATAGAGTGTATGACACATGTAAGCAGCTCCTGTTCCATGCGTTAGAGGGCAGTTGTGCATACCCACAAAAGCCAGTCCATAATAGCATTATCCCCAGGTTACCGATAGGGTTGCCATCTCAGATGTACATACGAAAGAAACCCCAAAAACCCCCAGGACATCTGGGATAATCCTGAGCCCATAAAACTGGACCGCCGGCAGGGTGTTCTGAGCACCCTGACAGATTTCTGAGTTCGCAATCCGGGAGGGAACAACCCTGGGAAAACCTGAAGAGATGTCAACCCTAGTTACAGATGGGGAATTTAAGGTATTGGGGACAGCTGGAAACAACTTCTCTTGTTAAAAAATAAACTGGTCAAGTTACCTACATATTTATTTAGAAGAGGGGGCGAAAGCAGGGGGAGAATTAGTTTTACCACCGATTCCAAGGGGCAGAGACATGGGGCACTGTAGGGCAGCCACATGAATTGCTGTGGTAAGTGCCCAGCTAACCAATGCTAGCACTAGCAGTTACTTAAATGGCTGCTAAAATCCTCCTGGAACTAAAAGAATCAAGACCTTACCCTTCGTTAGGGCTCCCAGCTGGCCAGTCCATTAGCAGAAAGAGCCCCATTGGCATTTGAGGATGTGGAGAAGATTTCTCTCCATTTAGCCCTTTCAGTTCTAGGACACGCTTGAGGGCGTCCCCTTGGCCAAGCGAGGTTTCAAAGTCAGAGATTCGCCTCCGGGGAACCGATGAGCTGGCGTCAGTAATAAAACAAGAGCCAGAGCGTACCAGAGGGAGCAGCCCGCGGTACAGGCAAGGCCCCACCCTGCCAGTGAGTTTGCAGAAAGGCTGCTGGCAGCTCTGTCTCGGGGTATCCTGGAGAGGATTCCCGCTCTCAGGGATGGTGAAATGCGCTATGGTATTAGAGGATTCGTTGCTCTGTTTGACAGACCCTCCAGTAGAGCCATGGCTTTCTGAAGGATGCCATGTATTGAGTATAAGTGTCACATGCCATTTGCCAGCCAATCAATGGTACAGATTCCCCGAGACCGTGAAGCACCCTTTGTGCACAAGCGCATGCTTTTGGGGACTGTGGTAACAAGGAGCCCTTCACAATCATAATCACGGTCACTGTTGGGTCCCTCCGAAGCAAAATATCCCTGTACTCTAGGGTTGTCTCCTGTCCGGTTTTTACCGGGACAGTCCGGGGACCTGGCAACCCTAAATAGCACCCGAACCAAAAGTCCGGTTACCACGGGGCGGTGCTGGGTCATTAACCCATGCCAGCCCCTGCTCAGCCGGGGCCACCTCCTCCCTGAAGGCAGGCTCCTTGAGACGATCCAGCGAGCGATGGGGTGTGGGGGGAAGAGGAGCAAATGATGGGGGTGGAGCCTTGTGGGAAGAGTCGGGGCAGGGGTGGGGCCTCAGAGGTTCGGTTACCAGCAATTAGAAAGGTGTCCCTAGCCTCTGTTTGCCAGAAGCTGGGAATGGGCGATAGAGGATGGATCACTTGATGATTCCCTGTTCTGTTCATTCCCTCTGGGGCACCTGGCATTGGCCACTGTCGGCAGACAGGACACTGGGCTAGATGGACCTTTGGTCTGACCCAGTCTGGCCGTTCTTATGTGCCAACCCTACTGCACTCTGACCTCACAGAATTGAGTCAGAACATGGCAGGTGCATCCAGCCACGAGCAAAAGGGACTGTGATTCCCTTCACCCACCAGCACTGCAAGGAAGCTGGTGAAAGCCCACATAGACACGGGGAGCGGGGATACGAGGCCCTGCTACAGGGCAGGAAAGCAGGAACAACTTTTACTTGGTATTTCATAAGCTTCTCTTGAAAGGGCCAATCGGCCCACCACCACTCCAATGGATTGGGAGAACACAGAGAGCTATGCGCTTACTGAATGCTCTCAATGGAGAGACTTGTGTGAGTCACTAGGGCGCGTCTTGGCAGGCGTTGCTTTTATCCAGACAAGAGGGGCAATGATACGAGCTTCTAGCCATACCAGGGTCCAGTTATAGACGGGGCCCAGAGCGGACTAACGGGAACTGCAGCACTTGCGGATTACACACGTGGTGGCTTTTAGAGTTAGAGAGTTAAAAGCCAGAAGGGATGACTTGATCATCTAGTCTGACCTCCTGTAGAACACAGACCACCCCCCAGCACCCACAAACCAAGCCCAACAACCAGAATTCAAACAGTGTTCCAGCCCTCAGGAGACTCAACTACTGTGTGCCCCAGGCAGAGAACAGATTTACGACTGATAACTCAGATTCACAGATGCATCAATACCAAGGTCAGAAGGGACCATTGTGATCATCTAGTCCAACCTCCGGTACAACACAGGCCAGAGAACTTCCCAAAATAATTCCTAGAGCAGAGCTTTCAGAAGAATACCCAATCAATGAGGAGGAGTTGCTAAGGGGAGGGGAGGGAATCGTTTGTTTGTTTCTGTCATTTTCACTTTAAAAGGGCCCTATCCTGCAAAACTTCCGGAAGAGTCCCATTCTCCTGAATAAAACTTAAAGGAGCAGGTCCTAAACACAGAAATTAGACTCTATGAAGATGCTGGAGGTTATCCACAGAGAGTCATGTAATTCTGCCATTAGTGAAAAAGCTAAACAATCCCCTTCCCTCCAATAAATTGGCCATAGGGGTCTCTACTATGATTCCTCATAGAATATAGCTCTGAAGACATCACTGGACAGCATTTCAACAGAGGAATCCATTCCTCAAAGGGAGTGAAGGTCTCACTTCAAAGCAGGTGAAGCAAAGAGGTTGAATTAACATGCAGAGCATTTAAAAACCAATAGTGAGTGCAGCTCTATCGGTGCTCACCAGCTCCAGTTATCCTGAATCCCACAGGTGCCTTCCCCAAAAGGACAAGCAGTGGGATAAGAAGAGAGCATCAAATCAGCATTGCAAGGGCCTTCTGGTTGAAGAGCTGGCTCAAAAGCCGAAAGGGAGGCTTTGTAATACGGACACGAAATCTCATCTAGCGGGTTTTGCAAGTGGTCCAGGGTCCTTCAAACAGGTGTTTGGAGACCCCAAATGTTCATAAACCAAAACCGATGACTGCAGTTGTGTCTGTGATGAGCGGGCAAATGGTTTCTATTTCTTCCCATCCTCATCTCCATCCTATTGTCTCCCCATCATGGAAAAAAACGTGGGACTAGATGACTCACTAGTGGGACAGAGCCCTCCCCCCGCTCTCCCCCAAGTCACAGCATCCAATTTTGGCCAGTTTGGGTGAGTAGTGATCAAATTAAAGAGAGCAGGTTTTGCGCACAAATAGCCTGGAGTTGCCAGTTCTGGATGGGGTCAGCCACATGTTATATCCTGGGGCAAACGCTGAGGACGCTTGTTAACGTACAGTCACTCTGTACAGCTGGGCAGTAACATGCCAAGGGGCTACGAGATTTCTTTGTAAAGTGATGGCGGAAAAGGGAGCTGGATGAGACTCGGGAGCAGGAGCAGCCCAGTCGAGACGCAGAAAGGATCAGTCGGCTCCCTCCCACTGCCACTCACCCCTCAATACCCCGGGAAACGGGCAGCACAGCACCTGGTAGCTTGTGAACCATCCGAGCCCAAGCCATGGTTCCTCGAAGGAAAAGCAGCCCAAACAGAGAGCGGCAGTCGCAGGGTTCAGGTGGTCCAAGTCATCAGTTTAACCTAGTAAAAGAGACTTTGATCTCTACCTGCATTTAGCTGGAAAGAGTTTCAGCTCCTAAGAGCATCTGTCTAGTGAGTGATTTCACATCCGCAACAAAGTCTTTAAAGGATCTGTCGATCCTCCCCCATCCCGCCGTGTATCAATGAATAAGATCAAAGGCTCCTGATAATTACGTTTGATGGGACATTAAAGGGCAGGGTGAGAAACCAAAAGAGCAGCCTTAAAAACCATCAAGAATTAACTCCGTTAGCAATAACGGCAAGTTCATAACAGCTACAGCAAATCCTAGGGCGGGGCTTTTCAGAAGTCCTCAGCACCGGCCCAATTCTGCTCCCGCTGGAGTTAATGGGAGTTTTTCAAAGCGAGGCCAATGCTGAACATTACTGAGACTCCTCCAGGAATGGCCAAGGGAGAGAGACTGGGGGGGAATCAAGGGTGGGGCAGAAGACCCATGGCCAGAGACATGCTCGGAACTAGAGCTAGTTGGAAAAGTATCGCCAAAACCTTCTTTCGACAGAAAAGGCTGTTTTCATCACAGTCTGCTCTAAACCATTTTTAAACAGTGCTGATTTTGACAAAAATTCCTGCGGGGGGGGGAAAACACTCCTAGAAAGGAAGGTAGAGCATGATGAAAGACGGCGAGAGAGCCATGCAAGTGTGTCCAGAGACAGAAGGAACAGGGTGGAGGGAAGTATTTCCTGTCCAGAAGACAAGTCATGCTGCTCGGTCAATCTACTATGGGCCCACTGTATCCCAAGTGGGATTGCTCTAAAAATGAGCCTCAAGAGTGCTGACTTGAGTCTTCATTGCACAAGCTTCCACTGACCTGCAGCACCTACGGCTGCTCCAATCCTCTGTCCCCTCCCACCGAAGAGGACCTGTCATTCCAGGCCGCACCATCAGCGCTTTGGGCAGAACCAGGGAAACCCCGTTTCTTTGAACTTTCGGCCCACGTTAGGATTTGAACTGAGGATTCCAGTGGAACAAGCCAGCGCACAGACACCGCATTTGATTGGATGCCCAGGGCTTACTTCAGGGCTATGCGAATTTGCAACCCTACCAGATCTCTCAGGCTAAGCAAGGCCAGGCCAGGCCAATAATTGGATTGGGAGGACGCTAAGGAAATCCTGGGCGCAGCACAAAGTGGGTGTCGGTGAATTGGTAGGACGAACTCTGCGTGAGCACCAAACCAGCATGGCGTTGGGGGAGCACTGCGCTACTGGAGGTAAAATGTTCCAACCACGTGTGATCGGTAAAGACTTTTCACAAGAGGGGAGTGTTAGTTTTTGTGGTTTGAGTGATTCCAATTTGACCTTGTACCTAAAAAAAAAAAAAAAAAAGCAGCCACTCCCACTCTCTGTACTTTTAATTGAGACTATTCCCAACTGGTCATGCAGCTATTGCATTCAACAGCATAGGCAGCTGCATTTAAGCGGCAGGTAAAAGTTCCCTAGATGCATTATTATTTCTACAGAGACCCCAATTTGTAAAATGCTTTGGAACATTCAAGGTGCGACGAGTTGCTATGTATGCACAATAAGCAAATCACGGTTGCATTAAAAGTGCCCAGATGCTGGATACAAACTAGTTCTCTCTCCAGGGTCTGATCCCTTGCCCTGTGCCGTAGCATCAGCAAACAAGCTGCTTGGGCTGGAGGTTTGCAAAGGGGATGCTCCTCTGTCACGACGACGGAGGCCTGCTTTGGTGCCTGAGTTAGGAAGCCTGGGAGTGTGTTTTCCTTTGACCAGCCAAATCACATGCTTTCTCTCTATTGCAAGTCTGAAACAGCTCCAGGCTGAGTCCACAGCAAGACTCAAGCTGCTCAGTGCCTCCCAGGTCAGCTGCTCTGAAACTGTGTCAGCAGCACGCAGGAGACAGCCTGACAAATGCTTCCTCCCACCCACCCACTCCCCGACCCATTAATTGGTCCTACAGCGGACACAAGCTATTCAGGATAAATGGGCCAGCCAGCTTGCTCTCCCATTACATGCACAAAAGAACATCTCTGCTGTGCACAGAGGTAACCCGGAGGGAAAGCGAAGGATTGTTTTGTGTATCAGCCACATGACAGATAAAGTGCCAAAGAAACCTCCTGATGGATGATGATTTTAATCCAGTTTGAAATCTGAAAGCTACCCAAGAGCTCTTCCTGGTTTGCTAATACCCCCTGCTTCCAGAAAGGAGACGTGGCCAGGCTGGGGCATGGTGCTGGGCTGTGATTGAGTGGCAGAGGGGATAAAACAGCTGCTTCCAAAGAAAATCCTTTCACAGTTGGACCCTTTTGCGCACGCGCGCACACACACACACACACGACCATCCCTCACTGAAACCTTGCAACACATTGCACGGGCCGCAGCCAAAATCCCCAGATGTCTATAATCAATCTTGAAAGGCTGTCACATCATCATCTGCTTGATCACACGGCAGCGGGCAAAAACAATTACTGTCCCCCCCGCCTCCTCCAAAAGCCTCCCATACACACAGCATGCTTGGTGCCAGGATCCCATGGATGCAGGACACGTGGCAGCAGGGACTCAGAATCAGAGGAAATGCTAGGAATGCTTTGACTGTGTCTAAAATATTATTGTGCAGCCACCCAGTTGCGCTAAGCTTCAAACTAGGGTTACGTACATGTCTGTGTATGTTATTTTATACACCCACAGAGGAGTGTATACACACACACACACACACACACACACACACGGCTCTATTATATAGACGTGAGCTTAACCTACAACTCCGAAGTCCTAAAATCAAGATTGGAAGCCTTCCTAAAAGACGTGCTCTAGCACAACCAGGAGTCAGTGGCTCGATGCAGAAATCACTGAGTGAAATTCGCTGATCTTCATTAGACCAGACGTCAGACCAGATGATCACATGGTCCCTTCTGTTAACCTAGCCCTTTTGTAGCACCTCCAACGTAATGCATAAAGCCTGTCAACACCCTCAAGGGGGAGGTAAGTCAAGGCGCAGATCTGTCTATACTACTGCAGCTGGGCCTCCGTAACCCCATACCGTAGACGCTTCCTGTAGCGACAGAAGGGGTTTTTCGATCCATGTAGGTAATCCTCCTCACCGAGAGGCAGCAGCTAGGTCAGCAGAAAAATCCCTCCATCCCCAAATCTACACGGGGGGGGCATGAGGGCAACCTAACTACAGTGCTCAGGACGCAAAATTTTTCATGGCTCTGAGCAACGTAGCTGTTGAGTTTTCGGTGTAGACCAGGCCTTTCAAATGGGGAAAGTGAGGCACAGAGCAGGGACATGACCTCCCAGAGATCATACAGTGAGTCAGTGACAAAGTCCAGTCTAGAACCCAGATCTCCTGATGCACAGACATGCATTTTAACCACTGGTCCTCACCTCCTCTCTATCGAAGCCAACAGATCCAAGTGCAGCTTGTGTTAAAAACAATTACCAGTTTCCCTGCTTCAAACATCTACTGAGCCCTGAGCCAACCGGAGTGCAGGTCCCTCGGAGAGCAGAAAACGGAGTGAGAGAGCACAGCCCCCAGAATCGCTGGGCATGCACATCCAACGGAGCGTGGGGGACCACCCCAGCAGCAGCCCTGCCAGGCTGCTTCTCTCACGCTCTGCAATTCTGCAACACTTCATCTGCAGATCCCATCCCACAAGTGCTTTGTGAAGGCAGGCGAGTATCATAAGAACGGCCATGCTGGGTCAGAGCAAGGCCCATCTAGCCCAGTGTCCCGTCTTCCCACAGTGGCCAGAGCCAGATGCTTCAAAGAAAATGAACAGAACAGGGCAGTTATTGAGTGATCCATCGCCTGTCAGCCACTCCCAGCATCTGGCAGTCTGAGGCTTAGGGACACCCAGAGCATAGGGTTGCATCCCTGACCATCTTGGCTAATAGCCATTGATGGACCTACCCTCCATGAACTTCTCTCATTCTCTTTTGAACCCAGATATACTTTTGGCCTTCACAACATCCCCTGGCAACAAGTTCTGATTTTAAAGGTCCCAAGAGTGAAGCCCAAAGAGGTAACGGGACTGGTCCCGTGTCAGGCAGAGAGAACTCGTGTAGAAAACCCAACCCCCTAAAGAGAAAGGGCCACAATGGAAAGCAAAGGCTTCTGCCCGGGGAGTAAGTAGAGCAAAAACAGCAGCCATGCAAGTGTCTCTGGGCAGTGTAGAATTTCCACAGAATCGTCATTGCTCGGGGTATTTCTGGGAGGATCAACAATGGGAGCAACTGACCAGCAAGGACCTTCCAATCCCTTGAAGGCGTGTGGCTGATTGGGAGAAAGTGATTGAAACAGCTGGGGAGGCGGAAGCAGCTGAGCCCCAACCCTTTGCAAGCGTTTCCATGTCCCTGTAACTATTCCAGGCCCTGCAGTTTATTCAGCAGCTTCACTGAGCCTCTGTTCCCAACGCTGCACAGCCCCTGCATTGTTCATTCTTGGCAGAGCCCTCAGCACGGTGGCCCACGACAACGCGCCTGAACCACAGAATGGTTCAGTAACGAGCCCCCCCCTCCCCCCACTCAATTCAACAACACGAAAATCTTGCAGTAAATCGGAGCCGGCCTCACCCTGTCAGCAAGGTCTTGTCTGCTAACGTGGCTGAGTGAAGCATGAAAGTGGGGGGCAAGGGAGACAACCCAGCAGCGACAGAGCAAAGGGACGGTCGGTTACTACTCACGTCATCAAGAAGTCATTCGACCGGTGAGTAAGATGCTGGGTGAGGGCTCAGACCTGGGTTCAGTTCCCCGCTCTGCCACAGGCTCCCTGTGTGACCTTGGCCACATCACTTAATCTCTCTGTGCCTCAATTCCCCTGCTATATAATAGGGATAATAATTCTCTCTTTGGCCATCTGGTCTATTTAGACTGTAAGCTCTTCACGGCAGGGACTGTCTCTTATTCTGTGCCCAGCACAATAGGGACCTGGTCTCGGTTGGTGCTTCTAGACTCTACTAAAAATACAGGCATTGTCCATTCTGCCAGGACACTGTCAGGTCAATTGTGGCCTAGAATCTAAGCCAACCCTGAGAACAAGGGAAATGCTTGGTTCTTTTTTAAATCGTTCCCCTGCAGGTTTTACAACCCATGAACTAGGCTTCCAAGGGAGGTTGTGGAATCTCCGTCACTGGAGATTTTTAAGAACAGGTTGGACAAACCCCTGTTAGGGATAGTCTAGGTTTATTTGGTCCTGCCTCAGTGCAGGGGAGCTGGAGTTGATGATTTCTCAAGGTCCCTTCCAGTCTGACATTTCTATGATTCGTTATGTGGTGGGTTTTTTGTTTTTTTAAAGCCCCAGCTCCTGGAGTCAGACGATTAGGTGAGAATCTCAGCTTCTTTTTAAAGCTTCTAGCTCTCATGGTTACAGGGAAAAGCTTGAAAGCATGACCTGAGTGCGACCTCAAGGCTCAGAAACCCAAAGACAAAGAAAAACAGTGTAAAACTTGTCATGTTTTTCAAGCCAATCCTGTGATTTTTTGGGGGGGCCCGTCTCATGATGGTTGAACACTTGGGATTGTCAATACTGGGATCAGGAAGAGTTAAAGTTCACAGTCACAGCTACTCGATTGTCAGTTTGGTTCTGGAAAAACTGTACATTTGAAGGGGAACGGGGAGAAGAGAGAGTGATCCTCTCAGTTTTCAACAGGCTCTTCGTAACTCAGGCTAGGAACTTTTCACCCTGAGGACCTGAAATCATCCTTCGACGCAGGCCCCCCTCTGTTGGAGTGGCTCAGCCAGCCGAAACACGGGCACAGCACTCGCAAGTCTTCAATGACAACTATATTTTTAGAAGCACTTATCCAGCCATTTGCTCAGCGAGAGGTCACCCTGGGGGGGGTTTCCCTGCCCTGCTCGCGCCAAGCCAAGGTCAGCACACAGACCCACATGAAGGAGCCTCAGTCAATGACACTCTGTTATCTGAAGAAGGTCAGCCACCTTCCAGAGGCCCTCCCTGCACTGGCTTTCTTTACAAGTTTCTCACTTGCCACAAGGAGCTCCCAGTCTAAGTTAAGCCGGGACACGGCCAGAGATAGTAACAACTCTTTGGTGGGATGGGAGATTGGACATGGTGTTCCAGCAGGAAGAAGGTGTGGCTGCTTTGGCTAGCAACGAAGACGCCTGGAAGACGGCAAGCGATGGCACCGTTGGTTTTTAGGATCCCTTTGATTCACAATTTCACACTGAAGTTCATTACATTTGCTTGAGCAGCAAAGAGGAACTGTCCCCTCTGGATATTTTGCAAGAGGGTATTTCAGTCAGTGGCGCTAGTTTACAAGAACACGGATAGTTTCAAGACATAATCAACAGATCATCAAGATGCATTGACCCGAGAGGTCAATATTGGACACAGTCAGTACGAACCCCTGCCACATGGGCTTGTTTATATGTCAGGCTTCTGTTTTTCAGGGGTTATTCATTTCCTCTTTGGGGGATTTTTAGCAATTTTTGAGTTTTATGTAGACGTCCAAAACCGGGAGTTTTCAAGGCTCTCTCTTTGTATAGTCATGTATATTATAGACATTGCTCACGACAGTAGTATACACCATAATGAGTAATCTCTCATAATGATCCCTAATGTGCTTTAACATACTACTCTTTCAAACAGCACTACAGTAAAGCACACTAGAGTACCTCTAGTGCACACCAGCAGGGTCTACATGGACCAATTAGTGCACATGTTCATGCGCTTTAAAAATCACACCCCCAAAAAACATATTACTGCTCCATGCAGACAAGCCCTTAGATACAAGTAACTATTTCTGGTGTTTATTGGATAAACACTTTTTTTTTTTTTTTTTTTTTTTTAAATCAAGGGTGTTTTATTGGTGTTTAATTGGTTAAAACCAAAAATCAGGCGCCCTCTTTATATGTCACTTCAAAACCACCTTCTAACAGTGGGAACAGCTGCCAAGCCAAGCCCAGACAAGACCAAAGGCCCCCGACTCTGACTAAACAGCATGGTGCTGTTAGGAACTACAGCAGAACCAAGTGCATGGTGCACCACACAAGGGAAGTTTCATGTCAGAAGAGACACTCGCATGTGTTCTACGATACACAAGTGTTCACTCAGCCATGTCCTTTGTGCAACATAGGTCTGCTCTGACAGCTCCATAAGGTATGAGGTGCTACTATCTCCATGATGCAAATGGGGAAACTGAGGCATGGAGCAGCTATATGTAGTGACAAACTTGAACCGAAACCCAGATCCAAAAATCCTAATCCACACTTCACAAATTAGGGCCATCTCTAGGTAATGACATGCTCCAGATCACACAAGAACTCTGTGGCAGAGCCAAACACAAACCCCATATCTCCTGACTCCCAGGGCTACGTACTTTAAAAGATAGGTAAGCCTTCCTTGCAGCCAATGAGAAGGATAAAACGTTGCCTTCCATAGCACCTTTCACGCAAAGATATCAAAACCTTGTAAACAGGGATTAAGCTTTGCACAAACCGGGAAGTAAATCCTGTACAGAAGGATCACTTCACCCATTTCCGAGGTGGAATACAGCAGCTGTTTAACAGAGCAGAGTAGTTTTACATAGCAGCCTAGGGCAGGAAGTGAAGAACTCTGTAGCCAGTTGAAATTACAGCAGGGTATTTAAGGAGGTCGGAGTGTAATTAACAGAGCTAGAGTTTAGCCAGAATTCCAGGGCTAAAGCAGGGTCACATGCTGCCAAGCAAACTAAAATGTAAAGCCCTGAACTTCTGAAAAGAATGGACTTGAAAAACAATTAAATGAAAGCTAATTTTCTTAATCATTTCCTGCCATTACACACATTCCCCTGAGCTGGAGGATTTGCTTAGAAATACTAACATACACGAGCTGCGTAGATGGGGACAGATCTGAGCTCCCTTGACACCTTACTGACTCTGCTGTTAATCTTGGTGTATCTTTTCCTATGACAACTTGTTTCATGTCCTCAGCTACCTGGTGACACAAATCGTTTTGTCCTTAATAAAAATCTACAATTTCAGACTTCAAATGTTATGGGATGACCTGGTTAAGGTCATATCTTACTGACCTCTACTGGAAAGAATCAGGAATTCAGCTGTGTGTCCTATGCCCTACAGCAGTGGTCTCCAAAGTGGGGGGTGCACAAGAGGATCCTTGGGGGTGCGCGGCAGGAGGAGCGGTTTTTGTTTTGTTTTTTTTGCTTCGAAATTTTGGGCGGGAGTCTGAGTGGCTTTTTTTTCTTTTTCTTTTTTTGCGCTTCGGCACGGCAGGGGGTGCGTGCTCAAAATTTTTTTACTGATAGGGGTGCGCGATCAAAAAAGTTTGGAGACCACTGGCCTACAGCATGAACAGCTAATGGAGATTCTATGTTAAAGTTTGGGGTAAGAAGCCAGTGGCTTTGGAGCAGAAGCGCCAGGGCTCTATCACAGCTTTGGCAGAGAAGTTCCAAGGTAGCCCTGGATTTGTTATAATAATCAGGCGTGGCTCGTGCTTTGCTAGGATGAGTGAGTGAGTTTGCAGCAATTGCGACTACAGGATACCAAACATATGTCTCAGAACTGCAAACTTCAGGCAGTTTCACAGCACACAAAGTCCCACACAAACTTCAATGCAGTACTTTGCCCTGTGCCCCTCCCCCCCATGCTAACCACCCAGGTAGCTTCTCTCTCTGCCGCTCTCTCCTCTACAGAGATCAATCGAGTCCTCCTGCCAGATTGCTTCAGTCACGTCACCACCCACTGCCCGTGACACTGGCGCCATCTCTGGCATAGCAAACCTCCATCTCCCAAAACGCCAAACTGCAGCCGCTTTCAAGAAATCACACATGGGGACGGGAGGGGGAGAGGGAGCGGCAGATTACAAACCAGAATGAGAGCCAGCATCACCATGCAGCTCCTTCGAATCACGAGTGGTGGCAAAGGAAACAAAACACATGACAGATGCCCAGTGGCTGGGGTAGGAGTATTAAAGTCTTATTGTCACCCGTGTATGATGGTGGCTCTTTAAGAGATGGAGAATTCTTCCGGCCCAGAAGTCGGAGTGTGAGAGTGTATGTGCCAGGCCACGGGGCAGAGGTCAGGGAGAGGGTTGTAAGTACATCCTTTCCATCCCTCTGTTCCAATGCTCTGATAGCACCATTTGCTAGTACAATAACTGAAACAAGATCACACCAGTCTCCACAGTCAATACGGTCACGGAGCATCTAAAACACACACACACACACACACACACACACACACTGTGAGGAGAGAGAAGAGGCAAAAGGGAGGCATTTTTAAAGCCACTTGCCACAAAACTTCAGGGCTCTGCATTAGTTTGGGGTGGGGGAACCTAGAGCCTCAGCGAGCACGAGATCTTAGGCAGGGCACGCCAGGCTGCAACCTGACAGAGTGCTCCTATGTAATCCCCTCACCGCCTCGCACTGAACCGCTACGGGTCCCCCAACCTCACCCCTGAAAAGAAAGCGGAGCCCAGCCAAGGACCAGAAGGCCCTGCAGTTTCTCTCTCACGCCAGGCACCAGACGTGCATCGGATCCGGGGCAGCAGCAGGCAAGCTTTCCCCCACTGGTCACAGGTGCAGGGGACCCCAATGGTTCATGCCCTGGCTTGGTGGCAGCGAGACTGTCAGACAGGAGGCACCCCCACACTTAGAAAGCCTCCCTCTCTTCCTTTCACGTTTCTGATACAAGCAGCCGAGTTCAGAGCCTGCCCATTTTATTCCAAAGCGATTTCAGCAGCTGCTTGGCTCCTGCTTGACAGGAGAGCGAGGGAAGAGACATTTCCCTGTGCCAACCAAGAGGACATAACATGGGCCACGCGTCACTGGCTCCGGGGCAGCCCTGCAAGAAGAACAGGCTCATTTCCTCCCCTCGCTTTACTTTCCCCTGGCAATAATGTGTGGCCTGTCGTTCCACTTTAAAACTTTATTTACAGGAGAGCCAGAAATGTTGGCCACTTGCTATGCTGGCTATGAAGGGAACAGGAAGTACCTGACAGATGGGAAGAGCTATGTAGAGTGCTGGATAAACATTGCCTGCTTCAGCCTCCTGTGAAATACTGCCTCTGTTTTACACACAGATGGGGGAAACTGAGGCACCGAGTGGGGAAAGCGACACATTCGAAGTCTTAGAGCAAGACAGCTGCAGAGCTGGGTACAGCCCCCAGGAGCCCTGAGCCCACTCCCCGGCTTTAAGCACCAGACCAATGCTGCTGGTGGAGGTATGGGAAGACAGCATGAGATATACAGCAAGATGTGCAACTACCAATGTACCTGAAGGTATCTATGAACAGTGCTGACAGCTTTGCAGATGCCAGCCTGTTCTGCCTCTCTTGCCAGCAGAATTTGAATCAAACTTTCATCTTTCTTAAAATAACTGGACAAAATGTTCCCAAAATATGAAGGGTTTCCATAGCAATGCCTGTATTTGCTAGTGGTAGGGTTGAAAGCGACCAGGTTACTTGCTACCTGTCCACGCATCCAAACATAAACTTTCTCCGAGTGGAATAACATTATGAGCCTGACTTCAGTAACTTCCTCTGTCCTGCTCCCAGAACCAGGTCCCAGAGATCGGTGGTCTCAACTTATTCTTTTAACATCCACCCCACCCCAATGGTGAGTATCAGCAGAAATAATGTGGACTGAATATCTGCACTGCTGATCCTTCTATCTGGACCCAGCTTCCTCTGATCAGAGGTCCATGTGGGAGGCCTCTGGTGGGGCGGTGCTGGAGGCACTACCTGTAGCTGCTGCCTTAATGCCACAAGTGATTAGCAGGAAAAACAGAAGCGAACTGTAAGTACTGAGCACATAACACAGCACTCCATAGATTTACACTTTGCTACACCCCTGTGAGGCAGGTGAAAAGTCACTCTACCCATTTTACAGATGGGAACACAGAGTCCAAATTGCAAGAAGAGCACGTGCTGAGTTGCATGCAAAGTTCTGCACAGCACATGCACACTGGCACCTGCGGGCATGCAATGCAGCATGTGCATCCTTTGGAAGATTTGACCCAGAAAATAAAATGCCTTGAGGAGGATTATGCTGAAGCAATAGCAGGGACGGAACCAGTAGTCCTTCTTAGCACTGCAGGCTACCGTCCATAAGATATAATTTTATATCTGATGGAGGTCATAACTGTTCTGAGCCTGAGGAACAATCTTGGCTTTACATGCCAGAATCTAGTCTATTATTTATGACAAGAAATATGTTTAAGTGATTCTCTTGTCCTTGAGACACCAGAATCAGAGTGGCGTGTAGCCATACGAAATGTGTTCTGTGGGCATTCATTCCATAGCTGAGTCCACCCTACAGATGCAGAGCTCTGGGCTCCAGAGAATGGACTCCAAGGAATAAATCCCTCTACTTAAATCTAACAAAGATACAGATGGGCTCAGGCCCTAGGGAGAATGCTGGTGTTAATACTGGGAGCTCTAGTTTTAGCAGAGACACAAAACGTCTGGAATGCATAGTCTAGAAAAGGAAGAGAGTTCAGAACAAGAACAACACGCGTCTTCCATCCTGCCATTCTGGGAAATCTCTCCAGGAGCTAAAATTAAATATTCCCAAGTTTGGAGATTTTTTTTTGAAGGAAAGGGAGGAAAACAAATTTTTTTTAAAGTTTGCTGCTAGCGGTATCTGTGCAGAAACTCTGCCAGTCTAAGTGGGTGGTCCTTCTGGAAAAATTACAGAGAGAGACAGCCCCACAAAAGCGATTTCCCTTTGGATTCCAGGGATGGGCCCTGCATAGTCAATTCCCCCTAAGCACGCCTCATTGCTGTGGCATTATATTAGCAGCCATCAACAACAAAACAGACAGGCAGGAACACTACAGGAACAGCAGATCAATTTTCTCACTAAATCGAGGGGGTTTCTTTGCTCAAAACAGCTGTACCGGATGTTATGATAACTTAAAAAAAATCTTCCCTCCCACAATTCGGTATCCTGGCACCTAACTTTCCTCATCCAGAAGAGCTGAGTATTATGGGTCTGATTCTGCCTAGCGAAATAAGAGTCAATTGATATCATTAAAACAATAAGCCGAAGAAGTGGGTATTCACCCACCAAAGCTCATGCTGCAAAACCTCTCTTAGTCTATAAGGTGCCACAGGATTCTTTGGTGCTATTACAAAATAAAGTTACATAAAGCTTGTGCCAATGATCCACAGAAACTACCAGGACATAAACCAGGGCAGATGAGATGTAACTGAACTCAACAATTAAACGCAGACCCAGGGGACCCTTAGTGCTATTTGCAGAGATGCAGAGTTAGTCTATTTCCAGACAGGGAGGTTAAGAAAGAAGCAGACTGGAGCAATGGATTTGTGACCCGCTTTCAATCAGCAGCAGCGCCTGTTTACAAAAAGCAGCTAACAGTTGTTAGCAGGGCCGTGGAGGAATCAGCCAACAGAGCCCTTGACTCGGGGGAGGCGCGAACACACGCCCAGGGGCTCACTCACCTTGGAGCTGGGCGGACAGAGCTTCCTGCTGCTGTTTGAATTTCAGAGCCAGGGCTTCGGCGTTCTTCGCCTTCTGCTGCCAGTGACTGTAC
Source organism: Platysternon megacephalum (assembly GCA_003942145.1). Classification (NCBI taxonomy): domain Eukaryota; kingdom Metazoa; phylum Chordata; order Testudines; family Platysternidae; genus Platysternon; species Platysternon megacephalum. The sequence goes on along the minus strand of QXTE01000014.1, from coordinate 6,687,958 downwards.
ATGAAAACTCCGGCGCCCAGACAAGCCAGCGCCGCCAGGCAGAAGCCGGTTTGCAAGAGACCCTTTTGCCTTCGCGAGCACATGCCCGTCCCCATGATGAGCCTGGAGCCGAGCGGGCTCGGAGCTGCGTCGCTTCCCTGCTCCCACTAAAGCAGCCGGGCAAAGCTGAAACGCCCCCCGCGCCAACTACACATCCCTGAAGTTCTTCCCTTCCCCGGAGTGACCCTGGCGGGGCGAGGCTGGTTCTCTCCTTCCTTCCCGATCGTCTTTTATTCCCCAGAGCCCGCCGGAGAGCGGGGCAAAACCAGCCCCAAAGTATCCAGGGCGGAGCAGCGCAGATGCACAGGGGGAAGCGAGGCGCCCGGTCCCGGGGAGCGGGCCGGCTGCTGCTGCTGGGGGGAGAGGGAAACTTTTGCTTCCCATGTGCTGCAAAAATCAACCCCTCCAAGATCAATGCGAGGGGGGCGTTTGGGCCCTGCCTCCCTCCACCCCGCCCTGCGGGAATCTCCAGACTTTCCGGCTCGTGCCTCCCGCCTCCTCAAACTTGCCACAATTTCAATGAGGAAGCCACAGCCCCCGGGGACGGGGGGGACTGACATGAAAACTGACCAATGCACCCGAGCTGCTGCTGCTCAGAGTCCGCCCCCTTAGGAGGCGCTGGAGGACCCAGGCGGGGCGGGGAGGGGGGCGTGATTTGGGGAGGAGCTGAGCGGGGAAGGGGAAGCAGAGGGGGGAGGTGGCTGTACCCAGGAAGGGGCAAAGGGGAGGGGCCGAGCGGTGGGGAGGAGGAGGAGGTTGTAGTAGCGTAGGGGGGGGGCTTGGGGCGGTTTAGAGGAGGAAGAGGTTGGATGTACCAGCGAGCAGGGGGAACTGCTGGGAAGGGGGCAGGGCTGGCGGGGCTGTAGCGTGGGGATGGGGTATTGCTGGGAAGGGGGCAGGCGGGGCTGTAGCGTGGGGATGTGGTATTGCTGGGAAGGGGGCAGGGGAGGCGGGGCTGTAGGGTGGGGGGGGGGTGGGGGGGGGGGGTGGGGGTTTGGGGGGGAGGGGGGGCAGGCGGGGCTGGGGGGTGGGGGTGGGGGTGTGGGGGGGAGGGGGGCGGGCGGGGCTGGGCTGGGGGGAGGGGGTGGGGCAGGGCGGGGGGGGGGGGGGGGGGGGGGGCTGGGGGGGGCTTCTGGGGGGGGACGGGGGGAGGGCGGGGAGGGGGGCAGGGGGGCCTGTAGCGGGGGATTGGGGTATGGCTGGGAAGGGGGCGGGCGGGGCTGTAGCGTGGGGATGGGGCATTGCTGGGAAGGGGGCAGGCGGGGCTGGGGCGTGGGGGGGGGGTGGGGGGGGGGGGTGGGGGTGGGGGGGGGGGGGGGGGGTTGGGGGGGGGGGGGTGGGGGGGGGTTTGGGGGGGGGGGGGGGCGGGGGGGGGGGGAGGGGTGGGGGGGGGGGGGGGGGGTTTGGGGGGGGGGGGGGGAGGGGGGGGGTGGGGGGGGGGGGGGCGGGGGGGGGGGGGGGGGGTTGGGGGGGGGGGGGGGGGTTTGGGTGGGAGGGGGGGCAGGGCAGGCGGGGCTGTAGCGTGGGGAGAATGTGGGGGGGGCGGGGGGGGGGGGGGGGGGAGGGGTGGGAGGGGGGGGGGGGGGGGGGGGGTTGTGGGGGGGGGGGGTGGTAGGGGGGGGGGGGGGGGGGGGGGTTGTGGGGGGGGGGGGTGGTAGGGGGGGGGGGGGGGGGGGGGGGTAGGGGGGGCTGGGGGGTGGGGGTGGGGTACTGCTGGGAAGGGGGACAGGCGGGGCTGTAGCGTGGGGAGGGGGTAGGGCGGGGAGGGGGGCGGGGGGGGCGGGGGGGTGGGGGGGGGGGGGGGGGTTGGGGGGGGAGGGGGGGCGGGGGGGGCTGTGGCGTGGGGAGGGGGTATTGCTGGGAAGGGGGCAGGGGAGGCGGGGCTGTAGGGTGGGGGGGGGGTGGGGGGGGGGGGGTTGGGGGGGGGGGGGGGGGTTTGGCGGGGAGGGGGGCGGGGGGGGCGGGGGGGTGGGGGGGGGGGGGGGTATTGGTGGGAAGGGGGCAGGCGGGGCTGGGGCGTGGGGGGGGGGTGGGGGGGGGGGGTGGGGGTTTGGGGGGGAGGGGGGGGGGGGGGGTGGGGGGGCGGGGGGGCGGCGGGGGGGGGGTGGGGGGGGGGGGGGTGGGGGGGGGTTTGGGGGGGGGGGGGGGAGGGGCGGGCGGGGCTGTAGCGTGGGGATGTGGTATTGCTGGGAAGGGGGCAGGTGGGGCTGTAGCGTGGGGATGGGGTACTGCTGGGGAGGGGGCTGGCGGGGCTGTAGCGTGGGGAGGGGGTAGGGCGGGGAGGGGGGCGGGGGGGGCGGTGGGGGGGGGTGGGGGTTTGGGTGGGAGGGGGGCTGGCGGGGCTGTAGCGTGGGGAGGAGGTGGGGGGGGCGGGGGGGGGGGGGGGGGGGGGGGTGCTGGGGGGGGAGCGTGGGCGGGGTGGGGGGGGGGGGGGGGGGTTGGGTGGGGGGGGGGGGGGGGGGGTGGGGTAGGGATGGGGGGGGGGGGGGGGGGGGGGGAGGGGTGGGAGGGGGGGGGGGGGGTTTGGGGGGGGGGGGGGGCGGGGGGGGTTGAGGGGGGGGGAGGGGGTGGGGGGGGCGGGGGGGGGGGGGGGGGGAGGGGTGGGAGGGGGGGGGGGGGGGGGGGGGGGAGGGGTGGGAGGGGGGGGGGGGGGGGGGGGGTTTGGGGGGAGGGGGGGGGGGGGGGGGTGTGGGGGGGGGGTGGGGTTTGTGGGGGGGGGGGGGGGGGGGGGGCTGGGGGGGGGGGGGGGGGTTTGGGGGGGGGAGGGGGGGAGGGGGGGGTGGGGGGGGGGGGGGGGGGGTGGGGGGGGGAGGGGGGGGGGGGCGGGGGGGGGGGGGGGGGGAGGGGTGGGAGGGGGGGGGGGGGGGGGGGGCGGTACCGTGGGGATGGGGTATTGCTGGGAAGGGGGCAGGCGGGGCTGTAGCGTGGGGAGAATGTGGGGTGGGCGGGAGAGAGGGGTGCACAGGGATGCACTTGGGTAATGGTGCAAACCAGCCCAGCTTATAATAGGGATCCTGCAGGGCCCAGGCCTATGGACTGGAGGCAGCTCTGGGGATAATGTATCTGGGCTGCGGGAGAAGCGGAGACTGGCAGCATGCAGCTGCAGAGAGGGTGAGAGGCTGGGGATGGAGCATCTGGTCCGAGGGGGGAACAATGGGGGGTGAAAGTGGCGCTGAGGAGAAGCCAGAGGGGCTGTCTGCAACAGGGGGTTGGCTCTGCCTCTTGCTCCTCTCCCCGCACCCAGAGAGAACCAGGCTGGCCCAGCTGCAGGTCGATAGGGCGAAGGGGTGGTGCCAGAGGCATTAACGGCAGGAAGCGAGGGCCAGCAGACAAGATCGATAAGTCACTGTTGTTATGAGGAAGCATATTTCTATCTGGGCTGGTTTTTTCCAAGCTCCAGCAGCCCCTGAAGATGGAGGGCTTGGCGGTGGCACAGTGTCTGGGGATGATGCGTGCCTGCAGCTCCAGCTAATGGACCAGAGAATGCTCAGTGTCCCATTAGTATTGTAAAGGAAGCAAGGGAGACTTTTGTAGCGCTCTGCAGCTTCTGCCTGTTGCGGAGCTGGCTGAGAGTTAAACATTCATCAGGTCACATTTGGTCCCAAACTGACATGTTTGTGATTTTTGTTTTTAATACAAGTTTCTCTGACACCTCAGGCCACTAGAAATNAGGGAAACAGGGGGATGGACTGCTGCCCCCCCCCCCCCCCCCCATCTCCCCATGTAGCAGGGGTGGGCTAGTGCAGGAGAGCCTGATGCTGCAGCAGACAAGAAACAACCAATTTATGGAATTGTTTCTGTTTTCTGAGCTAAGATGGGTAAAGGGAAATGGGGGGTTTTCTAATGAGTTTTGCCTGAGTAAGAACTTCAACATTTGGGTTTCTCGCTCACAAAGTATCACCAACCTTCTCCCTTCAATCAAACATCTGTTCAGAAACGTGTGGATACCTTTTTTTCTTACCTTATTCTTGCTTTTCCTGTCACCCCCTCTTGGACTTCCGGTTCTGACCTGAGTCCAGAAGGTGCCAAAATACCACTAGAGAGTCCTTTAGGGTAGTTGTAGTCTAAACAGCAAATAGTCCACTTACTCCAGAAACATCCCGATGACTTGCAAGGAAGCGAGGGTTAGTGAGGTTTCCATCCGAAATCTGTAGACCTAAGAGGTTTGGAAAGATTACATTGCTGTAGCTGTCCAGCTCTTTCATTCAGAAAGCCACTTCACAAGAGAAAGATTCTTCCATCGACCCATCTCTCCCAATCCCTTGCCATGTGATGTTGCCCAGCAGTGGTTCATTCTGCAGACCACCAGGAAAGCGTCTGTGAGCCACGTTTTGAGCAGCACTTCTCTAGCTGATCATCCTACTACCTTCTAGGTGTTTATCTGAACCAAACCTCGGTCCTCTGGAGGTTTGCCAGTTACCTACTCAAGTAGAGATGGAGCAGATGGACCTTGCAGAAAGAAATCATGCCTTTTTCAACTATGCCTAGATTAACTCCAGTGATGGTATGTCAGAAACATCTTAAAAGACTCAACACCAAGCTGAGGGTCCATGGGTGAACTCCTGGCCTCCGTGAAGTTAATGGCACAACTCCCATCAACGTCAATAGGGTCAGGATTGCGTCTTACATGCTTTCATCATCGAATGAGTGAAGGTGACTGTAGCTCTAGGTTCATATGTCAAAGTTGTTGGCCACCTTCACCAGGAGGAGTTGGAGCATTTGTATTAAACTGCATTTGATAAAATCAGATCTCTCTGGGTGTGTGACTTTCTTTTATCACTTTTTAAAATATCTCTTTTATGATGTGTTGTCAATTTAATTTTAGCAACGTACAAGTCCACAAAAGGCATCCAGGCTGGGAAACTGCCCTCTCTAAAGCCTGGGAAACTGCCCTCTGTAACCTGAGCGGCATCTCTGCATTGAGCAGATCATTTTAAAGGTGCTGCAGGCAATGGTGGCCTTTCCAAAGAAGCTGTCCTTGCAGTAAGTATTCAGCTCCTTCCGTGCGGTGCCAGAGCCTGCTGTGCCTGAGCAGTCAGTTCAGCTTAGATCCAAGCCATCGGTGTTTCCAAAGTGGCTGTGGGCTCTTCCCTGATCCTTCGTGTTCAGCTGCAAATCACATTTTAAAGTGAAAGGTTCTTCCATGCACTTACCTCTGCCTTTTCATGACAATCATCTTGTCGCAATGTGGCCAATGTATTCAAAACTAACATAAATGGCCATCATAAGAACATCAGAATGGTCATATTGGCTCAGACCAATGGCCCATCTAGCCCAGTATCCTGTCTTCCAACAGTGACCAGTGCCAGATGCCTCAAAGGAAATGAACAAAGCAGGGCAATTATCGAGCGATCCATCCCCTGTCAGCCACTCCCAGCTTCTGGTGGTCACAGGCTAGAGCCAGCCAGAGCATTGAGTTCCATTCTTGACCATCTTAGCTCAGAGCCATTGAAGGACCTATCCTCCATGAACTTATCTCATTCTTTTTTGAACCTAGTTATAGTTTTGGCCTTCACAACATCCCCTGGCAATGAGTTCCACAGGTTGACTGTGCAATGTGTGAAGAAGTACTTCCTGTTGTTTGTTTGAAACCTGCTGCATATTAATGTCATGGAGTGACCCTTGGTTCGTGTGTTATGTGAAGGGGTAAGTAACACTTCCCTATTCACTTTCCCTACACCATTCTTGATTTTATAGACCACTGTCATGATATCCGCCACCCCTTAGTTGTCTCTTTTCTAAGATGAACCTCTCCTCTTACTAGGGTGACCAGATGTCCCGATTTTATAGGGACCGTCCTGATATTTGGGACTTTTTCTTATATAGGCTCCTATTACCCCCACCCCCTGTTGCGATCGTTCACATTTGCTATCTAGTCACCGTACCTCATACAGAAGCTGTTCCATACCCGTCGTCATTTTTGTTGCCCTTCTCTGTACATTTTCCAGTTCTAATATATCTTTTTTGAGATGGGGTGATCAGAACTGCACACAGTATTCAAGGTGTGGGCGTACCATGGATTTATATAGTGGATTTATGATTTTTCTGTCTTATTATCTAACCCTTTCGTAACGGTTCCTAACATTCCGTTAGCTTTTTTGACTGCCAGGGCACAGTGAGCAGATATTTTCAGAGAACTATGCGCGATGATTCCATGATCTCTTTCCTAAGTGGTAACAACTAATGTAGACCCCCATCATTTGTATGTATAGTTGGGATTATGTTTTCCAATTTGCATTTATCAACACTGAGTTTTATCTGTAATTTTTTAGCCCAGTCACCAAGTTTTGTGAGATCCCTTTATAACTCTTAGCAGTCTGCTTTGGACTTAACTAGCTTGAGTAATTTTGTATCGACTGAAAACTTTGCCACCTCACTGTGTACCCCTTTTTCCAGATCATTTATGAATATGTTGAACAGCACTGACCCCCATACCGATTTTTGGGGGACCCTGCTATTTACCTCTCTCCCTGGTGAAAATTGACCATTTATTCCTACCCTTTGTTTCCTATCTTTGAACCCGTTACTGATCCTCGGTTTGTGAATGTGGCTTTGGACTTACCAACACCAGCAGTCAGATGGCTTTTCCAGCCATGTAGCTGACCCCACAAGAATGGTTCATTTGGAGCTCTGCCAGATTTGGAATCCTGCTGCCTCGCTCATGTTCCAGGCAACTGGGAAATAACCAAGAGTCATGTTAATAATTGGTACTTCAATAGCACCTTCCATCCAAGAATCTCCTATCACTTTACAAATATGAACGACTTAAGCTTTATAACACCCCTGTGTGGTCGATGAGTATCATCATCCCTCTTTCACCGAGGGGGAAACTGAGGCACAGCAAGATTTAAGGCTAAAATTTTCAAGCGTGGCTAGTGATTTTGGATGCCCAGCTTGAAATGCTTTAAAAACGGGGCTCGGTTTTTCAGAAAGTGACAAGCATTTGCCCTCTGAAATCAGGCCCCTTTTACGGGTGTCTCAGGTTGGGTGCCTAAAATCACTAGTCACTTTTGAAAATCTTGGCCTACATGACTTGCCCAAGATCATGCAATGAGTCCATGGCAGACCCAGGATTGCAACCCAGATTACCTGACTCCCAGGCCAGTGAACTAATTCACAAGACAGATTTCCTCTTCCATACATTTGGGGATAGTCACAAAGAAGAATGATGAACATCATCCTAGGGTAGTGTTTCTCCAGTCCACATACATCTCGTTGTTTATTAGGTGTATTATGGTAGTGCCTGGAGACCCAGTCATGGACTGGGGCTCCATTGCACACACTAGGCACTGTATAAACACAGAACATCTGGTACCATCTACATATGGACCCAGCTGAGGGTAGGAGTGGTAGTCTAGTCATAAGAACATAGGCCTTAGCTCCCAGTGACATTCCATATGGAACAGATGAACGGGACTGCCTATAGCAGAACAAAAGGGCCTCTTACAGCTCCATTCATTATTATTTACACATGAACAATGTAGGCCTTGAGGTATGTGTCTTTCCAAGCCATTGTACAGCAGCTGGGATGTCTTTAGTCTCCATCCTGAGAATGGGGAGGAACAATAAGACCTGGGCTTGAAGCTCTCCGTTTGCTTCTACACAACACATTCCTTCTCTCTGCTGCCATCGTTAATTCCTTCCTCGGGTGCTGGCTCCAGCCTGGGAAATGCTGGTGGTGATTTCTGAGGCTAGGGTGCATGGGATTCAGAAACACTTTCAAAGCCCAAATTAGAGGGCACTGGTGATCCAGATTAGCTGGGCATGGTTTGCTGGAATGTAACACTTTGCTCTTTTACAGCCATCAAGGAACTCACAGAGCGTTGTCGGCTGCCACAAGGGAAGGGTTCCACAACAGCACTGAGCACTGCGTGTAGCCCTGGATGGGCCATACCCGCCCCTGACAGATACCACAGGGAGCTTGTCTCTTTCATACACTTTGTCAACACTTGTCTTGGTGGGACGAGAGTGTGAGGCAGAGGGGGGAAGTAGGCACAGCAGGTTAGTGGCCATGCTGATAACATCTACATTTTCCAGTATTCTGCACTACTGACTGAAACACAGCTGGGCAGGAAACAGTTTTCTTCCCCCCTGAAAATTTTCAAGATATCAAACAAATTATCCTACCACGAATCGGGAGGAAAAAGTCAACATTTTCACAAACCAAAAACGCAGGGGGAAAAAAATCAATTCAGGCCAATTGAAACGTTTCATTTTGAACTGGTTTGTTTCCGTTTTGAGCATTTAATTTTTTTATTACTAAAGTCATCCTAAATTTCAAAACAAAAAGTCATTCAAACTGAAAAAACCTGATGTTTTCATTGTGAAAATGTTGAAACAAAACAATGACAATTTCAAAACTCTGTTATTAGTCAAAACTTTTATTGAGTTGGAAATGCATCAGAACCAACCCATTCATTCCCTCAAAAAGTTTAATTTTCGATTAATCGGAATCTTCTGATGAAAAAAATGTTTAGTCAAAAAATTCCTGACTCGTTCTCATGGAGAATGCTGCAGTAATGATTGCAGGTATTGCTGCATTTTTCACACTGACTCTTTTTATTTCTAGCATCTCTTGGGCATTTTTGATAAGTTAATGGCTCACTGGGCATGGATCCCAAAACCTTTCTCCTAGATCAGTCAATTAATGGGCTTGCTCAAGAGTGGTTTAGTTAAAGAATTTCACAGCAGTTGCTCTTAGCTGCATTTAAAGCTCTTCTGGTGTCAGCTGAGAATCTTTGGAAGGGATCCCACCCCCACCCACCCCCCGCGGGGCGGCTCTATGTTTTTTGCCGCCCCAAGCACGGCTGTCAGGCAGCTTTCGGCGGCATGCCTGCGGGAGGTCCGCCGGTGCCACGCCTTCAGTGTCCCCGCCGCCGAATTGCCGCTGAAGCCGCGGGACCGGCGGCCCTCCCGCAGGCATGCCGCCGAACGCAGCCAGACTGCCGCCCTCACAGTGACCGGCAGGCCGCCCCCCGCGGCTTGCCACCCCAGGCACGCGCTTGCTGCGCTGGTGCCTGGAGCCGCCCCTGCCCCCCCCCCAATACATGCACCTGTGCACACAAACACACACAGAGTTTTCATGTTGCATGTGCACTCCAAAATTTGCCAGCCCCAGTGCATGCTGGCTTCTTAGAGAGACTCCACCTGCTTTCTCACACAAGTCAAAGTGCTTTCGACTCCTAGACTCCAAGGCCAGAAGGGACCATCATGATCATCTAGTCTGACCTCCTGCACATCGCAGGCCCCAGAACCTCCCCCACCCACCCACTCCTGTAATAGACCCCTAACCTCTGGCTGAGTTACTGAAGTCCTCAACTGTTCTTTTAAAGACTTCAAGTTACACAGAATTCCACCATTTACTCTAGTTCAAACTAGCAAATAACTCATGCCCCATGCTGCAGAGGAAAGTGAAAACCCGACACCCGCCCCCAGGTCTCTGCCAATCTGAGCTGGAGGGAAATTCCATCCCAGCCCTCAAATATGCCGATCAGTTAGACCCTGAGCATGTGGGCAAGACCCACCAGCCAGACACCCGGGAAAGAATTCTCTGTAGTAACTCAGAGCCCTCCCCATCTAGTGTCCCATCCCCAGTTATATGATTCCCAGGGGGCATTTATACCTAAAGTAAAAAGAGGCTCTGGAGCGTACCAAATTTAGGGGGCTGGGAAGCTGAGCTGTTCACTCATTCCCATAATGAGAACTGACGGCTTATAATTAGGTTCCATTAGAAGGAGCCTCAGGAGAATCTATAAGGTTAAGCCATTTTTCAAAATATATTGTTTAAATTATTATTATTGTTGTTTTGGTGGGCGGGAGGGTCAGGGGGTGCTCTGGTGACTGATCTCAAATTCGATCTGTTGCCTTGGTTTTACTTCATGGGCCCACATGAGCACCTTGAGTCATCCCACAGCTACCCTGCTTGTGGGCCATTCCAAGGAACTCTGGGATCCCAATGCCCCCAGGACTCTGCCATGTTTTAGGGACAATCCTGCAGACCAGAGTGGGGGGGGGGGGCAGAGAGATGGTGCTGTCAGTAGCGGCGCCAGCTTTTCCGGCGCCCTAGGCGCCGGAAGGTCCTGCCCCCAAAATTGAACGGACAGACGGGGCGCCGGTGCCCCCAAAATAGCAGCGACCGCCTAGGTCGCCTAATGGGTTGCGCCGGCCCTGGGTGCTGTGCAGCCATAATACTAAACATAATTACCTCCATTTGGGCTGCAATTCTAGATCTAAATCTTTGCTCTAAGAGCAAGAGCATGAGCCTCTACTACCTGGGCTAATGGACTCTGATAGTCTTATGTGTATCAGCCATTCAAGGGAGACAAAGACACTATAGGGGACTCTCCCATTATGGTTTATAGAAACAGAGTCTGATTTTTAGCCTGCACCAGTCTCAACAATACTACGTACTTTCCATCCTCAGAGAACTTTACAAACACAAATTAACCCTCAGAACCCCCACCCCAATGAACAGGATTAGGATTAGTCCCATTTTACTTATGGGGAAACTGAGGCACGGAGGAGTTATGTGATTTCCAAGGCCACACAGGGAGTCAGTATGAGAACAAGGTTAGAATTCAGCCATTCCTGGTTCCCAGTCCTTCACTCAAACCACATCTCTCCGAGGAACAGGGAGGAAAAGTGGCTTGTGCGGAAAAAAAAAAAAAAAGAGAGAGAGAGATGGGCCTATGCTGGAACCTAACTCAGAACTGCTGTCAGTTGTTTGGGGTCACATGTGAGTCCCCTGATTCAAGTCCACCTCTATGGTTTGGGTTCTGGGTTGGCTCCACAATGGGAAGGGACCTTTTTGCTGACTCCAGTTAGAGTGTGGCTGAGATCTCAAGGATAGCTAACCTCACCAGATTTCCACCATAATTCAAGATGGCAGAAACTCCCAGACAAATTCCTGCAACCTCCCACTCAAAGGACAAACTCAACAGCCAGAGCCAAAGTCTATGCCCTCTGAATCACAGTTTCCAATCAGGCTCAGCTATTCTTATTCTGAGGCACTGCATTGTGTTGCCAACTCTCACGACTTTATCCCATGATATTTGGTGTTTGGATATTTTATCGTGATAGCTGGTGCTTTTTCTTAAAGCCCCAGCTCATGGAGTCAACTGATTAGATAAGAATCTCAGTTTTAATTAAAAAAAAAAGAGTAAGGTTCTATCATGGTTGCCAAGAAAAGCTTGAAAACATGAACTGAGTTCACTTTCAAGCTCAGAAACCAGAATTCAAATAAAGAGAACCCCAAATATTTTTTGTAATAACCTGGGTTGGGTTTTTTAATCCCAACTCAAGATCTTTGTTTGGGTTGGCAATACTGCTGCAGTGACCGCACCTGGCCATGCATGACAAGAAGCTATTACGGGCAAGTCCAGTGCTTCTGTGGAAGTCAGGTACCTTTTTAATTAAAGGAAATGAGGATTGGTTTTGAAGTGACAAGCTGCAAACAGAAAGAGGCAAAGAATGTATTCTCCTTCGAAAGCTGATCATAGTGCAATTAGAGCTCTATAACTCCCTTGCCTGCTTCTGTACAATGCCTGCAAAGCAGGAGAAGTAATTTAAAAGGAAGTTACTTCCCTATAAAATATGCACAGTCTTAACTGCTTTACTGAGGTGCAGCCAGCATGCCTTTTTATTAGAGCCAGGGAACATTCCAGCTCCCAGCAGTAATTAAAAAATTTAGCAGGAAAACAATGGAAATCTCAGGCTAAGGGGTTTTTTTTGGTTTTTTTTTCAAAGTGCTGCAAAACTGAAGGCCACTACCTCTTTCCACCAACTCCGATATATATATTACCCCTTTGCCATACAGCGAATGCACCTTTTACTCCTGGGTAGAACTGTGCAAATAATGTCTTTTTCAGTTCACTGACAACTCAGAAATAAAAAATCATTTAGTGTCAAACTGAAAATGAATTTTTTTGAATTTTTCAGCAGATCAAAAAAAATCAAACATTTAGTTTTGAGTTGAACTAAACGCTTTGATTAGATTTCAAATGTTTTTTAATGTTTTTGAATAAAATTTAAGCACATTTTGAATCAGAAACATTTTGACTGTTGGGGAATTTTTTGTTTTTGTTTTGGGTTTTAAATGTTATTTGTTTTTATTTACATGAACAATTCAGTGAAAACAAAACTGATAACACATAAAAATAGAACTTTAGCAATGCCATTTCACTGAAAGAAGTTTTGGCTGTAATATGTCCCTGTTGGTAAATTATTCCAATGGTTAACTACCCTCACTGTTAAAAATGTGCAGCTTATTTCCAGTTTTAGAGATTTGTCTGGCTTCAACTTCCAATCACTGGATCTTGTTAGACCTCTTTCTGCTACACTGAAGAGCCCTCTATTATTAAACATGTGTTCCTCATGCGATCCCCATCAATTCACCCCGTAACCTCTTTGATAATCTCAACAGATTGAGCTCCTGAGCCTGTCTCTGTAAGGCATGTTTTCCAATCCTTTAATCATTCTCATGGCTCTTCTCTGAACCCGCTCATTTTATCAAAATCCTTCTTGAATTGTGGACACCAGAACTGGACACAGCTTCCCCAGTGTTCCAAGATATATTGAAAAATCAACATGAATGCTGCTGAGAGCTTCCTAGGTAGCTTCTTTGGGTCTGGGGTTTCCTTTTGGGTCCTCTAAATCCTATAAGAAGAAGTTCTTTCTTCCCTTCCTCTTTCTTGTATGAAACAAAATAACCATCTTCTAAGAGCACAAGGATAAATGCACTCCTGGCATTGCAACGGCAAGGACTCGCATGCATGAACTACAGGACTGCTGGATTCTTGTACGAGCACAACTGTGCTCCTCTGTGGAATTTGTTTGTGTGTTTCCGCTTTACACGAAGCACCGGTTGAAACCAAGCAGGCAGGTGTCCCTGCAGAAGCAGACTGAAAATAGATCTCTGCATCTCCGTGTTGGGTAATTAAGTAGCTATTGGGCAATGCTAGAGGCACAGGTATACATCTCCGTAGCTAATAGCCACCTTCTGGCACAGAACCTGATGGATGGAAATTAATCTACCTGTGACTGTATTTTATTGCATCAGAGACACAAAGTGTAACCCATTTCTCATATCCGGATATTAAAAAACCCTGCTCGGAGCCAAGCAGTTATCCACTTCCTGGCATACTTTAGCAGTGGAAACAAGGTTCCACTTGACAATAAGAGTCACATATAGAACCCAGACAAGATAAAGGCTTCAACTAGTAATGTCGACACGAAAAAAATCAACAAAAGCAAAGTCGCCAAAGCGAGTCTACATTTGCTCCCTTTGTCGACAGATCATGTCCACATGTTGACAGCATGAGCAATGGACTGTGGGTATGTATCCCACAGTGCCTGGCGACACCATCTGTCGCTAGGTGTTGTGGGAAAGTGGAAACGGCATGGTGTCTACACTGGCTGTTTACAGACAATAAAGGGAGGGGAAAAGACAAAAGTCTCTTGCAGGGGTGGAAGATTTTTTTCACCAAACTTGCCAGTGTAGACAAGCCCTAAGTAAGAAAAAACACCAGCATGTTGACTTGCAGCAAGTGCAGATCCGAGGAACAAACATACATCCCCCTTCTCTGAACCCAATCTAAAATCTATTGGCCGCACTGAGTGACTCCAGGGTTACAAATGTTTTCCTAGCTGAATACAACCTACCCTTTCCCTCTGCAGTCTCAGAGTCCATCCAGAGTTGCTAGACAAAAATAGGAGTGGGTTATTAATTATTGGGATCCCATCATGCTAGTTGCTACACACACATAAAGAGAGACAGTCTGTGACCTGGGTACAAGACAGACAAACGAAGGGAGGGAAAACAGAGAAACGGAGAAAGGAAGTGACTCACCCAAGGTCACTCAGAAAGTCAGTGGCAGAGCCAGGAACAGACCCCCCAGGCTCCTAGTCTAGTGTTCTCCACTATACCAGGATGGCTCCCACTGTTAGTAGATGTGTGTGAAATCTTCAGCTCTAGTACTGAAATCTAGTGGTTCTGGGTCCAAGCTTCTCTGGGAACATTCATTCCTTTGTATTAGGCAAGCTTTCACTAAAGTTGGACACACAAATATTTTGCACTGCCTAGATGTCCATGAAAACCTGAGGCAGCTTTTCAGAACGCACTGAGTGGTGAGCTGGACAGATCCTTTGTTAGCTACCTTGGCCAGTCACTAATGAGGGCATCAGTCAAGGAAGTCCAGTTAGAACTTTGTAAACCAACATGCCCAGGAGTGATCAAAGAGCTCCGCCTACTCTCTCCTATTTTCTTGGGGTTCGATATAACTGTGGCCAGCTGGATGGGTCAGTCATTTATGGTGGGGTTTTCAAAATGGCCCATTGATTTTCCATAGGACTAATGCTCTGCAATCATCTAGGTGCTTTTGAAAATTTTACCCCACGCCTTGTTTCTACTGTACAGTACATTTTTAATGGGAACCTTTCAAAATATATCTGTCACGGCAGTGCAATCTATGCTCTTTGAGATCTATTATGTTTTGCTAAGCAAGGGCAAAAAGATAGCATTAACCACTCAACTATTCCTTTAAAGAGCCTATGGCTAGTTGATTGCCCTCAGCAGCCTCTGTCCGGGTATACATCCCCAGTGGTTGGAAAAAGCCAGCTGGATACATTTAATGGCAATTGTTCCTCTATCTTGCAAGAGACGAAGCTACAGAAATGTAAATCAGCCTCCATTCTATATTACGCTGTCAGAAATTCTCTCTCTCGCCAACAATCAAGTTGACACTAAGCTAATTACACAGAGATCTTTAAACATGACAAATTGTTACTGGCCTAGAGTTCCAAGCTCAATTCTCCTGACCCACAAAAGAGCCTCGAAAGGAAAAGTCAAAGAGTGGCTTTAAATGGCGATTGTTTGTCTCTCACTTCCGCAAAAATACAAAAGGCGAAATTGTCAGACAAAATACACACAGGCACCTGTGTTAGAGAGCTGCAAACCCTGCCAATGGGCAAGTAGGCACCAGGTACTCCCCTCCCTCCCGCACCCTACTGCATGCGCTAGCCAGCACTGCCTGAAAAATCTGATCTCAAGGGGCAATTATAGTCGCATGAAGTCTGAGTTGTACACAAACGTAAACGACAAACCTCGTGGAAAGTGACTCTCCTGGCCAGTTTACATAATTTAGACACTGGAAAAAACCTATTTGAAGTAATCTAGCCTGAGGGCCTATTTCCTTGGCCTCCTGGATAGTGTAGGATTGTTCACTGTGGGACTTTTGCTAGTGAGTTGTGCAGGCTGCTTTTAGGTTCTGAAGTAATGGGACTTTGTCAGGTGCCTGGCTTGGGGAAACATCCCACAAGCAGATAGAACCATTTTCCTGATCCTCAGACCAAGTTTTCCTTCTCTGACGGTACTCCAGTTTCTCCTACTTATCACCCCTTACTGCGCCCAGGACAATTCCTCTGCCTCCTGGGTGTTTATATCCTTCAGATCCCTCCAGACATCCTGCATGCCCCGCCCCCAGCTAATCTATGCCAGGCATATTTACCTCCTGGCATCTACTTTCCTAAATCAATCCCTCAAGCCCTCTTGATGTTGCCCAAGAGGGGGTGAATAACGTGGGCAGAACCAGCTTATACATGAGCAGCTTCTGCCTGTTCACATGCTGCCCCCATGGAGATCAGCAGGGGCACTTGAATGGGAGCCCCCCCAGGCATCACAGAGAGAAGGTAGCTGTCAGGGATATCTTCACGAGTGCCTGTCTGCTTTGGTCCTCCCTCCCTGCACTGGTCCAATGGAGCCAGGGCATGTTGCATCCCCTAGCTGTGTGAGTTTGGGAGGGCCACAGTGGAAGTGTGAAATCCTGGCCCCACAGAAGTCAGCAACCAAACTTCCCTTGGCTTTAGTGGGGGCTCCTGGACTAGCCTGGTGTCATACATGTATTAATCAACGGTGTCCCGGTGCAGCGAGAGCAAAGGGCAGGGGCGGCTTCCCATGGAGTGCGTCCATACATCAAACCAGTTTGAGAAAGGAGTCAAAGAGGTTGGAGGAGAGGGGCAAATTCAGAAATTCAGTGTAAGCAGGTGCAACTGCCTGGCACTGCACCTGCGTACACCAGAGCTGAATCGGACCCCAGGAGTGCATATTAAAATGACCTGTTTGGGTGCTGCAAGATCACGTTGGCCTTTCCCGCATGCGACAAAGGTGGGATCCCCAGTCTATCAAGAGACAGAGAGGCCAGCGTCATGCCTGGTGGAACCCCAATTGATTTCATTGCAGTCACGGCAGGGATGAATTTGGTCCAGAACATTTCAAAGGTTCGAGCAGTGCAGCCGGATGCTGCATGTCACAGGCTCTACCAGGCATTAACATGCTGATGCAGTACAGATTCAGGCCATAACACAGCCTCTAGACTCCTAAGATAATAAGCAGCAAGGCTGCCTGCTGTACACCCTGCTAACTAATTACACCAGCACGGACAGAGTTCCCTGGCAGATTTTCATGTGCAATCCTCATTTAGGTTGATAAAATATGTCAAAGGAAAAGGCTGGGAAGCCATTTCTTGCAAGTCCTCGTAAATATAACCTCGGCTACTAGAATGGTTTCATATATTTAAATACTAATTTGTTCCTTATCTTTTCAGTTTTCCAGATTCCAGGGACATCTCTACCGAATGCTAGAGAACAGATCTACTCATTCAGACATTCTTCATAGGGAATATTTTCTTGTTGGCAACCGTAAATCCCTTCCAAGTGGATTAAAGAGACACCCTGGCCAGAAATTCCAGCTGCCTATTGCACTGTAGGTGCGTCTCAAAGCGCTGAAAGGTGAATCTGCAGCTACCTCAATGCAGACCAGAGCATCTTAGGAGCTTCTCTAACATCGACCATCTGAGACACAGTCTCTAAGGGACTATACACCAGCTGGGAATAGCTGCAGTTCAGCATGTGTTGGCCACACCCTCTGCCTGACCTCTATGCCAGGGCTGAGTTAGGACAGGGGCTGATGATAGCAAGAGGTGCTGAGCACACTGGCTCTGAACCTAATCAGGCCACTTATTTCGGTGCTGAAATATGAAGACAGGAGCTTTAACTTTGGGCACCCCGTTAGAAAGCGTTCACCTGAACCACCCTATGCCTCAGTTTCGTTATCTGTAAAATAGGGGTGATAACATTCCCGCACCTTTCTAAAGTGCGTTGCAATCCTGGTATTCCAGGCGTAACATACATGCAGTGTGTTCCTTGCTGTTTATTATTAGGATTATGCTAAGTCTGTGGAGCACGGCTTTGAAAACAGTAGGGGGTTCTAAGTGGTGACTCATTTGTTATTATTCCTTTGGTTTTCACTGTCACGGCATAAATACTTGGTGAACTCACTGAAGCTTGCAAACATCCAGTATAAATCAATAAATAATCATAAAGTGGGTGGTATTAACTAGTATTCTGGTACTAGTGCGTCTGTGTAAGTACACCGCTGGTATATATTCCCGCTATTCGAATTCTGCTGTCAGTATCTCCTTCAGTACCTTGGCACAGTGGTGTCTAGCCTGGTGTTTTATGTTGTATGAAATGTCCAACAATTAGCTTTTCTTGCTTCCATCTTATACCTTCTCTATCATACAATGCCTTATCTCCACTTGTATTACACGTTTGCATGTCTAGCTTCCCGGTCACACTAATTCGTTTGCAATTGGGGCAGAAATGCTTGATGTTTATTTACTTTTTTTTAAAATCCCTGCGTCCATTTTCCCTCTTCAATGGTCTCGAGCAGTTTCTGCCAAGTACACTTGATGTTTTACACATGGCAGTAGACAGAACAAAGATGTTGATGAGTTCCAATGAGGAAGTGTGGATTCAAATCATCCAATTCTTCCAGGCTATTTCATCTGGAAGGAAGCACTCAGGCCAAGTACATCATTTAGACACATGTTAGAGCTGCACAGGACAGGAACATGATAGGAGGAGTGAGGCATAATAACTATTGAGCATGCAAAACAAATGGCAAATGTCACTGATTTGGTGACTGTCTCTCACAGCTATGCAAATATTTCTGTACGTAGCTAATTAATTATGGGCATGGGGTTATTTGCCTGACTGCTTTTGAAAAAAATGGAACCCTTTCTATTCCTGAACACATATAGCTCCATCTATATTATATTATGGGTGGGGCTAGTATGAGATTGCCAGTTATTAAGGCTGCCCAACAGTTCCCATTAAAAGACCCTGATTTCAGTTGCTGATAGCTTTGCCAAATTTTAAACTATTTGGGGTGCATGTTCCATGCCAAGTGTCTGCCTCAGGCTGAAGTTTTTTGGAAAATTTCAGCCAAAATAGTTCATCCATTTCCAAAAATGAGGCTGGGGAAACTATTTTGCTTTGCTCATGTTTAAAAATTCTCGTGCCCGTTTCTTTGAAAAGTCCATGAGTCTCTTGGCTTTGGGGCAGGGACTTGAAATTTGGCAGGCACGTGCTTTTTGCCATCCTTGTGAAAATCTGCCCACATCTGGCCAAGTAATAAGCCTTTGAAAAATTATCCCCAGAGCAGTTCCATCCCATGCACTGAATGAAACAGGTGGAAAAATAGTATTTGATCATGTAATTAGTGGCTGTATCAAAATGCTTATACACGCGAGGGCTCAATTAACGGTGCATTAACTCTGGCATTTCCTAGCTTTTGAGTGCTTGACATTGGAACCTCGATAATGCTCTTTCAGTGCAGTATTTCTGTGGGTGATATGTGCTGATCAAACCAACCAACCCCAAATCTCTGTGTGCATCTCCATTGGCTAGCCACAACAGTGACACTTCTCAGAGGAGTGTAATAGGCGAGGGGAACTGAAAGGGAGCACAAGAAATCTCAGCCAATGGATAACATGTTGCAACCTCCAGTGTGAAGTCAATGGAATTCCAGTTTTACGTCAGTGCAACGCCATTGTTTTCAGTGGACTTCCACTGGCATAAAATTGGAGTAACACAGGGGTAGAGCAGGGCCCTCAAGTTCCATCCCACATCCATTTAGGAAAGGACTCCCCAAAACCAAAAAAACTCACCCCAGTGCAGGGCCAGCACAAACCCATTTGACGACTCCTCAAGCCCTATTTTGGCATTGATCCCGGCTAGCACAGAGATGGCCTCCGTGACCATAATTCCAATGACAGCTGTGTTTGACTGGAACAATGGTACCGTCAGCCAATGGGCATGAGACAGAACCTTCGTGGGAGCTGGCCCAGGCACCTGGAACTCACGGCTGGAAGAAGTGAGAACAATCACAAGCCTCAGAGCGATCTGCGTAGCCTGCCTGCCATCCTCCTTCCCACACAGTCATTCGCAACAGAACACCCAGCGCCTAGCAGGTGAAGAAAGCACAGTACTCTTTGAATCCACAGGAGACAGATACCGTGGGGATGGTGGCTTTAGAGCTGGATGGATGGGTGGAGCCGACCCTCTGCGCAGGGGAATATTATTATTCATTCTTTTTATTGCAGATGCCTCTGGGAGCACCAGTCCTGGACCAGGACCGCAGGGTGCCAGGCGCTGTGCAAACAGAATAAAGAGAGAGTCTCTACCCTCAGACGCTTGCAGTCATTTCACCCTACAGGGACAGATAGCCCTGCTCAATTTACTCAGGATAGAAAGCTGGATGACAACAGTGGACTAATCCTCTAAGTAAGGGAAACAGGACTTGGTCCTTTTTGAGCAGCGGATGAATGAGGGCTGCTAATCCGATGAGTGCATTAAACAGAGGCCTGCAAGGAAGGGCCGAGTGGGTTGCCGGGTAGTCCGTGCTTCTCTCTCAGAGTCACAGTGGAATAGAAACAAACCTATTGACCCAGCGTTGTTTTGTCTGTTGCGATGCTAGAGACGCATTGCCACTCCCATTTGAATTCCCCTGCACTACACCTCTACCCCGATATAACGCTGTCCTCGGGAGCCAAAAAATCTTACCGTGTTACAGGTGAAACCGCGTTATATCGAACTTGCTTTGATCCACCGGAGTGCGCAGCCCTCCCCCCCCCGAGCACTGCTTTACCGCGTTATATCCGAATTCGTGTTCTCTCGGGTCGCGTTATATCGGGGTAGCGGTGTACTTCCACTCTGCTGTGAAATAGCACAGTTGTTGCGGATATTGCTGCAGAGACCCTTTGTAAAACATTCTGGGAAGAAAGATTAACAAGTTCCTTCACTCAGTGGGGTTAAATATGCAGCAACATTGGTAAAATATTAAAGCAATAAGTCACAGCTTTTACAGACAGATAAATCCTCTTGCCGGTACCTTGCAGCCAGAGAAATATAACAGATCGTTTCTTCTGACACTGGGCTTCTCTTCATATCGTCTGATATACTTTCCCAGCTGGTGTGTTGCCACAGCCTTTCCTTTTTAAAAAGCAGATGTAGTGGGTGAAATGAGTTTGGCAGGTCTCAGTCAGTTCCTGATTGGCAACTGCCCACATCACATACTCTACCTACGTGGCCCAGCCCATCGTAAATCTGAGCACCTCGCTAACATGAAGGAATCTATCTGTGCAGCCGTCCTCGGAAATATTAATACCATCCCCATTTTACTGAGAGGGTGCGGAGCGATGAAGGGGCAGATTTTCAGAGTTCAGTGCACTGGCCCTAGGCACGCTGCCCAAGGGAACGTGTGGCTGAGTCCCAGTCCTGTGCATTAACCGCACCCTTCTCTGGCACTATGCCAACTGGCACTTTCAGCAGGGAGGGGGTAAGGACCGAATGAGCCACTGAGATTAAACTGGTCTCTCCCTCTTTGAAATGGCCCCTCCAGATCAGAATCATAGAAGTGAGGTCGTCCAGTCCAGTGCCCTGCACACAAGGCAGGACTCAAGAAGGATACTCAGGGGTCGGGAGAACCTTGCTTTGATTCTGTCGATGCAGCTCTAAATACCCTGAGAACCAGAACAGCTGTTAGCGCAGGCAGCAGGCACCTGCTTGGAGAAGTGGAGTAGTCCCTAAAGCAGGAAGAGTTGGCCCGGGACAGGAAATGAGCACAGGACTGAAAGACCAACCAATCCTCAGGACCTTCGGTGGCAGCTGGTAGGCAGGTGTTGCTGTTCATTTGCTAGCCAGAAGCTACAGCACTGATAGGATTATCCACAGCAAGGCCACCTGGTATTGTGTCCTCCCCTGGTGGGCGTCTGACCCTCCCAGAGGGTCATTAGATGGACAAATCAGTTACCTGCAATAGTGCCTTGGCGCGAGGCTGCCATCGAACACTAAGCAGGGCTGAAGCCAGCAATGAAAACTGCTCCGAGTGCAAACTGGAGAGCAGGCTCCCAACACAGGGAATGACAACTTCGTATCGGGGTGACGTGCAGAGAGCGACCTACTCAGCAAAACACTTCTATCTTGTAACTAATCCATGCATATGGCACCTTTCATCACACAGGAGGCACTTTTCAGCCCTCTCCTACCCAAAGAGGCCCCTGATGTGCATGGTCGCGTGAAGACATTGACATCATAGGCCTGGGCCTCGGGCTCCAGCTCCTGGAGATATGAATCTGTCAGAATCTCAGCTTTTGTTTGAAAGAAAAATTAAGATTCTCGCTCTCATGGTTGTGAAAAAAATAATCTGAACATAGGAATTGACTGTGATTTATGCAGTGCTGCCTGCCTGAGTCTGCAGAGAGCCTGAAACGATAGCTCTGAGAGAGGAGAACGGCCCTGTTCACGTCAGCGGTATGCTGATGCCAAAAGCCAGAGCTCTGGGGAGCTTCTTAACACCACCCCAGAAGAGGACTCTGTAGGTATGTCCTGATTAGGAAAAAGAGGCTGAAGTTAACCCCGACCTGACCAAGGATATTCCCCTGGGGGAGATGCACAGGAAAACCTTTCTGCTTGATTTAGCTGGTCAAAGTCAAGCCTAGGCAGTTTATTTTAACTTTTAATTAACAGCCCCCAAAGTAGGGCTCTAGCATTCTCAGTGCCCCACTGTCCACCCTCCCCTCCCCGCCACCTCCTGTCCTTTTCATCTCCTCACCTCCCAGCAGGGAAGTTTGGCAAGTTTCAAAGTGGAAGTGGAGCATGCAGCTGGTGGCTGGTAGGAAAGGGGAGAAAGAAGCAACGTGGGATGTGGGCCACAGCCTGCCTGGCCACGTTGCTAGCTGGTGAAGAGTGAACTCCCCTGCTAATCAAGGTGCTAAACATCTGGAGCCTCCCCTGGAGCCGCTGGGAGTGGAGGCCCCCCCCACACACACACCTCACAGGGCATGCTCTGGGTCGGATGCTGCATTGCCCAGCTGCTGGTGTTATTTATCCCAGTGCAAAGTGGGTGTAAAACGCCCCCATTCTGATTGGGCAGCTGACTTGCCATGTGAACTGGGGAAGTGGCTTCTTTTCCCTGTGCCTCCATCTTGCCACCTTCCCGCTGTTTAGGATGCAGTCACCTAGGGAAGGCGCTGCATGCACAGCTCCTGACAGAACAGGACTGTGAGCTCTGCTGAGGTCTCTGGCTGCTACAATAATTCAACACCCTCTTTGCATTAGTGTAAGTGTAAGTGAGGGGACACATGCTGCAGGGGAACAGAATCAGACCCTCCGTGGCTTGCAGGATGGGCCCCCCGAGAACCTCAGCCCCCTAGCAATACAGAACAAAAAATAACCTTGCCAGGATAATCCAGTATCCCAAGCACTCCATTATCCCGTGGTTCTAAGATCCAGTCGTTGCAAAGAATTGCACACTTTACTTGTGCCTGGTTTCACTGAACAGAATTCCTTGGGTTTAGTTCTGAGCTGGCACCTACATTTACTGATCTCAGCTTCCAGGTGCATAACAGCAGCCCATTCCCATTCAGAAAGGGACCCACCTCATATGCGCTTGTCACTCTCACTCACAGACGTGATTTCTAGTGTTATCAATTATTTAGGGCTCAATCAACTCCTGCATTTTGCAGCACCATATCACAGCGCCGGCTGCTCAAAGAAAGAAAAAAAGTGGCTGTTAATATTTTCCTGATTAATTAGCTGTTTGCGACACACAGGGCAGTGAAGCACTTGTTTAGATGTTACCTGTGCAAACATAATCATTGCGTTTAACAAACGTATCTCTGTGTAACAGCAGCTCTTCTTTCCAGCCAGAGCACAAATGAAACAAGGCAACTCTGAACTGGAGGAGAAAAATAAATATAGGCTAGTTTGTGTGAGAAACAGCTAGCTAACAAAGACCATCAATTATTAAAAGCCTGTCACATGTTTTCTCCGTACACAGGGACGTGAACGAAGGTGACAGGTGGCTGGATTCATGCTGTGGGGATTTAAATGGCACCAAAACAGCTTGGATAAAAGAGTTAGGTAATCCAGCTCTTACAAAGATGGTGGCTGGTGTATTAAATCTATGCCAATGGACCTGTTGCCCTGAATCAGTCCCTTAGTGGTGAAAGGGCACCAATCATGTAGGGGTGACACAAGGAGCCAGTGGGACCTACTGGAAAAAGCTTTTTGACCCAGATTCAGGAGACCTAGGTTCTATTCCCTGGCCTGCTGGGTGACCTTGGGCAAGTCACTTCCCCCTCTGTACCTCAGTTTCCCCATCTGTAAAATGGGGATAATGAGACCACCCTCCTTTGTAAAGTGCTTTAAGATCTGCTGATGAAAAGCACTAGATAAAACTAGGTATTATTATTATTATTATTTTTCAAAGCTAAAGGAAAGAAGTGTGCTAAGCGGATTCCATGTGTGATCCTTGCCCCTTGGCCAGTAGAGGATGACAGAATTCCCACTGAAGTGAGGGCCAGCGCAGGAGTGTGTGTATGAAGGGAGAGAGGGATCTGAATACCCAACCCCATTAGTTCAACATAAAACACTGTGACCGTCACCTTCCAACTTTACCTCGAGGAAACCGTTTCACTTTTGTCAACACACCAACGCGCAAGAGAGAGAATCACAAACCCTAACCGGCCAGCGCCAGATCCTCCAGCTCTGCTTGAAACCAGGAGATGCCCTGTCAGGAGCTGAGGGCGCGCCCGAGAGCACCAGAAATGTTTCCTGACCTCTTTGTTAAAAGCACTGATTTGGTCACTTCAGCTCTGTGTTCAGTGCAAACGTTCCTGCGCGGTCTCAGCTCGCGTCAGTGTTCCCAGGAGGAGTCAGACCCCACACTGCCCCTCTCAGGAGGCAGGTGCAGAAGCCACAGCTCAGGAGGGACAGAGAGAGTGGCTTTCAGCCCCCTTTGTGCCTCCCAGATACTGCCGCCCCCCACGGTTGCCCTAACATATGGCAGCCTGCCCAGGGCTGTCTATGAGTTGCGCTGCAGCCCAGAGTATCCAGAGAGCAAGTCACTATGTCTAGTGGGAGTGGGGGCTCCATGCCGTGGGAATTCTCCCCAGGGCTGTTGAAACACCTTTGCTGTCTCTATACACCAGGGGAGCGGCATATAGGGGCCAGTGAAAGGGCTAAAGGTGTCACTGCTGGTGGGATGGAGCAGAGGCCGCGAGGAGGGGAGAGCCCCGGGCCACCCCAGCGCCAGGGTTTTGGGAGCACTGGCGTCTGACACAGCAAGTCACTCACCAGCAGCTCTGGAGGGATGTTCTGTTTTGTCTGAGCAGCACAGCTGGCCCTGGAGCTGGCAGAACATCCTCTCAGAGCAGCTTTGGGGACGGTGCCATCTAAAGGCACAAAGTGATTTCAGACGTGACTCATAGGAGCAGGCGCTGTTTGCCTGTCAGCAAGCAGACACGTAAGTAAGCCCCGTTGTCTCCCTAGGAAGAGAGAGGCACGTCCCCGCGCTGATGTGCACAGCAAGGCCAAGGGGCGGGGGTGGGACCTGCCAACGCCAACCAGATCTCATCGGGACTGAGACAAACAAGGGTCAAAGCAGCCCAGACGCAGCCTCTACTCGACATTAAAAATTCACCTGCCGAGAAGCCGGCTGCACCGTGGCCCCTCGTGTGCCCGTCTGAAGGGAGCAGACTTCTCGCGTGGGATCCTGGCTCCCACCACAGCGCCACCCTCAGTTCTGCTCCTCGCGTCCTCGGAGGCCTGGAGCCTCTTCTGAGCACTTCGGACACCCGGTGACAGACAGAAATTGATGCCCTGAACATCTCATGGGCCCATGCGTGGCGGGAACAGGACCTGTGCGCCACAACAATATTGTAACCAGCCTCTCTGCAACCCCCGCCAGCACTGACTGTAGGATCGATCCCACACCAGTGATACTGTCCCGGATTTAATCACAAAACCCCCGGGATTAGAGCGGTGCCATCCATGATTTAAGGACCAGGCTTTGTTTCAGTTAGATGCCAAAGCTGAGAGAAGCTTGGCAGCAGGGTGACAGCAGCACAGGGCAACACAACCCAGTTTGCCTCAGGCCCAGTGGGACGAGCCCATCATCCTTTGCAGGCCAGACAATCATGCTGACTCTTGGGGAGAGCAAGTCCTGGTATAATTAGTGGCTGATGCTTCCATAAGCTGTGTGATTATCAAGAGCTACTGTCCATGAAGCCAGCTAACGGGGCCTTGCAGCTTTGCTAACACACAGACAAATGAAGCAATTAGAGGAGCATTAGCAGGGGGCTGCAGTAAGGCCATGCTAAGCAGCAGGGCTTTGGGAAGGTCAAGCGGTGCTCACAGGGTAGGCAGCCTCACACCACCATCAGCATTTCCACTAGCTAAGCTGCCATTCACCTGTCTTTACAAAGAAGGGGACCCGGCAGCGTTGTTTTACTCCAGGAGGAGTCGAATCACATAGAGCGGAGATAGTGATTGGCTGTCAGAGCTCGGGTCATGAGCAGAACGTGCTGGGATGCTTGGAAATTCCCACTCACCGACAAAACGATTCGAGAGGAAAAGGGGCAGTGGATGCTGAAGGAGAGTCAGCAAAAACGTCAGCAAAAAAGGTCTTCACTGCACACTTGTGTGTTCTTAGCTCAGGTTACCTAACTCGGGTTAAACTAGAAGTGAAGACATGGCAACTTGGCTTGTAACTCAGGTTAGCAGTTCAAGGGGGGCCTAGGGTTGCACCTGAGCTGCTAATCAAGGTAACAACACACTCTTTTTCTGAAGTGAAGACATACCCTACAAAAACAGTGCTAGACCCCAATATCACAAAGAGACAGTCGCTGCCCTGAAGGGTTTCTACAATAAGAACTGCTCAGGTTTCAGCCTCTCACTTCTTGCCATGTCCTAGTTCTCCAGTCCTCCATGGAGTCCTCGAGCAAGAATAGCAGAGAGGAGACCTCAGGTTCCTAATGTAAGAATGACCAGGAAAATCCTTTCACCTGTTCTTTATCCATCAACGAGAAGCAAAAAAGGGGCATAATCCCAGTTTCTTTTTCTTTTGCAGGTCACCTTTAAGGCTGGATCGATTGCAACGGTGTGATCCAGTCAGTGGAGTCTGCTCAAGAGGCGTTCCGTACCAGCACATGCCACGTCCTCTCCTTTGCTGTAGGGAAGAAGTATTATGGCAACCCACCGATGTGGCAAAATAAACATGTGTGATGGGTTGGACCTCCCTTCTGGGATGCCACCTGATGTACTGGGATTTCACTGAGCCCCTCTTGCTCAACCAGCCTAGGTTCCCTCTCCCTGCTTTAAAGAATTAGGTTCTCCGGCCTCTTGCAGCACACAGACACAGGTAGGACCGCACCCCGCTGCAGACACAAACTCAAGTCAGCTCTGTGTGAGAGGGCTCCCCCAGCACTCATGTGCCCACCCCTTTTGGGAGACAAACCCAAAATACTACTGTCTTGCACTGTATAGAAAAATCTGCATAGCGCAAGCTCATAAAAATCCACCCTCTTCCTCAATGTGAAGAGAGATGTGCACGACTTCTTGCCCCCCGAGTTAGAAATCACATAAACTGGGTTTAATAATAAACAAAATAAGTTTATTAACTACAAAAGGTAGATTTTAATAGTTAAAGGGATAGCAAACAGAACAAAGCCGATTACCTTAGTAAATAAACAAAAGCCACAAACTGATCTTAACACACTAGATAGGTAGGATACAAATTAGCAAATTCTCACCCTGAGTGATAAACAGGCTGGCAGATTCTTAAGGCACTAGCTGCCTTGGCTTTCCCATGTTTTCTTACACAGGCTAAAAATCCCTCTAGCCTGGGACCATCACTTCCCACTGTTCAGTCTTTGTTCCTCAGGTGATTTCAGGTGTGTTGTTGTAGGGAGAGTGAGGACACCTTGTGTTGTCATTGTCCTTCTTTTATAGTTTCCCCCCTCTTGCTGGAAAGCTTTTTTGCTGTGACCCGGGTCAAACAGTTCCCATTGTGTCGAGCTATCTCTGAGAGGTTTCTATTGCACACGGTTCCTGGAGGGGATCCTTACGCTCGTGTGCATTTCCTCAATAAGCCACTAACATTGTTTGGCCTCATCCAACGTAGCCCATTTGAAATACAGAGACATGGTCAATATTCCCAGCTTCAGATACAAAAATGATACATGCATACAAATTGGATAAACACATTCAGTAAATTATACCCTTTCCAATGATATCTTACAAGACCCATCCTGCATAAAGTATATCTTAGTTATACCATATTCATATCGTAACCATATTTCTATGAAGAATATGGGGTGTAACGTCACAACATGATCTTCCCTAAACCTTCCTCAGCTGGTCACCCCACCACTGCCATGTTGAGGTGAGGGGGAGAACAAAGAGCCTAGAATCAGGGTCCTCTCAAACACAGGGAGGAGACCAGACTGCTGTAAAGGAGGGCTGCCCTCAGGATAAATGTGATAAAACCTGTTGCTGAAATGCATCAGAAGCAAATCCCTCTTGCAAAGACAACACTTCCCGTGAGAAAATGTATGAGTCATCAGCATGAGCTAGCCTTTAAAGCAGGGCAACAGGAGTAAAAATGCTTGGGTTCCAGGCCTGGTTCTGCCCTGGGCTGTTCTGTTTCTGCACCCCTCTATGCCTCCCCATCTATCCAGGTGTAAAGTAGACGCAAAGGTACATACCTACCTGCTTCAGAGGGGACACTGGGAGGATCAGTGGTTTTAACTTCTCCAAGATCACCAGCTGAGAGGTGCAACTATATTGGCAAACTCCTTCCCACCTATTGGCTTTTAGTACTCTCCTCCCAGTGTTACAGAAAGTCAATGCAATTCTTTGTAGGCCTATTCTGTCTCATTCTAGCAAGGGAGGAGGATCAATCTGGATTCACAGGCCTTTAAAGTCCCAGCTGTAGCCATTTGGTGAATCAGTGGGTTGTATAAATGCTTGTTTAGTTGCTAAGCATCTGATGAGCAGATGAAATGAGTGGAAAACTAGCAGAGTCAGCAAAAGTACCAATTCACACAAACAAGCGAGCGGACCAGAGAAGAGAGGAATTGGAAGGATGGTAAGTACTGAAGGAGAGGGGCCTTTGCTTTTCTGTAAAAGGTTGCAGGACCCCAACACACAGGTGAGTGGATCTGAGACAGTGACTAATGAGCCGTCACTTAGGCCCTTTATCTAAGTGGAATCTACATTCCTGGGATTTGAGAATCGGTGGTAGGGTACCAGAGCCTTTCACATCTAGCAAAAAGAACAGGAGTACGTGTGGCACCACTGTTCTGGATCTGCTCTAGGACTGTAGTGACCAAAAGCTGTTGCCTTGCTCTGGTTATTCAGTGGCCCAGGTGTAACGAGTTTGGCCGTGTGCGTCCTGGGCTAGTTCCCAGAAATAACATCCACATCAAAAAACCAACCCAACTGGTCCCTTGCTGGGAGTCTCCGTTAACGTGGGTTGAAGGTGAAGCCCCTGTCTTGATCCCAGAGAAGCAGAACAGGTTGGAGGCATGATGATGGGATCGTCTCTGGATGCCTGCACAGCCAAGGTGCCCCGGCTCTGGGAGGAGGTGGGTTTCCCAGGCTGGCATGGGCACTGCTGACATGGGCACTTGGATATAACAGGCCTGTCTTGTGTTGCTTTCACAGGGCTTTCGGGGCATGCCAGAGCAATGACACCGGATGCGCTGTCTCAGGGCAACGTGGTGCAGGTGACTCTGTATAGTGCTCTGGTCCTTCTCTGCCTGCTGGGCAGTAGCCTGGTTCTCCTAACGGTCCTTGCCATGACTGTGAAGCATGGCCCCATGGCTGCCTCTGACTTTCTCCTGGCCAACATCTCCACCGTCAACCTCCTTCTCACAGCGCTGCGGAACACGCTGATCTTCACAGCTGACCTGGGGCTACAGCTCTCCTTGTCTGCCACTTGGTGTAGGGGCTTCATGTTCACCTGGGTGCTCTTGAGAGCTATGAGTACCTGGGCCACTTCCTGCCTGAGCATCTTCCATTGACGTACCATAAGGAAGCAGCATCCCCTAGGGGCGAGGGAAGCCAGAGGGGCCAGGGACGCAGCTATCGCTGTATCTGCCCTCTGGATGGCGAATGTGTTGTACTCTCTTCCTGCCTTGCTGTATCCCAGCCACGCGGCTGGGAATACCACTCTCTCCCCGATGCTAGTGAGCAGTACCACCAGGCCTTTGCTGGGCTGCACATGGGCTTTCCCCTCCCAGCAGAGCGGGCTGGCCTATGCCACGGCTTCCTTAGTCATCCAGGAAACCGTGCCCGTAGTCCTGATGCTGGGCGCCAACGTGTACACCTTGCACAAACTGAAGGGGCACGTGAGAGCCATGGGGGCCGAGAACGGGGTGGCCCGGTTTGCCTCTGAGCGGAGAGCTGCCAAGGTCATCCTGGCTCTGGTCGTTCTGTTTGTGGGCTGCTGGGGGACCAACACGCTGGCAGTCGGCTACCACAGCTTCACCAGCTGGCCCGCCCCACCCTTCCTGCTTCAGGCTGCAAATTTCTGCGCCTCGCTCTTCTTGGGGATGAGCCCCCTGGTAATCCTGGCAGGGCACAGCCAGCTGCGAAGGACGCTCCGGAGAATGATCTGTGTGCGCTAGGAGGGTTCCGGGCATGAATGCAACAGGGACACAGGGAGCTATAAACTCCTGCCAGAAGAAACTCTAACCACTGGATTTGTAACCATCAAAGCTCCCTGTTCTTTACTCATGCAAGGCTCTTATAGAGGACAACAGCCTACTGGCCCGAGTGAGGATTTCAGTATTTGGCCAAGTCTTTGTAACACACATGGATCAGGAATGATTTATTATTAGAGCACTATTAGCTGCTAAGCTGGGTGGTCTTGTGGTGAAGGCCCTGGACTGGGACTCAGGAGATCTGATTTCAATTCCTGGCTCTGCTACAGACTCCTTGTATGACCATAGGCAAGTCACTTCCTCTCTCTGTGCCGCCATGCTCCACCTGTAAATGGGGATCATAATACTTCTTTGTCTTGTCTATTTAGACTGTACGCTCGCTGGAGCAGCAACAGTCTCTTATTTACTTATCATCTAGCACAATGGGGCCCTGATCTCAGTGGGTGTCTAGAGGGTGCTGCCCTAGAAAACCCTAGACACTGTTGTTGGTATGTTTATTTCAGTGGAATTCACTGTTTGTTTTACACAAATTCTGGCTCCTTTCCAAGCTGTGTGTTTTATTGATCAGTTTTAAAAAATAAAACCGTGTAGCTGTCCAAAGCATTTGAGTCCAAATTGTCATTCTGGTTACAACGTCTAGTTCAAAGTCCCTTCCTCTCGTTTAACGCAGGGAAGGCATTTTGCTGCAAAACTGCATTATTCAGCTCCTGCTGTCTCTGTGTATCCTTTAACTTCCCAGCTACAAATCTGGGCACACAGTTCAACCGAAAAGTTGGCCAGGTTGCAGGGGATGGGAGGAGAGTTTCAAAACAGCTACAATTGGTTATTTCCAGGGTTTGTTTAAAAACTAGAACCGTGAGAAAGGGCTGGGAGGCAGTTTGACCAGGACCCTGACCTGCATGCAGAGGCTAGGTTAGTAAAGACCATTTTGCAACAGAGCCTCTTGCTTAACCACCACCTTGGATTTACTTGAAATGAACAAGTGCCATAGCTGATCACACTCAGCCTGATTCTCCCCCTCCTGGGTGCAATACGGGCGTCAAATGGGAGTGAACCAGCTGGGCAGCATTTCACATCCACTGATATAAATGGCTGCACAAGGTGCAGGGCAGGGATTCAGCCTCATCCTGGGTCTCCGTCTCCTACGGCTGGGAGCCTGCTAACAGTGATGGCAGCTGTAAAATTCCCTCTGACTTCAATGGCATCAGCCCTCACCTTCCCCCCCCCCCACCCCCATCACGCTGCCTTAAACCCACCACAAGCGGCTGCTCATGTAACTCACTGGATTTCAATGGGACCTGGACACCATTTGAAAATTGCAGCTCGAGCCAAAGCTTGCTGCCATCAATAGGAGTCTTTCCCTGACTCTCACTGGGTTTTGGATCAGGCCCCAGGACCATAGGCCTTCCCTCCCACAATGCACTGAGGGGGGAAGAAAACAGATTTTGTCAAGTGATTTTTTTAAAGTTGGAGGGATGCTGACTCAGCTTTTTCAGAGAGCTCATCAGCTCTGTAGGAAGCTTGTGGTCTGGAACACATAATGCTTAATGTCCCATTTAGTAGTTTTCTGTTCTAATCATATGGAGAAAACTGTATCTGCATTTCCCCCCTTCCCCTGGTGCAGAGGCAAAGGAAAATGGATCAGTGAAGCTACCTGGACTGGACTCAAAAGAACCCCTTTGCCTAGGTTACCTCATCTAATCGACCCCCCTCCGCCAGTGCAGGAGTGTTTACCTCGATCAGTTAGTCTTAAATGTCCCAAGCAATGCAGGTGCTGCCATGCCCCCTGGGAGACTGTCGCATGCTCATAGATTGCAGGGCAGGGGTATTCACCCTCCATTTTTATCTGGATAAATTTCATCCCCTGTCCCTTTCCTGAGCGTGAGAACAGGAGAGGAGCAGGGGGAAGGACAGGAATGCACATCTGGTTTCCATGAAATCCCGAGTGCCTTGGCATTTGCGCTTCTTTTGACTGGAGGGATCCATCCACAGGACTGAGATAACACGAGGCCTGGTCTCCTTGACATATTTCCACTCAGGCAGGAGCTGACACTAACCCACTGCTGAGTGTGTGTTAGGAGTCATCCTCTGCAGCTGACTCTCTGAGGATGAGAGTTTAATGCAGCCCCTCTGTACAGAGCCCGGCTCTTTAACGCAAGATGCCAAGCGCAGGCTGTGAGCTGTCAACATACCTAGTTCAATCCCTGAGCTACTGGCCAAGATGGCAGCCGTCAATATTACCACAAGGAGAAAAGCTCTGTCAGGATCATGCTCCTGTGCATTTAAAATAAAACCTTGCAGAAAACCAGGAACCCAAATGAACTCAGCCCCTGAGACACAAACCCCCGCAACCCTTTGCTAGCAGGAAGACATCCCAGTGCTAGTGAAGCAGCCTCCTTTGGCAGCGTGGCTACAGCTTGGCGTTGACTTGACATTATTCTTGCCCAATCTCTGACGAAGGGTAGCAAGCAACCCACTGAAGGGGAAGAAAAAGTAGTGTGGAAATGGAGCCTTCCTAGATGCCCAGTGAGGTGAATGGCTAAAATCCCTTACACTGCTTTAACAAAATACCCCTTTAAAGTACAGGGCATTTGCTTGATGTCCCTAAAAATGCTCTTTTTTAGACACTTAGATGAGGCTTTGAGCAGGTGGGGGGACAACCAGGTACACTGCTTAGAGCTCAGTGTCCTATGAGCTATCCTTTGAGATCAGGCCGCTTCAGATATTTCACTGGGCCAGCAGCTTTTCCCATGCCCCGTGCCACCCTCCCACCAAGAAGGCTGGTGCCCCAGATTCAATGCCTGAGATACTCATGTGGGGATTGACTGCAGCTGGGCTATAGGAACTGACTGAGGATAGCCATGAAACCAATGGGATGCTTCTGGATGAGTCCAGCAGGCAGAACAAGAAGCCAGGGACCATCCTGATGTGTCCTGGAGAGAGGCTCAGAGCTCGACGGAGGATGGAGAAATTTTGCCTTTTCATTCTAGTTCTATGCTTTGATTGGAGTGGATTGTGTTATCACAGCTGTTCTATAAAGGAATGTGTGTCCAGCCTCCGGAGGATGCGGAAATGTCAGCTTCCCCCCTGACTGAAGGCTGAATGACCTTTCGACTCACACCCACCTGTCTTAAACTAAGCTTGTCTTTCTATTAGCTCAACCATATAGTCTAAAGCCTGACAGGAGACTGAAAAAGCCTGCAGAACCGAGTTTTGGCACTGACCGTGCTGTATCCTGGACCTCTCCATCCATACTCATAGTTGCTCTTAATAAACTCGGTTGGATGCACTTCACAATAATAAAGAAATAATAATAATAATAATAATGATCTTTGCCTTTCTGTGGCACCTTTCAGCTCAGGATCTCAAAGCACTGTGCAAACACCAACAAGATAATCCTTCAAAACACTCCTGACTTACAACAAGAAGGAACTTGGCCCAGCATCCTGCGGCGGAAATCCCTCTGGATGTAACTCAGCTGAAGTTCCCGCAGGGTGGACATTGGCTCAGCTTGTCTGAGGATTACAATGTCTCCAGCACAGTTTGCTGTGAGGTTGCTGGTAGTACACTGCCCCCAGCTGACTCAATGAGCCCATGCTTCACAACCGAATACATCACCGGGTTGGCAAAGAAATGGCAGCTCCTTTGTATTGACACTTGAAAATATACACGTAAAAGGACAGATGGTTCTAATTAGCACCAGAACTATGGGTTTTATGCTAGATCCTCAGCTGGGGTAGATCAGCATTGCTCTGTTGAGTTCAACTGAACGACGAAGATTTATAGCAACTGGGGATATAGCCTGCAGTTTTTTAGAGTAGCACCAGACTCACCGGGTTTGCTTTGCAGGGGCTCGCACGCACTTTTTTTTTTATTGCTTTTGAGCCCCATGGGCTCTTTCCCACCTCATCTGCCAACACCACAGCCCCAATGAACCAGAAACCTCCGTGAAATCCACTCGCAGCTGCTGAGTTTCACCTGCTTTTGTGCCAAAAATCATGCAAAACCATCACCTTCCCCTGTTGCCAAAGGGAAAACCAGAAGTCACAAATGCAATGTGGACCAATGGATACCGAACTGGACTAGTAATTCTATGCCTGACTCTGCCACTGGCCTGCTGGGTGGCCTTGGACACAGGGCCGGCTCCAGGCACCAGCTGAACAAGCAGGTGCTTGGGGCGGCCACTCGGGAGAGGGGCGGCACGTCCAGCTATTCGGCGGCAATTCGGCGGAGGGGCCCTCACTCCCGCTCGGAGCGAAGGACCTCCCGCCGAATTGCCCCCGCAGATCGCAATTGCGGCTTTTTTTTTTTTTTTTTTTTTTCTTTTTTCTGCCTGGGGCAGCAAAAACCCTGGAGCCGGCGCTGCTTGGACATGTCACTTGGGCTCTGTGCCTCTGTTTCCCCATCTGTAAAATGATACTGAACTCCTTTATAAGGTGCTTTGAGATCTACTCATGAAAACTGCTGTATTGCTAAGTATTATTAAGTCAGGCCCAGGCTATCCAACCTGCAGGGGTCTTTTGACAAATCTGCTTTGAGTTTGTAATGAAAGGTGAACGCTGGCAAGTCTCACTGAGCACGTTTCACGCAGCTCTAGCCTTTATCCCGATGAGAACAGGCGGCAGCTGCATTTCAGCATAGCCAGCAGCTGAGTCCAGGGTGTAACGATCAGCACTCTGGATCGGTCCCAGTGATCTGAGTTCAAATTCCAATGAGGCCGGCACATCTCTTTTTCTCAGACAAGGTGGCTGAGTGGTTCTGGTGCTGGACTGCTCTGGAGTTTGAATCCCTTCCTTGCTGTCTCCCCACATCTCCTTTATAGCTGTAACATGGGGATAACAGCACTTCCCTACCTTACAGGGGTGCTGGGAAGATATACACAGTAAAAATTTTGAGGTGCTCAAATACTACAGTAATAGGGGCCCAGATAAATACCTAAAAGAGAGAAATCCAGACCGGGGCCCATACTGCATGGTTCTAAGGGACCTGCTATGGTACCAATGGTCTTACTAGAAGAGTTCAGCCCATACCAAACCCCAGGATCTGGACTCTGTATCCAGACCATCCCCTCCCCGCAATAGGTAGAACCAAAACCCCAGGCTTCAACGCTGAGTCTGAACTTTCCCAAATTCAGGTTCAGCCAATCATACGAAGAGGTTTGAACTGCAGAGCTGGATCCGATCCTTGGGTTTAGGTTCCAACCCAGGGTGTAGCTCAAGGGATAGACTATATGATGCAACATGATATAGTATATAGGACACTGGCCTGGGAGCCAAGACTCCTGGGCTCTAACCCTGGCTCTGCCACTGCTGGGCTTTGTGCCCTTGGGTAAGTCATTTTGCTGCTCTTTCTCCTCCCACCTGTTTAGTCTGTAAGCTCTCTGGGCCAGGGACTATCTCTTACTGTGTGTACATACGGCAGCCAGCACAATGGGATCCTGGTCTAATTGCTATTGTAATACAACTAATGCCCAGGAATTACTTCCACATTTATACATCTACCAGATGACTTTGATTTGGCTTCCTCTACCCTGGCTTTCATATCTGTCCCTTTTTGTTTATTTCAGCTTTCTGTTCACTGTCCTGGTTTTCTATTTGCAGCCTGGTTGTTCTTGGCACAGGGACTCTCTGCTTTTGGTGCTATGGAGATTTTGTACAGTTCCCTCAGGGAATCTTTGTCAGGACAGCGCCACACAAAACTAATCCGTGATTAATAACCGAGAAAAGGGAAAAGAGTCACTGGCCCTGCGTGCTGAAAGGTTAGATTGTTTTGGTAAACACAGATTCAATCAGCAGTTCCCAGTTGCAGCATCCTATGGATGCTCCATCAATGTAAGGCTCAAAAGCTTTTAGGCAGTGAGTACTGCCTGAGCTGATCACTGCTGGACGGTTTGGATGCTACCCTTTAAAAGAAACCCAATTTAGTGATTTCCAGCCTTATGGCCCAGAGCCCTCTAATTGTCCACAGAACAGACAGCAGTAATGGGGGCAGGATTTACACACACACACACACACGTATGCATCAACCCAGACCCTAAGGGAGTACTTTTAAGCGCCTCCTCCTGCCCAGTCGAGTTTGAATTGGCATGATCAAGCTCACGCTCAGGACCAAGCCTTCTCAGACACGCCACTCCCCACTCACGCCCTGCCCCTTTCTTCACCTTGTAAACTTGTGAGCAAGGAAACGGGGAGGAAAGTGGCTTGGCACTTGCTCAGTGCAGAGGGCTATGGTTAGCACTTACCCTTGTGTCCATGCAGAGACTCTGCTCACACCTTCTGCTCCAGCACAACAGCCTCGTTCATCCTTCTGAGTCCTGAGGGTCCAACAGAAGTTTCATGCTCATTCGAGCCATGGTCTCTCTGCTAAGACGGTCAACAAGGGACCCACCTCCCCAGCCCGTCTCTCGTAGGCTACCAACTGGCACAGCCTCTTCATTTCCTGGGATGAAATGCATGATATAGACACACACTATTATTGTGTATTCAACGCTTCTCAGATATTGACTGGACTAGAACCACCATAGGAATGATGCTGAAAAGGGCATCAATGCTGCTGCTCTCAGGCAGGTGTCAAAACCCTGCGAGAGGCCTCTG
This sequence comes from Platysternon megacephalum, assembly GCA_003942145.1. NCBI lineage: Eukaryota > Metazoa > Chordata > Testudines > Platysternidae > Platysternon > Platysternon megacephalum. Next base: position 6,651,480 of record QXTE01000014.1, on the reverse strand, counting down.
AATAACAGCTGCATGGCGCTGTCACCGCACAGCAAAGGCACCTTGTACAGCAGAGCAGCAGGACAGGCGCGGCCGCTGGCTCAGCTCGCCAGCCCCGTTGTTGTAGCTCAGCAGAGCACATTTCATTCCAACACACGCACCACGATTGGAAGTGCTTCTTCAGCGGGAACTTCCTTCCACGCCTTGTGTTTTCCCTCAACACTTTTATTGCATGGAGCTGGGATGCAAAAAAATCAATGCCAGCGAGGTACACAAGGGACGCTACGCCGATGAGCAAATAAATACCTTCAAATAGCTCTGGGACTAAAAAGGGAAGTTTAGAGGGGAAACAAAAATTTTGCCAGGCACTTGACTTTCGGCATGGGTCTGGTGTATCTGGTATATTTCTGCTGTGAAGGCAGGTGTTTGCAGCACACCCAGTTTGGACGAGCACTGATGTTTTTAATCCGACATCATTTTCCAGTGAATAATGTGGTGGTTTTACTGGGAAATTGCATTAAAAAAAACCCCACATGGAATCAACCTTCCTCCTGCCCAAAGGATGAACTGGCACGGGGGCTGTTTAGCCGATCGGAGGCCACTCTCAGTGCTGTTATCACGTCAGAGCCAGGCACCTGGGCAGAGACACAACACAACTGGATCAAGTGGGCCAAACATTAAAGAGGACCTCGACTGCCAGGACAGGAACGGAAACAGCCCCGACAAAAGAGGAGAAAACGGTGAATTATAGTAAGAGCTTAAAATAAAACCAAGGAGAAGGGCTCTGCAATGCTGCAGTTTGCAGCCACACACGCGAGGGGGTGGAAACTTGGCAGGGGAAAGGCTGGCTATTTTCAGTGATCCAGAAAAAACTCCCATCTGACCAACAAAATATCTCCTGATTGTCCTGCCTCTCAGGAAGGTACAGAGATGGGAATTACAGGGGGTGACACGGAGGGGAAAGGAACTTGGAAGTCAGCAAGTAGGAAGGGGTGAGAGAGGGAGCAGGCTAGAGGAAAGACGGTGACGAACCGGGCCAGGCCAAGAGAAATCCCCCCCCCCCCACCTCTTTCCTCCTTTCAAAATCCAGTTCCTGCCTCTTTCCAAACCCTTTCCCCAAAGCTCCAGCGAGGGATCCCCACTCTCCCTACAAAGTTTATCTCAGGGATACTCGGCCTGGAGAGCCACTTTCCCTGCTTTGGGATGACCAGTGATGGTGTCTGCTCAGTGCCTGTCACAGACATTATACTGCAATTCGCGATAGCGGCTGGGAATGGGTCCCTCTTCAATCGTCGTTCAATCGAAGTGCCCAACGCTGAATCAGCTTGGTGGGTGTCATTCCGGCTCCTAGTGGAACTGGGGCCCAGACACAAAACAGTAACCACAACTGGTTCCTTTCGGCAGTCTCTGCGGCAAGACCAACGGCTAAGCGGCCCAAAGGGCTGAATGCGCCTCGCACTCCTAGAGATGGTCTTTCCAAGGCATGGCTGAGGCCCGCTGGCAGATACTTGCCCCGGCAATGCCCGTCCCAGGCCTGATCTGGGAAGAAACAAAGGACTGTCTCCAGAGCTGCCAGGCTGGCCCGATTTCCAGCCCAATACTAAATTCACGCTTTAGCATTTACTAAAACGTTTCTATATAAACACACATAGAATTGCTGATACTCGAGCCATCCCTGCTGTTCCTCCACCAACTGTAACAAACTCCAAACAGCACATTCGACAGTGTTTGTCGAACCGGCATTAAAGCCAAATGGGGCCGGGATCACAATCCGGGGGAATAATCCATTCAATATTTTGTTTAAAGTTCATCTTTTGAACTATCCTGCAACACCGGGCAAGGGCGGCTTGGCCATTTCTGAAGTCATCCAGCCTCTCTGCAGCAGAAACAGGATAAAGCAAACAATTTGCTGATATCTTTTGCAAACTGACCATTGACCCCAAGTCTGGCTCCTGGCTTGTATGTTCGGCCACTACATCTGCAGTGCCTGCTTCTCCCAGATCATTGGTAGTTACATGAGATTGCAGTGTGAGCGTGCTAGGAGGTTACAGTGAGACTGCAGTGTGAGCGTTCTAGGAGGTTACAGTGAGATTGCAGTGTGAGCGTGCTAGGAGGTTACAGTGAGATGTGAGCGTGCTAGGAGGTTACAGTGAGACTGCAGTATGAGCGTTCTAGGAGGTTACAGTGAGACTGCAGTGTGAGCGTGCTAGGAGGTTACAGTGAGACTGCAGTGTGAGCGTGCTAGGAGGTTACAGTGAGACTGCAGTGTGAGCGTGCTAGGAGGTTACAGTGAGACTGCAGTGTGAGCGTGCTAGGAGGTTACAGTGAGACTGCAGTGTGAGCGTGCTAGGAGGTTACAGTGAGACTGCAGTGTGAGCGTGCTAGGAGGTTACAGTGAGACTGCAGTGTGAGCGTGCTAGGAGGTTACAGTGAGACTGCAGTGTGAGCGTGCTAGGAGGTTACAGTGAGACTGCAGTGTGAGCGTGCTAGGAGGTTACAGTGAGACTGCAGTGTGAGCGTGCTAGGAGGTTACAGTGAGACTGCAGTGTGAGCGTGCTAGGAGGTTACAGTGAGACTGCAGTGTGAGCGTGCTAGGAGGTTACAGTGAGATTGCAGTGTGAGCGTGCTAGGAGGTTACAGTGAGACTGCAGTGTGAGCGTGCTAGGAGGTTACAGTGAGATTGCAGTGTGAGCGTGCTAGGAGGTTACAGTGAGACTGCAGTGTGCAGTGCTGGGGGGGCGCTGTTGATGGGAGTTGCTGCGCAAATCGAGTAAAGCTTTGATGGTTTCAGACCGGGGAGGCGGTGCTAGCGCAGTGGAATGTGGCTTTTGCTAAGGGCCAGTTCCTTTGAGCCTTGCTCCCAAGAGCAGCCCCAGTGACACCCAGCCATACACGTCCCAGCGAAGGCGCCCGATGCCGACGCTCACCAGACCCCAGAAAAGGTGTTGGTTGATATAGACAGCAGGACGGTGGCCATGGAAGTTGGAATCCGCTAAGGCGTGTGTAACAACTCACCTGCCGAATCAACCAGCTCTGACAATGGATGGGGCTGGAGCGTCGGGCCCATACCCGGCCGTCGCCGGCAATGAGAGCCGCTGCGGTGCGCCTGGAAGCCGAGGGCGTGGGCGGAGCCGCCGCAGGTGCAGGTCTTGGTGGTAGTAGCAAATATTCAAACGAGAACGTGGAAGGCCGAAGGGGAGAAGGGTTCCGTGTGAACAGCAGTTGAACATGAGTCAGTTGGTCCTAAGAGACAGGCGAGCGCCGTTCCGAAGGGACGGGCGGTGGCCTCCGTTGCCCTCAGCCGATCGAAAGGGAGTCGGGTTCAGATCCCCGAATCCGGAGTGGTGGAGATGGGCGTCGCGAGGCGTCCAGGGCGGTCACCCAACCGATCCCGGAGAAGCCGGCGGGAGCCCCGGGGGCGAGTTCTCTTTTCTTTGTGAAGGGCAGGGCCCCCTGGAATGGGTTCGCCCCGAGAGAGGGGCCCGAGCCTTGGAAAGTGTCGCGGTTCCGGTGAGCTCTCGCTGGCCCTTGAAAATCCGGGGGAGATGGTGTAAATCTGGCGCCGGGCCATACCCATATCCGCAGCAGGTCTCCAAGGTGAACAGCTCTGGCATGTTAGAACAATGTAGGGAAGGGAAGTCGGCAAGCCGGATCCGTAACTTCGGGATAAGGATTGGCTCCAAGGGCTGGGTCGGTCGGGCTGGGGCATGAAGCGGGGCTGGGCGCGAGCCGCGGCTGGACTAGGCGCCGCCTTCTCCGGGGGGGGGGAAANTCCGTAACTTCGGGATAAGGATTGGCTCCAAGGGCTGGGTCGGTCGGGCTGGGGCATGAAGAGGGGCTGGGCGCGAGCCGCGGCTGGACTAGGCGCCGCCTTCTCCGGGGGGGGGGGGAAGGGGGGGCGGCAGCAACTCTGGACGCGAGCCGGGCCCTTCCTGTGGATCGCCCCAACTGCGGCGGGCGTCGCTCGCCTCTCCCCCTCCGCGGGAATGGGGGGGGCATTCTCGGTGGCCAGATCCTCACCAAGGTAAATCAGCATCACTCCATGGATCTGGCCCTTTATTTCAGGAGGCACCTCATGCCTGTTTTGGGGGGGCAGCCTCTGCAGGAAGAGGAAGATGCACACAGATCTCAGTCCCCCAAATCCACTGAACTTGGATTTGCTAAACACCTGTAAAGCTCCATACATTTTCATAACACTGCACAAAGAACAGTGATAACGTTGGGGTTCCTGACTGAGCCTCTGACAACACTTCAGCTCTCCTTCTCTGCCTGCAGAGCGTTAAAAAAGAAAATCAAATATCTTACACCCCCCCACTCTCTCTTCCCTTCTGTCTCTGGATGAAGCTTACCCCTGTGCAGAGACCCAGCGTGAGATCTAGGCACCCTTTAAGTCCACATAATGGGATTTAAGTGGCACCTTGCCCTTGCAATAGCCCTGGGCACAGGGGTGGATGTCCCCGTTTTGCGTCACCACAATGCTGCCGGCACGCTAGGAGAGACAGGCAGCGCTCGTCAGCAGTGGTGTCAAAGGCTAGGAAGACTTTTCAGAGACAAGATCAAAACATAAAAGCTTCCCGGAACAGCATGCGAGGGTGGCTTGCTCCCAAGTAGCAGCAGAGCACGGATGGCTCTTTGAGGCACCAGGGGTCAGACAGGCACATCAGATGTTGGGAAGAACATACCCATCTCCCCGAGAGAAGCAGTGCTGCCGCAATGACCCTTTTGTGGTCACAATGAAAAGGAGGCTGAATCATTCCACCACGCACAAGCAGTGCTAGGAAGGTGACGCCAGGGACAGAAACGTGCACAGCGTGCTGCCATGGTTTGGAGAAATCCCCTCCAAAGAAGAGAATGCCGCTAGGCAAACTACCCCACCAGCATTCATCTCGAAGGACATTATTATATAGTTTGCCTAATGGCTTTGCCGTGATTCCTGGCTTATTTGAAACCTAATCTGTTACTTATCTGCTGTGACTCAGATAGCAGTTCCCTGATAATGCGACAGGGAGGAGATTTGCATTAAAAACCTCAAGTGCTCAGGGATTCAGACATACCCCTTAGGCATTGAAAGCTGAAAGTCACCAAACAGTGTGTTAACCTGGGATCATGCTTTTTCCATAAGGATATGGGATAAAATCAGTTTCACAGTATTTCAGTTATGGGTGATGGTGGGGGCGTGGAAAGAGACCTGCTTTGGGCCTGGCTTCAAAGTTGAAATCCAAATCTGCATCCAAACTTCAGGGATCGTGGTTGTGATTCGGGAACAGTTCTAGTTTGTCGTGTTCTCCTGTAACTTAAAAGTGGGCTCAGTTTGAAATATTTTACCGTGTTCAGTACAGAGAGACTGGGAAACCGACACACATGAGGACACTCAGCCAAACTAACCAAGATGAGGGGTATGTGCTGGTCACTGCCTCGGGAGGCAGCAGTCAAAATTCTGATCACAACATTCATGCACATATGAAATGTTTTAAACATGCAAAGCTGCCATTTGCAAGCTTAGCTGTTTTAAAGGGAGAGGATTCCTAGAACCAGGTTTTCAAATATAACCTCCCATGTTAAACACGGAAAATGTGCATTTGTGGGCACAGCTGGGTCACTGCACATGGAAATATGCATCTGGGTATAAAACACAGCTTTTCAGGCATAAACAGATGGCTATCGGTTTGAAATCACAAGCCCATACACTGCAGCAATCTCTCAGTGGCTTCCCCAAGCCCAGATCTTTGAAGGTCTCTGAAAATGTGATGAGCCACATCTTCAAGCAAAGCCTCCACATTTGTGCTCCCAGTTTTCTGCCCACAAATATTTGCACATGCTGACTGGAGAGTTGGATGTCTAGCTACTTGGCTTAGTGCAACAATTACTGGTCACATGGGCAAAGAAAGAGGCAGTGCATAAAAACTACAGCTATGAATGCTGAGGCTGAGTTGCATCACTTTTTAAAACGACAGGGCTACATTCTCTTTCCCGCTACTCCCATACAGCTTCATTGACTCTGAAATCAGTGCCCTTCCATGCACAAATAGCAGGTGTGCCTATGGAACAGACGGCAGAATTTGGCCTGTCTTGTCTGGTAGCATGATTTCTGTGTAATGGCGACATCCAGTGGTCAAGTCGGGGGGTTGCCACCAAAGGTAACGGAGAACCAGAACCTGACCCAATAAGCACAAATAATTATCTCCCATTTATCCAAAATGGCATTTCCCACCACCACCACAAAGGTTTTGAGTAACCGTTCTGATCTTCCACAAATAAGGCTGTATCTGTCATTGTGTGTGCACCAACGTACACAACAGAAATCAGATCAGAGGAACAAATGTGAGCTGATCCCTTCTCTCTTCGGTCCTGATATGGCCCGTTATATTTTAAAGTATTTACCCTCACCACACCCCTGTGAGGGAGGGAAGTGCTACCATCCCCATTTTACAGGAAGAGAACTGAGGCACAGAGACTACGTGACCTGCCCAAGGTCCCACAGGAACCTCTGTGGCAGAGCAAAGGATTGATTTTGAGTCCCAGGCTAGCACCCCTAGCAGCTAGATCACCGGTCTCTCAGTTACAGCTATGTGTGTGTGTATCTGAATCCTTCCTGCACCATCAATGTTCTGCCATCTCTGTTTATCCTGGGCCATTCTTCGCCTGTCCTCTGTGTTGTTAAGTCCCATGAATTTTCCCTCTCTGAAAATTGTGTGGAGGGATTCTTTGGTCGGCTTCACTTGCGGGTTCCTCCAGCTGCCCAACAGCAGACGTTCTTGTTTAATTCTTAACCCATGTCCCCGATATTTCCATCATCTTCTTTTCTGGATAACTTTGGAGAGAAAGGGCTGTTGAACTCACAGATAGATCCCAGCATTTATTATAAATTAATTCCCCGTAATACCTAGTATTGTCCTGAGGCATTTGCTTTGGAAGGCATGGAGATGTCTGTCTGGACCTTTGGGGGATTTCCAGCATTCACATCCATATGTTAAGGTGGAAATAACATTTGAGTTGAAGATTCACAGTTTGGTCTTTAAGCTGTAGATTTTCAATGGCCAAATCTTGTGTAAGCTGGAGAATGCAGCTGCGCCTTGCCAGTTCATGACATTATTTCCTTCTGGATGTCCCTATTGGCATGTTACAGCCCAGGTATGTAAATTCACTCACCTCTTGTATTCCTTTGCCTTCTAACATAATGCTTGAGCTGGGGGTTGCTGGGATTATCATTAGATTTGTTTTTTTCATAGCTGGACGGTCTTTCGGTCTTTGCATGCGTGTTAATTGAGCTGTCACTTAGAAGAGCTTTGTCAGCTGCAAAATCCAGCCTTCTAGTGGACTACTGTTTAACTATGCAGCAATGCCTGTGATGTATCTGACTGCAGCAAACAGGAGAGGCGAGCGAATGCATCCTTAACATATGAATCTAATATTTTAAATAATAGCTAGATGCAGATCTCTAGCCTGATTTTCTCTTGCCCTGCTCATTGTGCAGTCATTCACTCCAGTGCATTGTGGGAGTCAAGTACTACTACATCCACTTGTCACTGAGGTACTTGACTACACAAGGTGCCGGGCAAGGGGGAATTAGGCGGCAGGTCCCATGGCTGTATTTGTCAGAAGATCTCCTGCACACCTAAGATGCAGAAAGAGGCATGCAAAACAATCACCTATAAGCAGAATGAATGATCCGATTGCACATCTCTTGGCATCCGTGTGAAGAGGAGTTAGGTCTTGGAGGTGGGAAGGGGAAGCATCGTAACAGTTAAGACACTGGGCCATTTTCAGGAATGAAGGTACAATACAAAAGGCTGATCACAATTCAATTCTGCTAAGCTTTGTCCCCCTTGTTAAAAAGATAATTATTGGATAGAATGAACTGTCAAAAAAGCCAGAAAGAAGAAGCCCATGACTTGGCTATAAACAATGGGGATGAAATCCTGGCCCCATTGAAGAAAATGACATCGCTGGCAAAATTCCCAATGTGGCCGGGATTTCACCACTGTGATTCTAGTCACCATACGGAGCATCTGTGGGTGCTAACCATAGAGGTTTCACAGCCTAATGTGGCTTGGCACCTGCTTGACTGGAGACCAAAGAGTATTTTCGTCCTCAGCTGGGCGTTCTCCATCCCTTCTCTCTTACAGCTAGCCAGGCCTACATTTTCAAACTGCTTTACAAATTTTTACCAATGAATCCTTCTACCATCCTATTCATATCCTCTAAATTGTATTTTAGAGAAGGGGAAATTGTGCCACAGAAAGGTTAGGGCCAACATTTTCCAGTAGTAGTTGCTGATTTTGACTGGCCCAAATTTTGGGTGCCCCGATTTGAAACACCACAGAGCCCTGATTTTCAGATATTTGCAAGTCCGGTGGAAGTCAAAGGGAGCTGTGTGCGCTCGGTGCTTTTAGTGTACGTACAGTGCCTAGCACAATATACCCTGCTCCCCTAGTGGAGCATTAGTGCTACTGCAGTACAGATAATAATCATATGTCCAACATTTGAGCCTAAGGTCTCTCAAGCTGAGCACACAAGATTGAGGCACCAACAACCAGTGGCTACTTTTGCACATGTTGGCTTTCCTCAAGGGCCCGCTGCAACCAGAGTTGACCCGAGTATTGCGTTCTCCTTTGGCTGAAGGGGCAAACCCACAACAGTCTCTCTTGGAGTCCTTGCCAACACTAAGCTCACACATAGCAGCACCCAAGAGTAACATTTTCTACTATCTCCGCTTGGCTAGGGGACTCCATCCCATCCTGGTGGACGATGACCGGCATCAGTTATATACACCTTCTCCACCTCTCATCTGGACCACAGCAATGCAATATACCTGGTCAGGAAGGCTTCACCGCTTGGGAAACTCCAGCTATTGCAGAACGCTGCAGCACGTCTCCTCAACAACAGACTACGGTGAGCACATCAGGCCTGCCCTTCACTATCTGCACCGGCCTGCCACAGAAGAGAGAGTCAAGTTCAAGGTCTCAGTCCTTAACTTCAAGGAGCTTACTGCCCTGGGCCTAGGATACCTAAAATGCCGGGATGAAGATTGCGGTCGACAGCTCCACTCCTTAGGCCCAGTGGAACCTTCTGCCATAAGGGTAAAGCTCGTCTGTATAGAAAAGACAGCTTGCTCAGGGGCTGGTCTGCGACTGTGGAATGAATTCCACCAGGAACTAAGGGCCATCACAAACAACATCACCTTCTACTCCAAGTGTCAGGCACAACTGTCCAACTTGCCTTTGCTGACCTAAACATAGAGCAGCGTGGACGTGTAAAAAACCAAAACCCACCACCACCAAAACCACACTCCACTGCATGCACAATTCTCTCCCTGGGGAGAAACGGGAGGATGAATGACACGTGACAGATGTCAATCACATCCCTGAATGCATGACTGGAAGGTGCTCAGGTACTATGGTGACGAAGGCGGGATAAAAACCTAGAGAGAACAGAATAGACAGTTGATGTAACAAACGGCGCGCACACACAAAAAGCCATTTTCAGTGTGCAAAGTTCTTCTTCTTGATTGGTCCTACATAACCCAGGAGCCCTGCTTCATATCTTTGAGACACATCTTCTGGCACCTTATTTGTGAACTATTTGCATACACACAGACATCTCTTGTCATACTTAGAACTCAGGATGTCCTGGCTCCCAGTCCCATGCTTCTCAGACCATGCTATTTACTTCACCCATTGTGTAAAAATCAGAACCACGTGTGTCTCTGGGAGAATATATCTAATGGAGGAAAGTCACCCCCTGCAGGGGAGCCAGCACATGACCCTAAGCACTACGGAAGTCCCAATATAGCCCCATTTTAAGGAGTTAAGCAGTGCACAGGCCTTGTACTGGCTCCTTATCCACGGATGAGCTTCAACCACTGTGCAGTGAGTGGGGAGGGGAAATTGGTGACTCATCCAAATTTCACATGGCTAGTTACAGCCCTGTCCTCCAGTAACAGAGGAAGCCTGCTGTTATCCAGGGCCCTTCTGAATGGGAGACGTGTATCACGAGTCTGTCCCAGGCCAAACAGACCTACCACAAGCCTGTATCATCACTTAGCCCTGCCTCTGTGTAATTCCTCCTCTGCAACTTGAATCCTAGGGCATTTCACGTAGAGGCAACTAGGCAGTGTCAGCCATAATTCATTTCTCCTTTTATCCTGAGCAGTAAAATGTGACCCAATAAACACAATTATGGTTCGGCAAATATTCACACTTCAGCTTGAAAAACGATCCTGTTAATTTTACCACGTGACCCAGCAAAAACTCTGGCTTTTCCCATTCATTTCCCTCTCACTACAAACTCCCCAAACCTTATAATGGTTTAACTCATTATCTCAGGCCCTCCAGCGTTGCTTTAGGCTCACTACCATCTACCACAGAGAGGGAGCTGGCGAACGGTCTCGCACGCACAGAGTGAATTGACTTGAAATGATGGTTTGACTTTCTCCGGAATGTAAATATTGTAACAGTTCACGCTTCTTTACTAGCATTTTGTCTTCCAGGGCAAACAAGCAGTCATTTCTACCATGCTCATTCTCCTTTGGATGGGGGGAAATTAGGAAGGATACAATACCGCCACCACTGAAAGCAATGGGAGATTTGCCATCAGTTTCAATGGGAGCAGCATCTCGCCAATATATTTAAATAAGAATACCTTCCTCCCTTCACTTTCATCAGTAGATCTCTCAAAGCACTTCAGTCTTTAAAGTATTTATCCTCACATCACCGCTGTGAGGCAGAGCTGTGCTGTTATCCCTGTTTTTACAGATGGGGAGCTGAAGCACAGACAGGGTAGTGTCCAGATCCACAAAGGTGATGAGGAACCTAAGTCCCAGCTTTAGGCTCCACTGCAATCTACAAAACTCCTGCTAAATCAAATCGGTGTCTAAACTCTCTCGGCACCTAAGTTTTAAGGTAAACGTTCCCTCGGTGCTTATGTTTCTGCCTCTGGGTGCTCACGTTGCTCCCTCCCTCTAGGTGTCTGGATGTCCATCTCCCACCTAAGCCCCTGATTAGTCACAAACCAGGGAAAGACAGGTGTGCTCAAAGGCCACCTACCAGACTGGGTCCCATTCAAAGGCTGGCCAAAGGAGGGGAAAGTGCAACTGACCTTATAACTTTTAGCCCAGTGTTAGAGGGCTCGCCTGCGAGGTGGGACACCCTGGTTCAATGCCCCCCCTTCTGCCAGACTAGGAGAAAGGATTTGACTAGGGGAGGGTGTCTACTCCACCTCTAGGAGAGTGCTGTAACCACTGGAGTCAGGGCCGGCTCTAGGCACCAGCAAACCAAGCAGCTGCTTGGGGCAGCACATTTGCAGGGGGCGGCATTCGGGCCATCCTTGTTTGTTTGTTTTTTTAACTCACTTCTTCCCCTCTCACAACCCTGCAGAAGCGGAGCCACGGAGCAGCTGGGGATCGGGGGTGGGAGGTGAGAGCCCACGGGGCCCGCGGAGCTGGAGTTCCTTGGCTAGCTCCCTGCCTAGAGAGCCAGCCCTGGAGCAAGGAAAGAACTACATTTCCCAGCAATCCCTTGGCCGCTATCAACAGGAAAGGGAGGGGGAAGGAGTGACGTAGCTGAGCCATGCTGTAGCTTGCTGTGAGTTGAAAGGGGTGGCCCTGTGAATGGGGAACAAGTGTGCCCAGCCCAAGGGGTAGGCGGCTTTGGTGCAGAGATCCCCTTCAAAAGACTTCCCCAGACTGGATTAGGGATACTGGTGTAACCTCACCTTGCAGCCCCCAAAGAAGGAACTGGGTGGACTAAATGGACAATGTACCTCTGTATCTGAAGCCTAGCAAGGGAGGTATGTGGATCCCACTAGAATTTAAAATGAAAACTGAAAGAGGGGAAGCTCTACTAGAGGACTTGGGCAGCTTTAGATACAGTACAAGGCACGTAGGAGGATTTCCACTTCTGAACCATGGAAGCAGAAATTGGCTTTTCCTTTCTAGATTTAGCTAATATTCAGAAAGGGAATCTAGCACCTGCCCTCCAGATTTGAACACCCTCAAAATTCAGGAGTGCTCATGCTCAATTTGGGCAGCTGTTACTTCATTTCTCCCAAATCAAATATACTGATCCACTGTAACTTGCTGTAGATAAAGTAGGATAAAATTGAGCAAGAAACGCTTCCCAGTGGTTATTAGGACTGGAATTGCTATTTTCAACAGCCATTGCTTTTTTTTTTTTAGTTTTATTTGTTTAAAAGGAAGACAGTGATATTGCATTGGCAAATTCCCCATAGAAACAAAGAGTGGAGCAAAAGAATAATAAAGGCACCTCAACTGTTCCTCATTTATGTAGGACTGTCTTATAATATGCATCCAGATATCCTCCAATCACACAAGCTGAAAGTTGTTTCACTTTACTGCAGTTCTGTAACTATATGGGAACCAATCCTGTCTGTGTTCTGTGCACTTGCAAAATTCCTGCTGAATGACCCGCCCTGGGAGAGAGTTACCAGTGACCCAGGGCTGGGACAGCAGGAGGGTGCAGGTTGGGGGGGAGAGCCCAGGTCTGGGGCAGCAGGGGGGTGGGGGGGTAGGTGGGGGGGGAGCCCAGCGCTGGGGCGGCAGGGGGGGTGGGTGGGAGCCCAGGGCTGGGGTGGGGGGCTGCCAAAAATGTTTTTGCTTGGGGCAGCAAAAAACCTAGAGCTGGCCCTGACTGGAGTACGGGAAATTCTGATGGGAGGAAAGCGCACCCTCCATCTATCCTATTTAAGCTGTTCCACTGTAGATAAATAATTAAATTGTGATTGAAGCAGGGGGACTGGATCCCAGGTCTTCCATCTCCCTGCTGGGTATCCTCACCACTAGGCTACAGACTCTGTAGGGTGCTTGTTTCTCTCCTCCTCCCCCAATGACTATCGCACTTGCACTTCAGTAGGCACTGAGCCAGATATAGCCCAGTGGTTAGGGTGCCCACTTAGGATGTGTGCTCTGATCATTGGTTGCAACCTCCCTCCTGGCTTTTTGTTATCTCACCTGTGACGGATGGACAGCTTGGGCCAATCAGTTTCTTCAAACATTTAATAATCTTTGCTCTATATTGTTACAAAACTGCAGCCCTATCAAGCTGTTAGCAGAAAACAGAGCAAAGATGCACTGCGCACTTCATAAAAGGTAAAGAAAATAGATCAAAGCAAGGGTAACATTTCTTCCTACCTTTGAGGCTTGGCATCATGGCTAGTAATGTCACTGTTAAATCAGGCAATAAGATCACCTTCTCAAAGCTGCACTATGCAGGTAAAGCTGAATCCTGCACAAGAATCATCATATCACAACTTCTGAGGGGGCAGGAGAATATGGGTTCCACCTGTGGCTGATTTCCTCATTGGCAGAGAAAATGAGTTGATAGAGCCGCAGGATACTTGATCCTAGTGTAATGTATTTAAAAAGCAATACCAGAAGGCAAAAGTGGGACTTACTCTAGTGGCTGGGTATGAACATACGTGTGTAGAATTAGTTTTTTTGATAAGCACTAGTGATTGTAAAACCCAGTCCTAGGGATATTCACTGAAAGGGAACATAAAAGAAGCTAATTCATATCAAAATGTGAGTATTTATTGACAATACATTGATTTTTTTGCTGCAGTCACCACCTCTATGTCTATGCTACAACTATAACTCTTCTAACCTCTAGCACCTTTCAGTCACAGATCCCCAGGTGCTTTACAAATTGGAGTTGGTTGAAAAATACCAGTTGGTTTGGAGCAGATTTAGGGGAATTTATCTTTTAATTTCCTCTGAAAAATTTGTTGGTTTTTCAATGCAAAAGTGAAACAAACAATTAAAAAAAAACAACACCCTCAACCAAGGGTTTTTTTGGTTGAAAAAACAAAATTTCAAACGAAATGAAAAATGTCAGTGGCATGTGGGTGTGCTCAGCACCTCTTTAATCTTTTATTTAGATGCCTAAATATGGAGGTAGAAGACCGAACTTTATGTATCCAGATTTGAAAACTCGGGCCATATTCTCCTCTGTTGAAGAGGCAGAAACAGGCCCAGGGTGGTTAAATTACTTGTAGGTGGTCAGTAGGAGAACCGGCCCTAGAAGCCAGGATTACTAATCGGCAGCCCCCGTCACACTAGCTAATGGAACAGCGCAAACCAGTGATCCTTGGCGCGGTGATGTTGTGTAATGCTCCCAGAAAGCGAGGGACTCCTATTCCTCAACGTGCAAAACCTCTGTGCTGGGGGGGTTTCAAAACCCCTCCACGGGGAAGAGGAGAGACAATGGAAAACCCAGCAAGCAACAGTGAATGCAGCCCGCGTGCACCTCGCCCCCTCCCCTGGCGGGGCTGCACCAAGCTGAGACCTCGTTGCTTTGCAGCAGCGGGAAATCAACCCCCCAAAGTTCAGGACGCTCCCGCTCTGGGTCTCTGTGAGCATGGGCTGCACCCGCCTGTATGTCCCGGGGAAGAGGCCGGAGGTGGCGCTTTGGAACCTTTGCACCCAATCAAGCGGCAGCTGGAGGTGCGGGGCCGGGGGCCGGCAGCCCCCTCCCCCGGCCCAGCCTCGGGGGCAGAAGGCAGTTTGGGCGCTGTAGTCCCGGCCTGTCTGCAGGCCCCGTGCAAGGGGGAGGGGAGAGAACTACGACTCCCACAATCCTCTGTGCCCCAGGCTGCCAGGCGGTAGAAACTGAAAGCCCTGCCAAGGGAACTAGCGCCTCGGTGGGGCGGAGACGCGGCGGCGGCGGTGGGGCGCAGGCTGNGGGGGAGCAGGAGGAGGAGGAGGGGGTGGAAAGGCCGGGGGGGGGAGCAGGAGGAGGAGGAGGGGGTGGAAAGGCCGGGGGGGAGCAGGAGGAGGAGGGGGGGGTGGAAAGGCCGAGGGGGGGAGCAGGAGGAGGGGGTGGAAAGGCCGGGGGCGGCAGCTCTTTTATGGCAGTGTCTCCCTTGCTGGCTCTTTATTCGGTCCTGGTCCCTTCCTCCATCAGGGCAGAGCTGTGTTCTGCTCCTGCCTCTCTGCTGCCTGTGGGGCTGGGGGTCTGTGTCAGTGTTTCCACAGATGGTGGTCATTGCATCATGCTGGCTGAGGGGCCCCGTGGAAACTTATGGCTTGTGGGGGTGTGTGGGTTGGGTTAAGGACAGGTGCAATCTGGGGGAGAAGGAATAATTGCGCAGTTGACTCTTCAGACTCCTCCTTCGGGGAGGGAGCTGTGGGGAGTGTCTGGCTGTTAAAAGAAGAGTTTGTGGGGTGGGAGTACAGGTAAGAGTCAATCCTCGGCTTTCCTTGAAATCCCAGCTTGCTTGTTCTGCCCCAAAGAACCTGACTCCTGTGTACGTTCTCTGCATCCGCTGGGCTGGTTCCTGTAGAACCCCTGCCGGCAACGTATCTTCTGGGTGCGACCGGGTACGTGGTGTTAATTCTGAGCCATGCGCTTGTGGGAGATAGCCCAGGGTGGGCCATGGAGCGTGCGCTGAGCTTATCAGAGCTTGCTGGGCCTGACCCTGGCCAGAGCCAATGAAGAAGCTTTAGAAGTGAGGGGAAGAGGAGAGGCTGTTAAAGCAGTCACCCTATGATACCCAACAGGGGAAACCTGAAAGCTGATCCCCCAGGAACTAGAAAGGCTTGATGCTGGTTATCGTTGACTGACGGGTAGGGTTAGATGGTGGGACGAGGTGTAGCAGGATGCCTAGAGGAGTCAGGATGGGTACAGTACACCGAGCACAGTCCCACTTCAGCGGTGGTGGGACCGGTTCTGATCTTGCACTGATGTAAATCCAGAGCAACTCTGTGGGAATGAAACCGCTGCCTGACTCAGTGCAAGAGCAGAATTAGGACCAGCAAAATGCTTGGTGTCTTGCTGCTGCTCAGTGTTGTGGGAAGGGGCTGAGTCCCATTGGTCCCCTAGTGGCACTCATGATGTTCCCAGGGCTGATGAGGTTGCTCCTTGGATTTGTTTCCAACAGACCCTGATGTTTCAGTGACTTCAGGAGGAATGAATGGGCTTGTACAGCATATTAATCTGCTGATCGTAATCCTCCTGGTTGTACTACACACAATCTGCGTAAGAAATGAATGACTGGCTAGAAGCTAGGTGGGAATGTGTATCTGAGCTGCTTCTTAGGCCCTCTGCTGGGTCTGTAGACGAGGCCGTGATATTCCCACTCAGAGACACCTCAGCCAGAAGGGGAAGAAACAAATCAAGATTTGTGGTTAATGTTGTGATCCCCAAATGATTGACTAGGGGTTGCACCCAGTCCAATTTCACTACCTCTCAGTTCCATAGGGTGAAGGAGAATACAGCCAGGGCAAGGTGTGTAAATTTCACTCCCCTTCCATGGGGTGGAATGGCTCCTTGGCAGGTCTTGCCCAACAGATGAGCCCCATCTGTGGCATTGGCTCCCCGTGGCCGTTTCCCCAGAGTCCAGGGCTGCTGGAGTCAGGTGCTGTTTGGTTTTTGTTTCTCTTCTCTCTGGCTTTATTCTTGGTGGGTGGCTTTCAGTTGTCCCCCAGGGAGTGAATGTATGTACTTCACTGTTAATTAAATGTATATTGCAGATGGGCGAGTGCTCTGAAAAGCTTTAAGAGCTTCCTAATAGATTCCTCACTCAGTAAAGCACCTGCTGCTCCGTTCTGGAAATGGCTCACAAGTGAAACACGTGCTGCTGTCTATGTCTGGCGCACCAGGGGTCTTATGTTTGTACAGTACTTACAAGCTGCCCAGAACTGGGACAGGAGCGGGGGAATATAGCCTGTCGGTGGTGGTAGGGAGAGGGCCAAATTCAGACCTGGAGTGAGCAGCTGCAACTCCATCAAAGGCCAAGCACCAGGTCTGCATTTGGCCTATAAGAGTAGCCCACTTGCACTTACGCTGCTGTGAATGTCACTGGGTGCCTGACACAGGGGAGTGCTGGTAGCATTCTCCCTGGCCAGACAAAGCCAAAATACACTGTGGGCACGTAGGACCTGCCCAGCAAGGGACCGAGTAGCTGAAGCAATGGATACTTCCCATCTTGAATGTATATCAGGGGTTGGCAACCTTTCAGAAGTGCTGTGCCGAGTCTTCATTTATTCACTCTGATTTAAGATGTCGCGTGCCAGTAATACGTTAAAGTTTTTAGAAGGTCTCTTTCTATAAGTCTATAATATAGAACTAAACTATTGTTGTATGTAAAGTAAATAAGGTTTTTAAAATGTTTAAGAAGCTTCATTTAAAATTAAATTCAAATGCAATTAAAATTAAATTCAACCTTCGGCCCGCGTGCCATAGGTTGCCTACCCCTGGTGTATATGATTCTAAGAGCCAAGCTCAGTCTTGACACAAGCAGATTCAATTCCAGTGACTTTAGTGGAGCTGAGCCCGAGCTGGATTTGACCCCCCCCCCAGCAACTCAACGCTCCCCCTTCGGGCTAAGAGCTATCACCAGGTCCTCTGTGCCTCTCCATCCCTAGAGAAGGGATTTACTTGGCTCAGACTGGGCACCTTGGTTACTTAGAAGACCGAAGAGCTGGTAAAGATAACACCTACTCTCATGAAGGACAATGAAGAAAGCACGAGGGAAGAGGGTTTAATCAGTATAATCCTCACCCCCAGATACCAAGCAACCAATTACTGTGGTAGCTAAATCACTTGTCTGTGGCTTCAGGTTGTTGGTGGGTGAATAAGCGATTGGGAGGGGAATCCCTGATTTTACTGAGGCTTTTTTTTACTGTAAATATTCTGCATTGTTGTGGTTGGAGTGCTTCCACACATCACATGTTGATTGGAGTCAAAAAGAGCATGTTTGAGTAACCTTGACAACGAGCTAGCAGAATCCTGGTCCCCTTGTTCCAGTCCATTGCCTTCTGCTCTACATCACTAATGTCCTTGTGTTTCTGTGGCAGTTACTTTGAATCATGAGGTTGAGGATTCATGTCCCTTCACCACCAAAGCTCTCTTTCTTGAGGCAGCATGGTCTTGTGGATAGGACAGGGGCCTGGGGGTCAGGTGACCTGATTCTATTCCAAGCTCTGCTGCTGACCTGCTGCGTTACCTTGGGTGAGTCATGTCACTGCTCTTTGTCATCCTACTCTTTCTGGCTTGTCTATTTCTGTTGTAGCAGGGACCGTCTCATGTATTTGGAGCCCTGATCTCAGTTAGGGGCCTGTAGGTGCTGTTGCAATACAAATAGGTAATAACTTTCCTAGTTGTCATTTGGTACCATCACCTTTGTTTCTTAGGGTAATAATTGTGTTTCCGTTTTTATGCAGAACCCCAGTACATTTCCCTTTCTGCACCTCCTCCCCAGTGCATTCACCTCAGACTCATGGTCTGGGGAATACTTTGTAGAGCTGTTTACATTTGATTTGGGGCAGTCAGTGTTGTTTGTGTTTTCACATGATTTTTGAGGGGATGGGGGGGGGGGCGGGAATCAAGCTTTGGAGAATTTTCCATCACCTGGTGGGTTTCTATTGCTTATTTGCATAGGCTGTACAGGGAGCATTGGGTTCTTTGTACCTCCAAGGTATGGTACCCACTTCTTGCCGCCGCTCCCACATGGAGAGCCCACAGCATATAATCATAAAAGCATAGGGTTAGAAGGGACTGCAAGGGTCATCTAGTCTAACCCCCTGCTATGTCCTACTGTCCTTGTTCAGTCTGCAATGGCTTTTTATGCTCAGTTAAGTTTGTGACCTTTTGTGGCGCTTGGTAGCACGGTGGCTTTTTTCAGATCAGCATTCACTACTAATTCCCCGGGAGCTGTGATGTTCACTGAATGTTCCTTGCTGACACTCTGCATATGGCAGCAGCAGAGGTAGTATTGGCAATGTCACGTCTCTGTCTGAGCTTCAGCTGATGCCCCCTAAGTCTCCGAGCCTGCGGGAGTGGCGTGTATGCAGTCGCAGCGGCTGCAACCATCTCCGTTCACTTTGTTTGGAGAGGGCTGTATTCATGGGAACCTGAACCATCTCGATCAGTGATTCTGGGAGTAACTGACCACCGTAGCCTGTTCTGAGATGGCAGCGCTCTTCTGATGGTTATTGAAATGTGCCAATTTCCTTTCTTCTCTGATCTCCGTTCGTTGCATGCAGGAACCAGCCACGCTTGCCCACGGTGCGGTTGAAGTGGCTTGCTGTGGTGGTAACTTAAAGACATTCTCCAACTTGATACGTCCGCAACTACTGGGTCATGTTGCCCTTGCCTGCCTGTTCCTATTTCATCTGTTTTGTTTTTCTCCTCTTCTCAGATATGACTTTTCCCCAGGCCTTGTAGACTTCAGGGTCGTGCTGAACAGAGCCGTGCAACTTGTGACAGCTCTGATCATGCCTTTTTGTTTGAGATTTTGTTTTCGGGGGTGCAGGGGTTGATGGCATGGAATGCAAGGTTCGGTGAGCGGACAGCTTGCAATCCCCCCCGTGCATTGTGATTTGTAGCTCACTGGGGTGCTTATCGGGGAGCTAGACTGGTGTCATAACATGGGGAAGGAGCCTGCTGTGTGACTTGCCTCAGTCCTGTTGTAAGCTCTGATTGAAAGACCTGGAGGACTTGGTTGATTCCAGTTTTATTTCTTCTCCTTGCTCCCTGTCTCAGTTAAGATGCGATCAGACAGAATCTCGTCATCTGCTCCTGTTGATTTGCTTCTACCTCAGGAAAGCACCAATTGCCATACTCCTCTAAAGAGGTTAGATTAATGGAGGTTGCTATTAGCAACGAAGAACATCTTTCCAGGCCTCTGTTTTCCTAGGTTCTTGGCTGGTTGTGCTGTCCCTTCAGGATTCAGGCGAGGAACCTTTCTTGGCCAACAGCATCCTCCCGAAGATGGAAAACCTCATTACCCTGTTTCTCCTGCACAGGCTTATCCAGCCCCAGCAGGGCTTAAACAAGTAGACTCGTTTGCCAGGTGGGCAGGCCTTGCAAACAGACATGCCAGGTAGATAGCATGGCCTCGTTCCCAGAGGTGCTGGGCACCCACAGTTCCCATTGACATCACTATGGCTATTGGGTGCTCAACACTTTTGGGGGAGGGAGAGAACCAGGTCTCTAACCTGTCGACCTTGCCTGGGTGCTCAAGAGAGGCCAGCCTGCCTGCCCAGCCTCTGCTAGCCTGTCTCTTTTATTTTGGACTTCTAATGCCTTTCCTGTTGTGGTTGCTGCTAAATACTGTAAAAACCCTCTATTTTTCTCTGTCTTGTTGCTTTAGGCTCTTCGAGGAACTATAGCACCCAGGCAGGAGGAGGGGGAAATCTCATCAAGCGGAGAGTCTTGTGCATCTGATAAGCGAGGAGAGTTGAGTCTTTATTAAGCATGGGGAGGATAAGATCTGGGCGAGTGAGAGACATTTATGCATCTGCAAAGCAGATTACAACTATTGTGCAAACAAGGGACTTGGAACAGTCGTAAAATCCCAGCTGCTTGTATAGCAATAAGCACTTTGGATACAGTCCTGACACCTTAGAATTCTTGCCCTGCAGGGTACGTGCCATTGAATAACACAGAATTCCTTTTTTGTTTTTGTTTTAAAAAAAAAGGGGGGGGGGGCGGGGAGAGAAAATGCCCTCACTTCCCTGTGGGGCAGAGGGGTTTTGAGGCTCCAGCCCCCAGTCTGAGAGCTGCAGGTGCTCAGCACCTCTCAGGATCAGGCCCAGCTACCCACAGGATTTCGGGCATACAGAATCTTGTAAGTGGTAGCAAAGAGAGGGTTTGGAAGGGTTACATCTACTGGAATGCCAGCCTGATGGCAAAATCAAACTTTTGGGTTAACCTGCTGTTTGGACCCATTTTAGGTGTCTGTTCTACTCTGCCCCAGCATCAGTGGGGCTTTCCATGTGCCCACTGAATGCTGAAATGGGGTTTGGACAACAGGCTACATCTTCCCCTCGGTCCACCCATGGAACTGTCTTTGTCCTCAGGAGTTGTGCGTGAAGATGGAGAGATGGGTTACAGGTTATGGCAGGCATGGTCTGGTGGCCAGGCTACAGGATCGGGAACCATTCCTAGTTCTGCCACCAGTTCACTGTGGAATCTTGGGCAAGTTGTTGCCTTCTCTGTCTCCCTATATGCAAAGTGCTCTCCCACTCTTCTTAAAGCACGTAGATCATTGGAGGGAAGACGGTAAGTAATAGTTTGAAGTACACTGTGTAGCTAGTAAATCAGCTGATGCTAACAAACCTGATCCCTAAAACCTATTTTGAATGTCAAAAGAGAAAGCAACAGCTAGCTACTCAATTCATTCTGCTCTTGAGCAGCTGGTGCCTCTCTGGCCGCAGGCACGTCAGGACACATTAGACTTAAACGTCTTGATTTGCTCTCACAGCAGAGAAATGGCAAGGCCCATGTTGAAAATTGACAGAAATTCAATGCTGACCCTTCAGCCTGCTTGAAGGGGAAATCTGGAACTTGGCGGGGCAGGCAATGAAGGCTCATCTGAAATCTTACTCCTGCCTTGCTCTGTGCCACGGACTCTCTGGGATCAGCTTCTCATTTTGACATCCAAGAGCAGTAGCGCCGCTAGCCCAAGGTGCTGATATTACTGTCCCTTATTCCTATTGTGACTCTGTTAGGGGATGTCTTCTGGGTGCAGCGTTAACCCAGGGGGTCTGCACCCGGGTCTGAGCAGCCACGCTGAAAAGCCATGCTCGAGTTAGTGTCCTCACTGGTACTGCGCTCGCCACTCTGTGTGGCTAGGACTTGTGGGGGCACATCCCAGAGTTCTTTGCGCTGCAGGAAGCGGAGGCACTGTGATTCTTTCCCAATGAATTGTGGGAGAACTTGGTTGTCCTCGGCACACGGCGGGAATTGCAGGAAGGCATTGGAGGGCTATCAGCATTTGAGTGGTTATTTCTTATTTTTTAAGCCTGCATCCTCACTGCAAAGTGGGCTGATTGCTAGCCCAAGTGAAAGCAGCACTTGGGCTTTAGACTATAACTCCCACCAGGCCAGCGAGCCTGGAGCGAAAGCACCACTGGTCAGGGTTCTGAGTGTGTGTGTGTGTGTGTGTGTGTGTGGGGCAAGTTAGGGGCAACACCCAGGTCAGAGCTTGAGTTAACTGTTCAGCAAAGACACACCCTTAGATGTTGGAATCCTCTGCTCATCTCTGTATGGTTCAGTGTCTTCCAGGTCATATTCATGGCTTCTTTCCTAAGCTGGAATATTTTGTGTATTTACTTTGTTTTTAGCATGCCCTATAGACATGAAAAGACCCACTATCCAATGCTGTGGGTACACTACTGGATAATTAAAAGAACCCTGAAACTAAGACACCAACAGCCTGCTGTCTGCACAATCCAGCCCCTACAGAGTACCTGTGTGTCAAAAACCTGCAGAAAGCTAGGAGTCTGATTCTCTATTCCCTTATACCTCACCCAGCCATTCACACTGATAAAAAGCAGGTACCTGACAATTGTTCAGATTTGGTAGCATTCTGCACCCACTTTGTACCAGGGTAAATTGCTATGCAAAGGGCAGAGTAATGAAGAATCCGGTCGTGGGTCTCTTAGTGCTTAATCTATTCCCTTCCACTCTCCTGGTAAACTGTCAGGTGTTGTCTTTATGCCGTGTGGGAGAAGCTAAACGTCATCCTCCCAGCATGAGACCACTGTATACCAAATGAGGAGAAATCCTAATCATTGCAGGTCCTGCCAGATAATGAGTTGCTTCTAAAGAAACCAGTCCTGGAGATTTGTTTTTTGTGGCACTGAAATCTGATAGAGACCAGGCTCTGAAGTCTTGTACTGACAGAGCTGGGTTTGATCAGCTTCAGTGACGGAGCCTTTTAAGGTTCTAGGCTGCAACCTGCGAATTATTAGATGTATTAGATCTAGATAATTAGTCCTGCCACGAGTGCAAGGGAGTGGACTAGATGACCTCTCGAGGTCCCTTCCAATTCTATGATTAAAACAAATTGCTGGAACAGACAATATGGTTTCCTTGTTCTTGGAGGGAGGACGGTCCACCAAAGGCCAGAAGGAAATTCACAATGTTTATGAGTAATTGTCTGGGGGGAGAGGGGAGGTGTAATAGAGGGGAGGTCCATCAAATGCCCCACCTGGACTTTTGCTTCTAATACCTCTTAATTCTTCAGAGAGCAGCTGAATCCTGACCCCCACCAGTTTGCAGCCAGAAGGTTCCTGTATCCTGCAGAAGCCCGTGGGGAGGATTAATTGTTCTACAGGATTAGGCTGTCGATGTCTTGTAAACCTCAATTTCAAGCAGACGTTGACTGGGGCTGTGTTAGCCTCTAATCGGGGCTGGGAAGGGCGTTTCTATAATGGGAAACCAGAGCGGCTTATTTTTGGTTGACCTGGGTAAAAGAGAGGGAGTTTCTTGATGGGTCTGGGGTGTGTGTGTGTGTGTGTGTGTGTAACTGGAGGGCAGCATGCGCATTCGCTGGAGTAAATAGAGGCTTGATGTGATGAACTATTATGCAACTTTTTTTTTTTAATCAGTTCAGTATTGAGCTGACTTGTAACAGTACTGTGCTCCCTCTTTGCTCCAGATAGACAATGTAACATCATGGCGCCTGCTGCTCCACTTAATGCTTTGGCAACATTTCCATGATAAAGGTTCATTTTCAGAGGCTGTAGAACTTGTCCATCAAACTGGTCTGGAGTAAGCCTGTGCACTCTGGAAACACGCCCCTCCCCTGCCAATCATCAGGAGGCTGCAGCTGGGATCTGATTAGGTGAAGGCTCAGGTTTTGCGGTTGAATCAGAGCTGTGAAATCAGAACCCTGAAATGTCACAAGCTGTCTTCATGTGACTTCACCTCCGGAATGGGGGAAAAACATCTCCGGGGAGCAACTAATCGCACTTGAGATTTCAGCTACCTCCACTCTGGGAAACAGAACTTCTGGCTTTTGGATCTGATCTCTAAGCACAGCCGTGAAGGGGAGGTGGTTCAGACCTAGAGATTCAAATGTGACAACCCTGAAACTTGCAGGGGTTGGTATCTGAGGTTCCAGTTCTGATGCATCATCTTCTTCATCTGTTTACACAGTGCTTCATAGCAGTAAAAGGATAAAACGTGGAACCAACACCCTGCTGAAAGGGGTGCTTGCTTAACACCCCTACAGCCAGCTGTTCTAGGGATGCAGGGAGGATAGAAGATGGGTCTGGATGGCTCTCGTGTGTATTATGAGGAGAGCCCTGAATCCCTTGACACTGAAATGGGAGATTCCATTCAGCACAGAGTGGCTAGTTTTGGTGGACCATGGAGCAAGTTGTACACCAGCTGTTTCTGATGTATCATCATTTGCCACGGCACTCTTCTTTCTATTCCCTTGAGTTAATTCTCTCCCTCTTCATTATCTTGGCTCCGAAATCAGATGTTAGGATGCCCTGGTGGTGAAGGCACTTGACTGTGACTTGGGAGACCTGGTTCAATTCCTGGCACAGCCACCAACTCCTTAGGGCAGTTAAGTTCCCATCTGTAAAATGGAGATTTTTTTTAAAAAGCTTCCTTTTGCTCACTCTTTGGGTATTTCTATGCTGCAGAGTGTGTGTGTGTAATTGCAGTAGTTGTAGACATACCTGAGTTAGCTTTAATCTAGCTAGCTTGTGGACTGATAGCAGTGAAGCTGTGGTTTGCTCACACAGCTTCACTGCTATCCGTCCCCAAGTTAGCTAGATTAAAGCCAGCTCCGCTACATGTGTTGCAATCACACACCCTGATTGCAGTGTAGACACACCCCTTTGTCTGATCAGATTGATTGGGACAGGGACTGTCTCTTTCTTTGTGTTTGTACAGCACCTGGCACAATGGGCTCTGAACTCGGTTGGAACTTCTAGCTGCTACCTAGACGCTACCATAACACACACATCCCAACTTTTTAAAGTTGGTGTCTTAGCTTTGCCAACTTCTCCCACATTTGGGACCTGCTCAGAGACTATTTGCTGGTTTGGGGGAAATGTCAAAGCAGGGGTCACATTTCTGAGAGAGGCTTGCATGGTAAGGTGACTGAATAGTAGCAAACCTGATAGCACTTCGATAATGCCAGAGCAATGTCTTTATCAAGGTGAAGGGAGGGATGTTAAGTCATTATCTCGTCACTGCAGCTCCTCTTCCGTACATTTGAAGGGTCAGGCAAGGTCTCCTTCCCTGCATAGCCGCTTTGGACTAGAATAAAGCCAGCGAAAGATGGATGTGAAATTCAACGTAGACAGAAAGGATCAATGGGGCGGCCTTTATCAAGGACAGGTGTTGATCACAGCAGTGAGGTGCATTCAGCGTGTGCTGCCTTTACACACAGCGCTGGCTGAGTTAATTTTAGCCTCTTCTCTCTGAACATTCCAGTATTTCAGGATGTTGCTGCTCTATACAAAACAATTCTGCATAATGAAATGAGGAGACAGTGATCCTTGAGCAAAGGCATATTAATAATGCCCTCTTTGTTGCTTATAGTTAAATGTGGTCTAAGAGCAGACAAGGTATAGGGCAGGGGTCGGCAACCTTTCAGAAGTGGTGTGCCGAGTCTTCATTTATTCACTCTAATTTAAGGTTTCGTGTGCCAGTAATACATTTTACATTTTTAGAAGGTCTCTTTCTATAAGTCTATAATATATAACTAAAGTAAATAAGGTTTTTAAAATGTTTAAGAAGCTTCATTTAAAATTAAATTAAAATACAGAGCCCCCGGACCGGTGGCCAGGAGCTGGGCAGTGTGAGTGCCACTGAAAATCAGCTCACGTGCCAGCTTCGGCACCCGTGCCATAGGTTGCCTACCCCTGGTATAGGGCATGCGAACAAGCCAAAGTGCTTACAAGTGACATGGAAAAGCTCTGTCCTTGTTCTTTTTTAAGGGAGGCAGCTGTAGCATTTTTAAAAGCTTGCTACTGGGTATAGTCTGTCATCTGAGACGTGGCTTTGTTCCAAGCTGACTCTGCTATTTAACCTACAGAAACATCATCCCCCCCCCTCTCTCTCTCTCGTTCTGTGCTTCTGCAATTTTCTTGTGGATGCTAATTTGCAAAATTTAAGCTAATCAGAAATTCTAATGGTGTAGGAAAAACATCCCTGTCATTGATGAGGTACAAAGCATAAACAAATGGTCTGCTTCAGACCGGAGGTAGGTGGTGTGGGGGTTGATGGCTTGGCAATGAGACATGGAACCTTTCACTTCTCAGTTAGCGGTGTTTGCGATGAGCCGACCTCCTCTGCAGGCCCATTGTGTGAGCACTTTGCGTGGTAACTGCTTTGATTTTTATTTAGCTATTAAAGCACCTACCTTGGGCATGAGGCACTTTGATTTTAAAAATACAATTCATTCAAAAACCAGCAGATCAGCAGCAGATCTCACCCCATGTTGAAGCAAAAAGAATATAGCAGGGTGGATTTGATTTAAATCACAGGTCAGGAAGACTCGATTTAATCATGGATTTCTACATAAAAGTGCATTCTTGTTGGTTGTTATAACCTTTTAATACATATTCTTCACAACTCAGAGATAGATGTAGGTTTCATTTTTAGAAGGTACACGCTAGACATTTTTAAAGTGATTGATTTTGAAAACTTTTCAGATTAGTTTTACAGCTATATCAGAAAATGAATGATTGGTTATTTCATTTACCAAAGATAATTGAAGCAGATATTTATGAAGTCACTGGGAGGTGAAGTATCTCCAATTCAACAGGCTAATCATTAGTATTTGGAGGATTTTCTTGCCATGCTGTAATAGGAGGAGAACATCACTAGACAAACATTTAAATTGTTTTATTTAACTAAAACAACAATGTTATGTATTCTGGATTTTTTTCTTCAACAGCAAATATAATATTTTAACAAAACAAGTTTTTTAAAATCAAGTTTGTTTTTGTTAAAATTTGTTTTCAACTAAAATAGTTAAATGAAATATATATTTATTTATTTATATTTAAAAACAACAACCATTTTTGCTGTTAACAAGCATGTTCTCTCTGGAGACATAAATCCACAGTTTGAGAACTGCAAAACTAAACGTCTCTGATGGCATCTTCTAGACTGAGCACCGAGTCCCATTGGGTAGATAGAAAGATTAACCTAAATAATCTATACAGAAACCCCTGGAACTCCATAAGATTGGGTCCCTAATCCATGAACTATTGGAACTCATTTACAAAACTTTTCTTAAACATTACATGAATATATTCTCATACTATAGAATTAGAATTTATAATCCCTATTCCATGATGAGATATCTTTGAGCTATAATGTATCTTAATTAAAATTAAGTTTTTTCCTCAAAAAGCATTTTATCAAAAAAATCTGATTTAAATAAAAAAATCCAATTTTTTTTTTTTTAATCATTCATTTTTATCCACCCTGGAATATAGTGTCACCACCTTTCACGCACCCCAAATCTCATCCTGCCCTGCCCCCTGAACAAATAAATAGGGCTTGCGGTATATCCTGAAGCTCAGTAGATTTGGTCTAGTCCACACCAAGGCTGTGGAGAAATTGTATTCAGTCGAGTGTCGTATCTCCACCTGGGTTTAGTTTAGTGAAGTGCAACGCTTGTGGATTTGATTCATGGATGAGGTTTGGACTCTTGCAGATTCTCGCTGCCGAATCCCAAATATAGTCATGACTATAACACCAGCTTTTGCCCATAAATGGTTCTCGTTCAGATGCCAGTTCATATTTTTCATGGGTGCCTCTTGTGTCCCCTGCGTAAAATAGACAGTGAGTCTGGAGGCTGTGCCAGGCCTGCATTTGGATATGAGAGAGAGCGAGAGAAGTTCTTGCAAAATCAGTTGTTGTGTGCTTGAGGATTTTTAGATAATTCTGAGTGTAATTTGCTAATTATTGTGTGGCAAACGATTGGCATGTTAATCACAGGCTCCCACCTGCCACCCACAGTAAACACATTTAAATCACAATGAATGATTCTGTTACGTGTAGGTATAATTATTATTTTTTGGCACTGTAGACGTGCAAAGTGGTTTTACAACCGGCGACACTAAGCCCCAGCGTGAAAACATTTGTTCCCTGAAGATGTGGCAGAAGAGCTGTGCCGGAGGAGGAGAGGGAGGGAGGTTGGCTTTGACTTTGAAAGCAAGTGGGGGCGTGAGGTCAGGAGTGGGGGAGGAGATAAAGGCTCCAATCCTGGACCCATTTAAGTCAATGGGAGTTCTGGCCACCTTTCAATGGGAGTAGGTGTGAAATCCTAAAAGAGCAGAAGTTTGGGTGAAAAGCAGGAAGCCTGGGGTGGGGAGAAGGGCAGAGATGAGTCAAGAGGGATGGTGTAAAGCAGGGGTAGGCAACCTATGGCATGCGTGCCCAAGGTGGCACACGAGCTGATTTTTCAGTGGCACTCACACTGCCTGGGTCCTGGCCAGCGGTCCGGAGGGATCTGCATTTTAATTTAATTTTAAATGAAGCTTCTTAAACATTTTAAAAACCTTATTTACTTTACATACAGCAATAGTTTAGTTATATATTATAGACTTTTAGAAAAAGACCTTCTAAAAACATTAAAATGTATTACTGGCACGCGAAACCTTCAATTAGAGTGAATAAATGAAGACTTGGCAAACCACTTCTGAAAGGTTGCCGACCCCTGGTGTAAAGCTTTGGAGGTGATGAGAAGACCAGACAGTAAGCCCAAAATGGAGTCAGCTCGAGGATAAAGGAGGTGGGTAAAAGCCAGAGGAGATGGCCCTTCAAGGGGAGCTCATGCCCCATTCATCATGCCGATAGCCTAGAATGTGAAATCCATTCGCCGTATGGATCCTTAATGCATGTCCACCATGCACTAACTGTTAGAGTGACACACGTGTTCGTGTTGGGTAGAGAGGGAGCATTAGGTGCCATGGGAAAGGAAGAGTAAATCTTGAATGTTCAGACCTATTAACCATTGGAAGAACTTCCCAAGGGTCATAGTGGCTTTTCCATCAACGACCATTTTTCCATCGAGGCTGGATGTTTTTGAACAGATCTGCTTTGGGAATTATTTCGGGGAAGTTCCATGGCCTTGTGACACAGGAGGTCTGATGAGAGGATCACAATGGGCCCTTCTGGCCTTGGAGTTGATGAATTGTCAATGGGACGTAAGCACGTGCTTAGCGCTTTGCTGCCTCGGGGCCTAAGTCCTTACCGAAGGCAAGGAAACTGGTGTGTAAACGTGTGACCTGAGCTTAACGGCTCAACAGCCTGCTTGGATCAAATAACTTAGGCCTTTGCCAGAGGCAGATGATAACTTTTAGCACCTTTCACCAGAGGCTCCCCAGGCAGCTGAGCTATGGCAGTGTTGTCCCCATTTTACAGATGGAGAAGCTGAGATCTAGAGAGACCTGCTCATGTGAGCAGGATTAGCCTGAGAGAGGCTAAATGACACGCTCAAGATTTCATGGTGAGTCCGTGGCTGTCTGGGGCAATGTCATATGACAGTGCTAAAGAATTACAGAAGAGACGTTTTCTTCTAACACGGAACAAAGAACTTTATGAGAATAGGGAAAACAGTGTCTCTGCCTTTCTCTTTCTGTCGCACAGTGTGCATCTCTGGCTCACCCCCTGGACTGCGCACAGACACTCACCAGAAAGAGAACCCAGGGGGGGAGGGATAGCCTCAGTGGTTTGAGCATTGGCCTGCTAAACCCAGGGTTGTGAGTTCAATCTTTGAGGGGGCCACTTAGGGATCTGGGGCAAAATTGGTCCTGCTAGTGAAGGCAGGGGGCTGGACTCGATGACTCTTCGGGGTCCTTTCCAGCTCTATGAGATAGGTATATCTCCATATATTAACCCCAGTCTCCTGCTTCCCACTCTGTCTGCCAGACCCCACGGCTTCCCTCCTTCCTGCTCTGCAGAGATGTTTCTTCAGGAGGCGAAGTTGCATCATTTCCTTCCCTCTGTCTCTGCATTTTTTTCATGTCTCACCTCAACCCAAATGTAACTGGGCTGTGGAGCAGCATTTTTGACAAGAGGGTGCCACGGTAGCATAGGAATCCAATTCCTTTCCATGCTCATTGAGGAGGGGATGCGTGCTTCAGTCCTTTATTGGAGCTTGGGGATCTATTTTAAAGGCCTCCCAAGGCTTGTGTCCTTCCTCATTTTAGAAGTGCCATGTAGGGACTTGGCACACAGAGTGCAGCTCTCATGGTCTCTGTGAGGTTTAGCATTGGGGGAAAGGTGCCATTTTGCCAACCTTGGGGACATCCTCGGGACAGATATAAGATGGTGTGAAACTCCCCATTCCCTGGAAGGACAGCCTCTGGGGGATCGGAAAGGATTTCAGACTCCACACCCTGTACAGTCAGTAGATCTCTGCTGAAACTGCCAACAAGAGAACTAATTAGTGCCAGTTGCAGTGCGAACACTTGCAGTGTTGTCAGTTTCATGATTTCAGCATGAATCTTGTGATATTTGGTTTTTCATCAAGCACCAGCTCCTGCTGCCAAGCAATTATGTGAGAATCTTAGCTTTCATCTTCTATAAGTAAGTTAGTTTCCGTTTCTCTTCCCCACCCCCAGTGATCTGCAGGAATGACTAGCTTGTGTTTCTATAGCTTGTCTTATTGAGGCTAGATGGTTGCCCTATAGTTCAACCCCCAACCTGGAGGAAAGGTGCCCTGCTTTTTCATCTCCTCAATCATGTCACAAATCGGCAAGGCAGCAGCTGCATTTACCAGCTTACACAAGCTTTGGTCATCAAAAATCTACAACTTCAAGACCAAACTACAAATCTTCAACTCAAGTGTTATTTCCATCTTTAACGTATGGATATGAAAGCTGGAAATCCCGCCGAAGTACCATTTGACATCTCATCACCTTCTGAAGCAAGTGCCTCAGGAAGGTACAAGGTATCAAATGGAAGGGATTTATAACAAATGCTAAGATTCATCAGAGTTCACCAACTCCCTATCTGTAAAGTTGTCCAGAAAAGAAAATGGAAATATCTGCATTTGTGTTTAAAAATGAAACCACATAATCTTCCATGGCAGGTGTGTCATTGGGCAGCAGGAGGAACGCCCAAAGGAGCCAACCGAAAGAATCGCTCCATTGAGTACTACTCGGAAAGGGAAAAGCCGATGAGACTTAACACAGGAGATGCAAAGAGCGGCTGACGGTAGACAGGAAGGGCGGAGCCTTGTTCATGCCCATAGCAATGTTTGACAGCATGGGAAAGATTCAGATGCAGAAGGTTTTAGCCCTCATGTTTGTGGAGAAAGGCTTGAAAATGTGACCTGAATGTCCCCTAAAGGGTCAGAAAAGAGCCCAAAGTGTGGAATTTTTCAAAAGTGTCAATTCTGGGGGCACCCGACTAGTTGGTGTGTGTGTGGTAGGTGTTTTTTTGTTGTGTGGTTTTTTTTTTAAGTACTGCAGGGTTGACGATGCTGCATTTGTTCTCTGGGTTGTGAGCTGGAATCGAGCTGGTGACCTAAAGGTTCTAGACCCACTCTAGTTCAAAGAAAACTCTGGCCCCAGTTTGGACATGCTTGAAGAGATGGGCAGCTCTGAAGCTCCTGTGACCCACCGGTATGAAAATGCAGAGCCATTCTTCTAAAGTCCCATGACCAGGCTAGTGCTACAGTGCAGGGCTGGGTAGACCCTGCTTGTCAGAAAAGGGATAAACCCTGTCGACTGTCCAAAGTGGATACCTAGAAAGTAGTGAGTAGCACAGTGAAGGGTCAGCATAGGCTCTTAGCAGCATGACATCTGGAGGCCACCCACACAGCTGCTGAGAAAGCTCTTCAAGAAATCCGATGTGACCAGTGGAAGATAGCTGTCAGTCGGAAAGATCGCCGCCTTCTGCTTGCACCCACAGCAAGAGAACCAGGTAATAGGCCAATGGGTGTCACTTCACCATAATGATTCTATTATCCGTTTAATGGCCTGATTTTTTTTTTAAAAGGTGCTGAGCCCCCAAAACAAACAGAAGGTAGCATTTTAAAATGGTGGTTTTGTTTTGAGGATTTTTTTGGCGAAGGTTAAATCTATTTAAAGGTGAGTGGGATCCATCAGAGCCTTATCGGTGAGGGAGTGGCAGGGAAACTCAAGGAACTGATCCTAAATGCCTGAGATGCCTGTATTTGCAGCTGTGCCAATGATTGGGAACCACTATTGTGTGTCCTTGTTCCTGTGCAGAATCCCACTGAAGTCAATGGGACACCACCAGGCTCAGCACTAGCCCTTTGTCCTCCCCTTCGCAAGTTAACATGCTGTAGTAGTTGTTAGTGGTTTGGCACCTTGCTACTCTACCATAGTTCCTAGAGGATGAGTGGGGCTTGATTCAGACATCACTGGCACTGGTGTGAATCAAGAGTAACCCCACTGGAGGCATTGGAGTTAAGTTGCTGTGAATTTATGCTGACCGATGTGAGAGCAGAATTGTGCCCCAGGCCTGTAAGTCTGAGCAGCCACGTGCTGTATTCCCGGCTCTCGGCGCTACTGAAAATTAGTAACCACTTGTGAATTTGCCTGAGCTACAGCAGGAACAGGAAAGGACAAAGCGAGTGGCGTTTGTTTTGAGGGAGCTAATTGGCCTGCAGTCATTTTATGTCAGCGTCTCTCTGACCACAAGGCTTGGGGTAGTGTTTATGTGATAGTGTTGCATGAACAGAGAGATTCTGAGGACCAATGTGAAGCACAAATCCTCTTTTCTTATCTGCTACCAAAATGCACAGCTTGAGTAACCCCCTCTCTGTTCTGCCTGTTAAGCACTTCTCTGATCCAAAGGGACTGTCGTCCATTTCAGTGATCCCTTTGGATATCTGCATTCAGTTAATGAGATTACAGCTACTTGCAAATATTGATTTTTATTTTTATTTGTTTTTAAATAGGACCATTATTCACACATTCTCAAAATCCTTGCAAAGCTTTCTGCTCCTCATCAATGAAAGCATCACAGCTGCATAGGCTTGAATTCTGTGACTGCCACCCTCCTACCTTCCTAATGTGTAACTGGGAGCGAGACCAGTCTATGGTACAGGAACTGCCAGTGGTAAGATCGGGGTTTACGTCCCAGTTCTGCCACTGATTTGCCTTGTGAGCTCAGCCAATTGTCTAACTGCTGCATGCCTCAGTTTCCCTCTTTATGTAGTGGGGGTGACTCTCTTGCTATATTTGTATGGGGCCTAGCAAAATGGGGGTGCAGTTCCAGTGGGGGGCTGTAAGCGGCCGGCGGGGGGCTCGATCCTCGCAGGAGCGGCCGGGAGCCAGGCCGCCTCACTACACGGCCTGGCCAAGCAGATCAGTCTCCGAAGGTCCCAACGGCTCAGACCCTCAGGCAGGGGCTGAGCGAAACAGTCAGTACTAGAGCCCAGGCCCTCAGTCAGGGCGGGGCAGCAAACAGTAGTTCTATGCTCAGGCCCTCAGTCAGGGGCTGAGCAAACACAGAGTCAGTGGGGCTCAGGCCCTCAGGCAGGGGTGGAGCAAACCCAGAGTCAGTGGGGCTCAGGCCCTCAGGCAGGGGCAGAGCAAACCCAGAGTCAGTGGGGCTCAGGCCCTCAGGCAGGGGCGGAGCAAACCCAGAGTCAGTGGGGCTCAGGCCCTCAGGCAGGGGCGGAGCAAACACACACAGTCGTGCACTGTGGGGGAGGAGAGAGACTGCCACCCGAGCTAGGGGTGGCAGGGGGGACACAGGCCCACCCACTCCACTGTGTCCCGGCCCGGGGCCCTAACAGCAGCAGCCGGACTGCTGCTGGGTCAGTGGGGATCCTGACCACAACACACTGACATAAGCTCGGGGCCTGCTACTGCCAGACCGGGGTCGGCAATCCCCGGGCCACTTCCAATCTCCTCCTCCATAGGTACCTGCTCTGGACTGGTGTCTGGCGCTTCCTCCACTGTGTCCCAGATCATGGGCTCCTCCGGGTAGTGAGCGCTGGGCAGGCTGGGCAGCTCCGCAGGCTCCTCGGCGAGGGGGTGCGCAAGCCGCTCCGCAGGGTCCCGGACTTGGGGCCGGCTCGGCCAGTCCACCTCGGGATACCGAGCTCGGGGCAGGCTCGGCCAGTCCACCTCGGGATACCGAGCTCGGGGCAGGCTCGGCCAGTCCACCTCGGGATACCGAGCGCGGGGCAGGCTCGGTCCCGCCGGAGCATCTGTTCTCTCCGGCCGCCGGGCTCCAACTGAGCGCTGGGCCGGGGCTTTTATACTTCCTGTCCCGCCCCTTGACTTCCGGGGGGCGGGAACAGGCGGCAGTGGCTCCGCCCACTGTGGTGGCTGTTCTGGCTCCTCACGCTCAGGAGCGGCTGGGAGCCAGGCCGCCTCACTACAGGGGCCTCAAGGCACTTCTGTAATAAACTTGAATAATAATTTTTTACCCGCTTTGCGGCAATGCTGAGGCTGTTGACGTTCAATTTTCTTTCTTGCGTATGCATTCCTCAAGGTGCTCCGATAGCAGGCGCTGCAGCAACACAGGACGTTACTGTGAGAATGTCATTAGCCACTCCTGGTTAAAGCATTGTTGAAGTTTTAGATACTTTGGACCAAAAGTTTCATTTTTATTGAGCAAAACTCAGCGTTGTCACTTCCTAGCGATACGTGGGTCCGATACGTGGGTGCTGCAGCTGGTGGCTCGCGTCCCAGTGTGGGCAGACAGACATGCGCTTGTGTTCTAAAAGTAGCCGTGCAGCTGGGAGTAGCATGGGTGGTGGCTTGGTCTAGTTGCCTGAGTACGTATTCAGCGGGTCCAGGCAGGTTTATGCTGGAGTGACTAGCCCAAGCAGCTGTCCAGGGTACCCCCAGCAACATGGCTATTTTGCAGTGTGCTAGCGCATGTCTGTCTACCTGCACTGGGACACATGCTCCCAGCTGCAGAGTGAACATACTCTCTGAGCTGGTGGTGGTGGTGGTTTATCTTAATTGTGCTGTTGCTAAGAATAGTTACACCAGAAGAGAAAATCATGGGGCGGGGGGAGGAGTCAGAAGGGGTCCTACCCCGTCCTGTCAGAGGCACTCCATATTTGTAAAGAGTCTAGTGCTTTTAAGTCTCAAAACAACCTTGTGAGGCAGGTCTGTCTTACCTTTGTTTCAGGTGGGGAAACTGAGGCACAAAGTTGAAGTGGCAAAGTGTGACTCACTCTCTCTCTCTGAAGCAGAATCAAGAATAGAAGTGAGTCCTGGGTTCGTTCTCTTGTCCTATCCATGACACAGCGCTTCCTCCTTTCAGCAGGAGTGTGGTTGCTAAGTCTTTCGCATGTTTTGGTAACTCGAGGACATTGAATAAAGAGAGGAAGGATGCTCTTGTGCTTATGGCACAGGACTGGGACTCAGGAGATCTGGGTTTTTCATTCCTAGCTCTGCCACAGACTCCCTATGCGACTTGGGCATGTTGCTTATTCTGGTTGCCTCAGGATCCCATCTGTAAAGTGGAGATAACAATACTCCCTCTGTCTCTGAGCTCTTCAGGGCAGGGACTCCCTTGACAGGTGTTTGTACAGTGCCTAGCACAAAGGGTACCTAGGAGTTGGAGCCTCTAGGCAGTACTGTACTACGAGTATTAAATTTCTTCCCGCAAATGTTTTCATTCTTTTGTAGCCTTGATATTTTAATTCTCCTGATAGGACATTTATAGACCATGGGTGAAATCCTGATTTCAATGTAGACCGTGTCTAAATTCTCACTGACTTCAGTGGGGCCAGGATTCACCCTGTGGTAGGAATCTTTGGGCCCAATCCTGCTCATTTTAATCCCATTCCAATCTTAGGCCCTGCAATGATACGTGAACAAAATTGTTAGAAATTTCCTAAAAAAATAAAACCCAAGCAAACCTCTGAGCAAAAACCAGTGCTAGGAAGATGTGTGTTAAACTTCCCTGCTCTGTCACTCTGCTGCTTGCTGCATCCCGTTCTCCAACCTTTTGTTTCTACATCATCTCTTTAGCTTGTAAGCTCTTTGTGGCAGGGGTCTTTTGTGTTCCTAGAATAATATTAGACACTTAGTGCTCGTCACCCGTAGATTTAGAAGCACTTCACAAAGGTGGGGGAGGATCATTAACCTCCTTATGCAGAGAAACTGAGGCATAGATGAGTTAAGTGATTTGTTCTGGATGTCTAGCAAGTCAGTGGCGGAGGTAGGAGTAGAACCTAAGGCTCCAGAGTCCTATCTGCCATTCTGCACCAGCGGAGTTTCTGGCACGCTGTTGGGTGAGATCTATAATACCTGTGTGAGCGTACCCCACAGGATTTGGTCCCTAATCTAATGCCTTGCACTTGGCTGGCTGAGTGCTGCACCCAGCGAAGATAACGGCAAATGGATGACATGTGCCTTCAGTCTGGGCTAGTAAGAGCTGTCCCTTTAAGTGCAAGTCACCGCTCTCGGGGGCTGTGCCAGATGACAGCCAGGGAAGAGGGAGGCTTTGTGCTGTATTTTAAGCCTCGTTGAGGGTGAATGAAGAGCAGGGATTTCTCTGCAATCACAGCTCGGATTTTTCTTCCCACCGCACCCGATCTCCAGGCTAAGCAGCTCAGGCAGCAAATTTGTGTAAGGAGAAACCCCAAAGGAGTTTGCTGCTCCAGCCGTGGGGAGCCTGGACTGGTGTTAAGTCTCCTGCATCCCTTTCTGGGCAGTAGCTGGACCATTTGGGGAAGCTTGCCACCTGGTTTCATTTAACAAAGTGGGTCAGTTTCTCTTGGAGACAGGGAAGGGGCTTTTTTGTACTGACGTGTGGGGCTGGGGGTGCTGCTGGTTTCCAGTTCAGCACCAACGTGTGCCCAGAACAATACCATTCTGAGAACTGAAACAAAACTGCAGCAGCTGTTTCTCTCTGTGGGAACCTTTCTCCCCCTTCCTCCCCGCCTCCACACCATTCAGCTTCTTGACTCTGCTGGTACAGAGAGGGAGGCAGACTGCAGGCTTCCAGTGCACTAAAATAGCAGCAAACAGAAGAACCTGGGATCCTCCGTGCTTAGTTCACCCTCTTCCTGTTGAGCCAAACATGGAGACTTCATGTTGAATCTTTCTGGGAATTCAAACCCCTTTTCATGCCTTCCAACCCCTACCCGCCAGCCTGGATTCTCCAGATACTGTTAGTTTCTCCCGTGGCAGCTCTTGAGAAGCCAGATCTATTTTAACAGCCGCCTTTTTAGATGTGCCAGCTGTAGCCTTTGGAGGGGGTGGGAATACATCTTGGGGAGGGGAAGGATGTAGCATGAATCTTAACCTCCCAGCTGCCTGTTCGGACACACGTTACTGGGTGGCAAGGAAGCCTTTGGATGTTCCTTGCAGACCTTTGGGATGCTCTGCTCCAGAGAAACTGTCTATGCCTAGGCACGTTCGTGGAGATGCACCTGCTTTTCCGCTAACAGGTAACCGCTTTTCCCAAATTGAGTTGCTTTCAGTGCTCTCTGTGCTGAGACAGACTGTCTGTTTGAATAGCTTGGGAGGGTCTGATTATTACATCCCTGTCCTCCAGCTGCAGTGTTGTTCGTAAGAAATGCGCCTCAGTGTGTCAGGTGCACATGTTTGGTGATTGCTGCCGCCGTGCTTCTTTTCAGGGTTATTTATTGAATGCTTGCCTCAGTTTTGCATTGACTTCTAGGGACACTACTGCAGATTCTCCCTCTTGGATTCCAGGTAGGTTTTATTTTTAACTCTATAACTTTAGAGTGGGGAAGTGTTGGCACTTGAAACTTGTGGCTCAGATAACTCAGGCCTCAATCTGATCTGTGCCAGTGTAGCTCCATTGACAATTCTCAGTCGATGTGAGACTTGCCCCCACCCCATTACATGCACTAAGTTTGAAAGACCAGGCAGTTGTAACCAATTTTTGGAAACGGTTTCTCAGCCTGTTTCTCTTTCCACCTCCTTCACACACACCCCACTACCTCTAAGTAGAGTGAAAATGAACAGCGGGCACTCTGACCCGCTGGATAAATGTTAGACATTGCAGGTCTCCATAGTGATAGATCCTGCATAGTTACAGGCTGGTTCCTTGGCAAATTACAGAAATAAAAGCCTTTCTGGGCACTGGAGAGAAGGAAAGAGACAGCAAATCAGGCTGACTTTTGAGAGAGTGGATTATTATTGTTTTCAAAAGTCTTGTATATTAAAGATACAAGGTTTGGGATTTTTTAAGAACATTAATACAACTGGAAATGCAGATTTCTCCTTTCTACTGTTTCGCAACAAACAGAAACCTCCCAAGTGCGTGGCCTAGTATCTCCTAGTAATCATAAAGTTTCATTTCAGCTAACTCATGTGAGCTGGGGGCAGGAGGGAGGGAACGCGGGGGGAAAAGTGCAAGTTCATAGCCTGGCAGTAGGAGATTGCATACATTGCTTGGCTTATTGGGGTTGGGGGAAGCAGACTCTGCATTTCTTTAAGGCAGGTAATATGCCCCAAGGGCAAGTAAACTTAGTCTGAGGAGACAACTTCATCTGGAAAATACAGCATTGCTTTTAAAAAAGCTGTTGGTTGCTATGCTAAAACTGCCCCAGTTGGTCCTTCCTGGCTCCTCCCTCTGCCCCCCTCCACAGCGCAGAAGCACCTTGAGCACCAACAAGTTAGCCCATTGGTTACGCCTGCCGGTTTAGTACAGCTGGCTTTGTTTCCAGTGCCATAGGAACATCTGCATCACATGGGCCAGACGTTAGTAGGTGCTGCAAACAGCAGCGTAGTTGCAACATTCCAGGCTGACGTTCTAAGGCTAGTTTGGCCGAGGAGTTGCGCACACGGAGCGAGTGGGCAGCCTTGCTCTGTTCCTGTAGCCGGAATATTTTCTTCCCTCTCTAAAACGGGCTGGAAAGGTCACACCTAGCGCTTTCTCTTCTGCATCACAGTAGTCCGAAGCATAACCCGGATGCTCTTGGTTTACGTGAAGCCCCGTTAAGGTCAGGATTCATGGCTACTGTCATGGCTCTCGGTAGGTTATTTTAAACCCCGGGCTTGTGGCAATGGAAGGTGGCATTGTTCCCTTGGCCATCCTGGCATCCCTGCTCCTTGCTCCCCAGAACTATACGACTCAGACATTTTTGGGGGAAACGGAGGAGCTCTGTTTAAATGAGCAGTGCTTTAGTAGAGGAGTGATCCCGCTTCATCTCCAGTAAAACTCAGGATCCCGTCGGCTGATGACTTGTCAGACTGTGTATGTTGTAACTGCTCTAGTTATCTGGGTGGCAAACAAAGAAGGTTTTGATCCTCGTCCTTGTCTTGCTGTGCTGAACTCGTACAGCTCTCCCGCGGATTAGGCGTGAAGGCAACATGCTCGGTACCCACTTGCATGCGCGTGGAAGGCGCACGGCAAAAAGGCAGCCTTCTGGGTCAGCAGTCACGGGACTGCATGAAGGTCGCTGCCGCACAGATACCTTCATTAGCATCACAAGGGTACAATGGAATCTGAAGCAGCCGGGAAACCACTTTCACTACAGACTGGGCTACATCTGGGAACATCAGATTGTCAAGAGCAGAGATGTGGAGAGGGTTGGGCTGGATCCTTTTGTCTCCTCTTATGAGCCTCATTCACAGGGGCTGGAGACCTGCGAGGCCAGACTGAGGCTCGGTACTGGGGGGGGGCGCACAGTAAAGCAGTCTGGTAGTTGTTGACTTTCAGATCTGTATCCATTACAGCGGCTGTTTGGATTCCTTGTAGCTTGTTAAGAGTACTAGCTCAGCATCACGTCCGGTTCCTCTGGTATCAACACAGACCTCTGGCAGCTCTGCCGTGCGATGGCCATTACCAACTCGTAACGCGAGGTCTGGTCGAACACCAGCGATGACCAGCTGAGCAGTGGGGTGGTTGAGTCTCTTTCCCAAAGTGCCCCTATGCAGGTGTGGGCGTCCCAATGGCCACGGTGCAAGTAAGGCTTGTCGCGAAACCATAATGCAAGGAGGAATGCTGGGAAGGAGGTCTCTGGATGCACAGAGAAAACGATGCTTCAGCTGTGCTCAGGGTGCCGAGTGACGTAACCCGGGTCCTGCTGAGCTGAGGCTAGTGCTCGGCTATCAGCCCACCCTGCCATGCACCTTTCACAGCACACCGCGTGTGTCAATCCACCTGTGGCTTGAGTAGCCACTGGCTAGCTGGTTCTGCTGTTTAGATAGCAAGGGAGTGTCCTCAGTTCTCACTTTTTCCTTTTGCGGGTTTGAGGGGCATCCTGGTGTGATTAAATTAAAAGCAGTAATTAATTCCCTTGAAAGACCAAACTCTCTGGAGCCCTGGCTGCATAGCTCACTCTAGTCCTGGGGGCAAGCGAGTAGCTTTCAGCTCCTTCGAATGGGGGACACACACACTTCTTCACACTTCCTTGGGCCATTTACTGCTCTAACTCCAGGCCTCTCGCGCACTTTGTCAGTCACAGATTCCTCTGCCTCTTGTAGCTCATGCCTCAACCTACTCAGGTGTGACAGCAAGACTTTGCCCAGGGGGAGCTGGGTGGGAAACTCCGTATTAGCCACACTTACGTCCCCTAGCTTGCTCTCCTCCCCTGGCTTTCCCCCATCAGAATAGCTGATTTGAGGGCCCCTAGGGAAGTAGCTTTGCCCTGGGCTCAAAACAATACAAGAGGAGCCCGTTTATGGAACTGTGATCTGGAACAAGAGGCGAATCCACAATCTGATCATGTTTAGGAAATGCTGCAAAACCTTCTACTTCAAGAAAGCCTTTCCACCAGAAGAATGGCACACGCAACACTAAATCCCCTACCACCACAAATTGATTCATTTCCTCTCTAGCATTTTAAAAAAAAAAATTAACCCCACAGCCTGAAGCAGAGTTTTGACTATACGAGGTTCCAGAGATCCTGTCAAGCCCAACAGGGACATCGCTGTTGTTGATTTGTAGGTGGAAAGTGCTCAGATACTAAGGGGATAGAGTTTTCTCCTGCTGCCCAAGAAACAAAGACCAACAGGTGGTCTATTAATAGTGCCATTCTAAAGCAGTGTTACAAAAGGGGGATCCTTTCTCTGCCCTTCGTAAGGAAGGAAGTACTCAGTACCCCCCATTTTATGGAGGGGCAAGTTGAGGCAGAGGGGTTGAGTGAGTTGGCCAAATTCATGCAGTGAATCAATGGGAGTTCTTGCCACTAAGTGTGTTTTCAGGCCACACTTCTCTGTTCTGGTCATTTGAAATACCATTTTTTTCCACCGAAAAAGACTTAAAAATAAATCTGAGCTTCCTTGGAATGTCCACCTACGTTTATATATGTGATGGTCCAGTTATGCGTCAAGTCCATTGGGTGCCACAATAAAAGTGTGAGTGCTGCATTATAAATTGTTGTTGGATGGAAATATGATTGCATATGCTCATTTCCCTTTGTCCCCTGTCCCCCCAAAAGAGAGAGAACTGGAAAACAGCATAAGAGGAGACAAGGTTATTATAAGTTCTTTTTTTAACCCTGCAAAGACTTAACAGAAATCTCACCATTTTTATTTGCCCAAAATGTTGTATTATATTCCTCAGTGGATATTGAAGGTGGTACATGGCCA
Source organism: Platysternon megacephalum (assembly GCA_003942145.1). Taxonomy (NCBI): domain Eukaryota; kingdom Metazoa; phylum Chordata; order Testudines; family Platysternidae; genus Platysternon; species Platysternon megacephalum. The sequence continues at coordinate 6,610,259 of QXTE01000014.1, read as the reverse complement.
GGGGAGGAGTTTATTCTTAGGCCTTGCTAATTCTACTGTCGTTGGATGGTATTTTTAAACATCACAGTGCCACACAGGGTACCAAGCAGCTCCATAAACAGTAGGCATCACACTTCTCTTTCAGTTTTCCCCTGATAGAGAGGTGCCCGGCCTGGCTGGAACTGGCCCTGCGTCTAGCATTTGCAAAGGGATGTTGTGTTTGTAGTTTCTTGTCAATATTTTCATCTTTCTACAAGTAAGCAGTACAGTACAGCATGTGTTAGGGGCTGAGTGCGGTGGTGGTGTAGCTGTGTTTGGTCCCGGGATAGTACAGAGACAAGGTGGCTGAGATAATCTTTTTTATTGGACCAACTTCTGCTGGTGAGTGAGACAAGCTCTTGAGCTGCGCAGAGCTCTTCTTCAGGGGCTAAAGATGGCTGCAGTGGGATCGGGGGAGCCAGGGGATGCACTAGCATGAAAGGATGCTGGGGCAGATTTTCAAAAACACAAATAGCAATTAGGTCTTAACTCCCATTGAAAGCCCCTGGGAGAACCTAATTGCCACTTGTGCCTTTGGCAACCTACCCTAGTGCCTATGTAAGCAAACCTGGGTATACAGATGTCAAGAGGTTTGTGACTTTCTGATTCAAAGGTCATGAATGGGCTGCATCTACACCACTATTATCTCCTATCAGGAGCAGACACCTAGACCATCCACTGGGCCCACCCTCGATAGCAGGGTGTCTGGAAGATGGGTAGCTGGTGCACACTGGCACTCCTGCTAACATCAGCTGAGCTGCACCAGAGGGAGATAGTAATAAAACATACCAGTGTAAGGGGTGGCTGTCTGCCAATAATCAGCTTTTCCTTTCCAAGCACATTCGAAATTCTGTCTTCCCCCAGCATCAGTCCCAAGCTGACTCCCCTAGCTAAGTGAAACGGGCAGCGCCAGGCGACGTGGCTCCGGAATGGAGGGGTCCTCTTAATGGGCACCCTCCAGTACAGCAATACCTGGCTTGCTTTGTTGCTAATATCAGTGATTTCCCCCCCCCCCCCCCCCAATAAATGATTCTCTCCCCCTCCCCCCGTAACTGATGTGAAGAGCCTTTAAAAATGTACACAGGGGCTTTGTAAAGCTGTTGGTTAAAGCACAAAAGCCAAGGTGGCTGCATTTTTTCCCCAGTCTAGTCTTCCAACTTAAGCGCAAAAAACAAAAACAAAAAACGTTGCCATCACCTCTCTTTGGCAGCAGTTCCAAATATCCCCTGGTTTGACATCAAGAGGAGATAATGGGAGTTATGCACCTAATTTCCTGTCTGCCCCTCTGAAATCTTACCCCAGAGAAGACGTTGGGGAAGACTTCAGGGTTTTTATGCAGCTGTAACTGCATTGGAAATGTTCTGGCTAGTTTGCATGTCCTGCCCATCTGTTTTAAAGCCCGGAGTGCGAGGGTCACTGCATTGAATAAAAAACAGCTTAACCTGTTCAATTCGCCAGGCCGATTTCATAGCCAGGGTTTGTCAGAATGGAAGCAACAACGCGCACAAAAAATCCAGGCTTTCTTTTTCTTTCTTTCTGTTTTTCTGTCTTGTTAGGGGTGGATTTGGAATTGCCTCTGTCTCTGTGCAGAAAAGAGGCTTTCAATTTGCTTGGTAAAGGCAGCTGTCACTTTAAATGCAACAGCTGGGCTGTAATTAAGATTTAATCTAAATAAGAGAGAGGAGCCTTGCAAAATAAACAAATATATATAATTTTTCCAGCTGCACACTCTGATGACATCGCACATGCAGGAACAAATGACAACACTGATGATGATGTGTTTAAAGGCCTGACTATTAAAATGTTTCTCCTTGTTTATAGGGCTCTGTAGCAGGTTTACCAGCCATTGTTTTTCTGAATGAGAAGGATTTCAAAGCATTGGAGTGGATCTGTAAATGGAGACATTTTGTTCCTTTAATTTTGCCTGCATAAAAAGAGTGTTTCATGGTCTCTTTCCCAGCTCGCCATCCATTTGACCAGTCATACAAAGGGCATTCTGAAGCGCCGTGGGCTGCCATAGTACCAGCATTTCCTTTCCTCTTGGGTTTGCACTCCTGCTGGGTTAATAAGACGAGCACTTGTCATACATTTGTGGGAGGAGCAGGGAGTGGAATAATAAACCACCCCTAAATCGCCTGTCTGGGGATCAGCGTGGGCGTGGGTGGGTCATGGCTGATAGGGCATGAAAGTTCCACTGCCTGCAGTCTGTAATTAGAACGCATCCTCTTCTGCACGTGTCATGCTGTGATGGATTGTGTGGGACTCTGGCTGCAAAGATTGTCCTCGCAAAGGCCACCGTTCCTTAGTGCGGAGATGATATCGGTCAAGGCCTTTCTCTCTCGTGTGTATCTAGTCTGGGCATGGCAGAAGTCTGTAGAAGGGACTTGAATGCAGGAAAGGTGAGGGCATGGCAAACGGATGGGAAGATGTTCTATGGGTAGGTGATAGCATCTGGAGTGGGGGGACAGACAGATGGGAAGGGGGGAAGGAGACTAACAGGGTGACGGAGGAGGGTGCGTGTGAGAGAGAGAGACATAAGAGATGAGAGGGAGGCTGGAGCGGTATTTTGTGGGGCCTTGTAAAGGTTGGGGGTGTGTACAGTGCAAACACACAACCCACAACAGCAAGTCTCCGACCCCAGGTCCGCTGACTCTGACTTGTGGGGCTCAGGCTCCTGGGCTAAAAATAGCAGTGTAGACATTCGGGCGTTGGCTGGAGCCTGGGCTCTGAGCACCCCCCATTGTTGGGTTTTAGCCTGAGCCTGGATGTCTACACAGGTGTTTTTAGCCCCAGGAGCCCAAGGCAGTTGACCTAGGCTCGCTGCCTCAGATCTTTTCCCAGTGTGGATAAACCCGTTGAAATGTGATGGACAGTTGGTTCCATGTGAAACGATTACGTCCCCTTCCCTGCTGCCGTATATCCCCACCCTGCAGTGAGTTCCTTGTGAGCACCGGTATGGCGCTCCTCACAGGATCGAGGCCTTTGCTTCCAGGAATTGTCTCGGTGAAGTTCTACAGCCTGTGTTTTTGCAGGAGGTCAGATTCGATGACCGTTGTGGTCCCTGCTGGCGTTCGAGCCTATTGGCCAGAAGAGGGGAGATCATTCCACAGGACTTGCCAAGTGGCTGTGAAGCGTGTTTGTGTCTAAATGGGGGGAGGATGGAGGGGAAAAATTGGTTATAGAAACAAATCAAGTGGAATGGAATAGCTAAAATGAGAACATGATGGAAAGGCTGTGGTGTGTTTGAAACCATGAAGTGATGCTGCAGCCGTTTGAGCTGCTTGTTTGTATGTTTCCCGTTTAATTAATTTTTTTTTTATTTTATTTTTCAAAGCTCACTTCTATTTTTACGATTGTGCCAGATGTTAGCTGAATTAGCGCTGCATGTTTAAACAGAGCCGTGACTGGATCATTAAACGTGGTTTTTGAAATAGTCCGGTTTGGGGCAGTTATAATTAGGACAGTGTGCAGACAATTTATGTATCTTGATGGAAAAAGCAGAAGGCTCTTTTTTGGTTTGCAAAGGATTTGACCTAAAGGATGAGAATCGGGGTGGAGGGAGAGGACTTATCATACTCTAGCATATAGACGCCTACAGCAGCTGTCAATAGTCCAGAGAGCCCCAAGGTGCTTGTTCTGCTGGTATTGTGTGTTTGGTAACATGGGGAATTGCAGTGTGATTAGCAAGCAGGACAGCAATGTAGATTTTTGGCATGCCTGGGAACCCCGCGACCCCTATGTCAAAGACAACTGAAAAGCCATGGAGTCATCACCTGAATTCCCTCGTGTGGTCTCCATCTCCCTCCCTTGCAGCACTGGAGTTGGGAGGCCGCTGCTAATGCATCTCATTTGTCCATCCTCTTAAGGGAAAGCGGCTATTACTTCCCCCTCCCAAAAGTCTGTCTCCCACCAGAGCCAGGCAGCTGAGAATAAGTTACTTTTAGGGCTGTTGATTAATCGCAGTTAACTCACGCGATGAACTCAAAACACGTAATCACGATTAATCACACTGTTACACAATCGAATACCAACTGAAATTTATTAAATATTTTTGGATGTTTTCTACATTTTCAAATATCAAAGTGTACAGCGCTCACTTTATATTTTTTATTACAAATATTTGCACTGTAAAAATGATCAACAAAAGAAATAGTATTTGTCAATTCACCTAATACAAGTACAGTAGTGCAATCTTTGTCGTGAAAGTTGAACTTACAAATTTAGAATTATGTACAAAAACCCCTGCATTCAAAAATAAAACAATGTAAAACTTTAGAGCCTACAAGTCCAATCAGTCCTACTTCTTGTTCAGCCAATTGCACAGACAAACACGTTTGTTTACATTTGCAGGAGATAATGCTGTCTGCTTCTTGTTTACAATGTCACCTGAAAGTGGGAACAGGTGTTCGCATGGCACTGTTGTAGCCGGTGTCACACATTTACATGCCAAATGAGCTAAAGATTCATATGTCCCTTGATGCTTCAACCACCATTGCAGAGGACAGGCGTCCGTGCTGATGACGGGTTCTGCTCGATAATGATCCAAAGCAAGGCAGACCGACGCATGTTCGTTTTCATCCTCTGGTCAGATGCCACCAGTAGAAAGTTGACTTTCTTTTTTTGTGGTTTGGGTTCTGTAGTTTCCGCATCAGTGTTGCTCTTTTAAGACTTCTGAAAGCATGCTCCACACCTCGTCCCTCCCAGATTTTGAAAGGCACTTCAGATTCTTAAATCTTGGGTCGAGTGCTGTAGCTATCTTTAGAAATTCCACATTGGTACCTTCTTTGCATTTTGTCAAATCTGCAATGAAAGTGTTCTGAAAATGAACAACATGTGCGGGGTTATCATCCGAGACTGCTATAACATGAAATATATGGCAGAATGCGGGTAAAACAGAGCAGGAGACATACAATTCTCCCCCAAGGAGTTCAGTCACAAATTTAATTAACGCATTATTTTTTTAACAAGCGTTGTCAGCATGGAAGCATGTCCTCTGGAACGAGGGCCGAAGCATGAAGAGGCATATGAATCTTTAGCGCATCTGGCACATAAATATCTTGCAATGCCAGCTACAACAGTGCCATGCAAACACCTATTCTCAGTTTCAGGTGACGTAATTAAAAAGTGGGCAGCATTATCTCCGGTAAATGTAAACAAACTTGTTTGTCTGTGTGATTGGCTGAACAAGAAGTAGGACTGAGTGGACTTGTCGGCTCTAAAGTTTTACATTTATTTTATTTTTGAATGCAGGGTTTTTTGTACATAATTCTAAATTTGTAAGTTCCTTTCATGATAGAGATTGCACTACAGTACTTGTATTAGGTGAATTGACAAATACTATTTCTTTTGTTTTGTACAGTGCAAATATTTGTAACAAAAATAAATATAAAGTGAGCACTGTACACTTTGTATTCTGTGTTGTAATTGAAATCAATATATTTGAAAATTTAGAAAACATCCAAAAATATTGAAATAAATGATATTCTATTATTGTTTAACAGTGCGATTAATTTCTTGACAGCTCTAGATTTTTTTTCCCCCAAAAAGACCACCTCCGGTTCAGATTTCATTTTAAAGGCTAGTAATAGAGGTCTGGATTAAGCTGTGGGTTAGATGGTAGCCAGATGTTTAAACTCTGTCAAATGGAACTGTAAGAGTCCACGATTTAGCAGTCTCTTCCATCTGTAAACTTCTGAGCCACAAGATGGATGGATGCTATAAATATATCTAGCTACTAGGCGCTGATCCTGTCTGACATGTCCCAGACTTCTAGCTGGACCATGCTTTTGGGATCTTAATAAACTATATCAGAGGGAACAAATCCAGAAATGGCTCTTAGGAGGAGGAAATGGCCTAGATGACCTATAGGGGCTCTCCATGAAATGGTTTTCTCCCTCCCTTGTTGTCAGGCATGCCTCTAATACGGAGTCACCCTCCGTTCAGGGGCTGAAACCCTGCATTACGATTTGGGGTCATTACTGCTGAGCTATGCAGGTCTGTGGGTTTAACTGGCTCCAACCAGTGTATAAAGGGTGTGGGATGTCTCTGGGCCGGAGAAGGTCTTGGAGGGAAACCCTAGAAATGGCCAATCTGAGGGAAGAAGCTTAGACGGTTCCTATTTTTCAGTTACTGGTAAGTCTCAAACCCCAGTGAGGGGTGAGTTTGGACATTAATTACTGGGATAGTTGATGGGTTATGGGCTTAGTCCATGTGTAGAGATCGAATAAGATTTGTATCCTATCTATTTTAATTCTTAAACCAAATCCTCTCACTTGAGAATTTCCAAAGCCGGTTTGATTTCACAGTTGATGCAGTGATGATTATTACAGATGGTTTTGCTAATAGCATTGCAAGCTGGAGAGTCCAGGTGTGTCTTTAGCAGAGTTCCTTCACAGTTCAGTGGCTGGGCAGAGAAATCAAAGCTGGTGCAGGATACACCTGTGTGTGTGTTTTAAATAATCGAAACTGGCCCCTGAGAAGGGAGTTTTGCAAAAATTAAAACTTAAATCTCAAGTGATCTTTATATAAATATAAAAAAATCATGCACATGCAGCTTCCCTGTCCCGGCCACGCACACATGTTCTTATGTCGTCTTAAACAAGAGGAAGCAAGAAGAACTAAGGCCTCTACCTTCCCAATTTCTCCCTGATCAAAGCAAATATGAGAAAAAAGCTCAGTGGTGTGCACGGGAAATGTGTTTGCATTGCCCTCCTGGCCCGCTAGGTTACAAAACAAAAGAGCGGCTGTGATCCAGAGGCGGCTGCTTAGCCGTGGTAGGGGAAATGAGTGCTGTGTATGTTCAAGGATTGTGACCTGCTTTGGGATGCAAAATGGCTGCAACGAACATGCTCTTTGAACTGTGTTTGCACAATATTTATGGAAGGGGAGAAAACACTTCCTCGTCCCAAAGGTTGAATTCTAAACTGAAATTAAGATGTGCCCTGGCCAGTGGGGCCCCTCTCGTAAATAACACATAGCTTGTCATTTAATGCTGGTATGGTGTGTTCATGCTTGCTGAGTTAGCAGAGTTTATGCTTCCTACCCAGTTATGGAATAATCTTGAGTGGCTGAACAGAACCAACAGACAGGTAGTACAGAGCGAAGAAATGTTTAAAAAATCCAGCAGTAAATCACTGCATGGGATGGAGTGCGATCTAGTTAGTCACCTCAGAGGTCCACACTCAGTTCTGCAACTGATTCCATGTGTAATTATGGACAAGTCATTTCTCTCCTCTGGTTATCCGTCTGTAGTATGGGAAGGGGGTGATAATATTGAACTAGCTCCCCAGGGGCTTAATTCATTAATGTTTGTAAAGCCCATCGAGATCCAGGCTTTGAAAGCGCTATAGAGCAGCAAAGCCCTAATAAACCATCTCCGTGCAAGTGTACAAAGCCAGCGGGCAGCTGGAGTGTGTGTGAATGAACACTGATGTTGCCGCATCCACCTTTAATAGCCCTGTGAGCCGGAGGATCTGGATATTTCCTTACCAGACTTTTATTGACAAAATACTGGAGATGATGTTGACACTGGAGAGAGGCCAGGACAGAGCTATATAAACAGGTAGGTTGGTAATCTCCGTGGGGAGGGTTAGACAGGGAGTGCAGATGCTCAGGGATGAGTCTGTATTGCTGGGTCATGGCGGTTCCCTTTTCTTGGAGCATAATCAGCAGTGGCCCTTTAGGTTCAGCCTAGCAGCTTCAGAAGTGGTTTGTTTTCGTATTTGACACGTGAACCTCCTTCCTCAGACATTTGTGAAAGAAATGAGCAGGAAACATTTTGATCTAGTGCCAAGAACAGTATGCAGAGAAGCTATCTTGAATCCTGAAATGCAGTTAAGCTCCTCGGTTTGTTTGTCTGGCTTAGTGTATGACTCTATTCCCACCACATCTTTTCACTTCCACTACGTAGGACAAAAAAGAAAAATAAACTTGAACGCTGAGGGGTGGCTATAGCAGTGGCAGAGTGTGTTGCCTTCAAAGTCTGGTGCTGCACTTTCGCTGTCAGGTTTGGGGCACGATTTCACAAGATGTAAAGCGCCCTCACTTCCCACTGAAATCACTGGAAGATGCTCAGCACCTTGCAGGATTGGACATCTAGATGGAGGGCTGTCATGGGGAGATGGGTCCAGCCCCAGCTGTGACACACTTAGCTTGTCTCCCAAGGTGGAGAAAATGAATAAAGGCAGGCCATGGGGCTATGTCAGGCTTCTGGGGTGGAGATAGGACAGAAGCCAGCTGGATAGGAGGGGGACTGCAGTAGGAAGCCCTGGGGAGTTTCTGCTTGCTGAAGAGAGACTTCAGGAGGGGCTATTGCATGAGAGCAGAGGGTGGATAGAATCATAGAATATCAGGGTTGGAAGGGACCTCAGGTGGTCATCTAGTCCGACCCCCTGCTCAAAGCAGGACCAATCCCCAACTGAATCATCCCAGCCAGGGCTTTGTCAAGCCGGGCCTTAAAAACCTCTAAGGATGTTGAAAAATTGGAACGAGTCCAGTGGAGGGCAACAAAAATGATTAGGGGTCTGGAGCACGTGATTTATGAGGAGAGGCTCAGGGAACTGGGATTGTTTAGTCTGCTGAAGAGAAGAATGAGGGGGGATTTGATAGCTGCTTTCAACTACCTGAAAGGGGGTTCCAAAGAGGATGGATCTAGACTGTTCTCAGTGGTAGCAGATGACAGAACAAGGAGTAATGGTCTCAAGTTGCAGTGGGGGAGGTTTAGGTTGGATATTAGGAAAAACTGTTTCACTAGGAGGGTGGTGAAGCACTGGAATGGGTTATCTAGGGAGGTGGTGGAATCTCAGAGTATCTTGAGAAGACAGACCAGAAGAAGGGGGTGTGTTCATCTTGAGACTGGTGCCGAAATCTTGTGTTTAGTCTGGACTAAGTATCACCCTCAATAAATACTACCTAGCAGAAATTACAAGGAACAAGATGGTTGAATGGATGAATGTTTGTGTGATATGCAGTATTGTAACATGTTACTCATCACGGGAGTGCCTCTTTAATATCAGAAATAATACAGAATCCATTTTAATCTCTATTTTTAGTTCATATAAATTTGCAATGCAAAAACATTTTCCTATCCTTGCAGCCATTTTTATTCTGGCCCCATCATTCTGCAGTGTATCTCTCTCTAATCACCTGCCACTAAAAAGGGGCTTAGTTTCAAGTGACGATTCATGGCAAATGTCATTTATGAACATTTAGGGCCGAATGGGAACTATTTCAACGGCATCTGAAAGCAGAATTTAGCTCTCTTTAGAACTTAATTCAGAAATACAAAGATCTTTAGGAAGAGACCGAATGACCTATTAGGATTAAAAAAAAAAAAAAAAATTAGGCTAAAAGCCAAAGGATACAATTTTCACCTCAATGACTCAACTCCTACGTCACTTTTGAAAAGGAGATTTAAGCACTTGGGAGTCTGTTTCATTGACTTTCTATGGGACTTGGGCTCCTAAGTCATTGAGGTCTTTTTTTGAAAACTTTACCCTACCTAAATAAAAGTATTTCTTCAAAACACAGAAATGGGGGTTCCCTGACTTTTCTGATGAAAGACTGTTTGCTAATCATCTAACCAAGATTGATACATGTAATCCCTTTTAAGAGCAGGATTTTTACTCTTGTTTCAGAAGAAAGGTTAGTGCTTAATCAAGCTGCTGGACTGACTAAAGTTTGAAGTAACTGAATGGGACCAATTGTAAACTCTAATCCCTCATTGTCCTCTAGTTGGAAACCAAAATAGCCATGTTAGCGTTAATAAATTGCTGTTAAAACTTAAAATCCCAGCAACATCTTTCTTTCTCTCTCTGGGTGAATACTATTTATTTCTCATTTTCATCCATCTCCAGCACAGGACAAATCTGTCTTGCTGGAGAAACACCACAAATGTCTTAAAGAAAATGAGAGGCTTCATGGATCCTGGATGTGCAAAAGATCAGTGAATAATATTAACATAGTATTTGGGAGGGAATGAGCGCTGGGGTACTGAATGGCTGGGGAGACCAGGAATAGGCAGGAATTAGATTGACTTAGGGATTTGGGGGTAGGATAGAGATTCCTTCACCTCTGGATCACCGATTCGAATCTAGCCGGCATCCGTAGCGGCAGGAGGTTACTATCTTTGACCTGCATGAAATGGGTTTTGTTAATTTCAGTTCTGTTCCCAATGGACAGGTATCCTTGCAAAAACAACCATGGCAGTTGAAACTAATTGATGACCTTTGTGGCAGCCTGAAAATAACTTGGCTCCAGACAGCATGACCTCCCTCCCTTATAACTTGCTGCATTTAAAAATAAATAAATTGTGACCTCAGCGTTCTTTTCTGCCATGACAAGCAGCCAGCCCTAGCTGTGACATACTTTCCCTCCAGGCCGCCCTGACTTGCTAATGGCTCATCCATCAAAGACGAAGCTTACTTTTTAAATGTTGCTGAGTGTGGCTTTTCAATGGCTAATGCTTTGGGTTGTCTTCCCCCTCCACCCCCACACACCGTGTTTTTAAAATGAAAATTATTTATAGGCGTGTGGGTCTAATCTTAGACCTGTTAACCAAGACAGGAACTCCAATTTCATGTGTGAAAGCAGTACAGTTTATGTGCACGTTCTCTCTTTAAAATGTTACCGGTAGGGGTGATGCTTCTGTGCCTGATCATGTTGAGAGTTGAGCCCTGTGAATTGGACTGTTTAACGCTTGCTGTGGATATTGAGACACCTCCCTATAATAGAGTGCAGGGAAGATTTATAGCCTTTTTGTCTTGGGATTGATCTGATACATAAGTAGGAACAAAAGCCACGTGAATCCTTGCAGTGCGTTCTAGTCTTCGTTCTCAATATATTTTTGCAGTGTTCTGACACTCTGTTATTTCCCAGAAACTTTTGCTACAGTCTCCTTTAGTGCTTCTATAGTCTACAGAACTACAGTTCGCTTTCTGGTCTTCTGAAGATGACCTAAATGTAAATGCTTGAATGGCTGAATTCTCAAACAATGGAGGAGTGGAGGATAGACTTTGAAAGGCCATTGATAAATAGTTTGAACACCTTTTGGTGGTATTTGAAACCACTATAATACTGAAATGAACTAGGTAATGTATGGGCACTGCTGCCCTCTAGTGTTGGAATCAGTCCTGATTCCAATGTGTCATAGATCCTATACTGATAGCAACTAAAGGAAGCTTGGTGGTCCAACTGGCAGCCCACAGGCTGGATCCAGCCCGCTGGACAACTCCTTCTGACCCCCAAATGCATCCGCTCCCTTCCTCCCTCCAGCAGACCTGCTCTACAAAAAGGCATCCTCCATGCGGAGTGACTTTGTGTGTGCGGTCACACTATGCAGAGGACACCATTTTGTAGAGCACCTATTTCTGTAGGTAGACTGCGGAGGTGCCCCACGACTAGCTTCCGACCCATAGCATTGAAAATGTTGGACCATGGCAGGGCCCTGTGCTTTTGGAGAAAGATGATCCGTGCTTCGTTCATGATGAAAAGCAGGAAGTTGCAAGTTTGGCCTGGAACGCAGCATACCTATAACCATAAAATCTTAGCTGGCTGCAAATTGGTTACGATACCAACCAGATCTGGAATATCAGTGCAATAAGGAAAGATGAAAATTATCCTGCAGCTCCTGTAACGAAACACAAGCTGCTGCACAGATGCTGCATCAGATCGTGGTGTGTGGAACGGAGGAGCCAAGCACAAACTTGGAGCTGGCATTGTTCATAACCCTGTAGCGAGCAGAGCTGTGCAATGTGCTCCCAAAAGGGGGACTCCTCTGAATTTCTGGGTTTTATTATACACTCTAAACTGGGCTTGTGGTCACTGTTGTGGGCCCAGTTTCCGGGAGAGGTGGGGAAGGAGATGGTTTTCTGTGAAAGCGGGTTGGCTGTTTCAAATGACTTTTTGGTTTAACCTCAGGCTGAGGCGTAGTGGCAGGGAGCAGAGTTTCTCAAGCAGAAGTGTCTGCACACATCCATGTGATTAGACCTCTGTGGCTGGTCTAACGATGTGCTGGGAGCCAGCATTGGTAGCAGGACCCTGGTGGGTGGGGAAGAGAAGCCTGTTTCCTTCCTTTTCATTTCCTCCGGCTTCTCACGCAGGTGGAACATTATGGATGGGACAGACATTGTTCGTAATAGAGCACTACATGAGTAGATGTAGTTTTGTTTGAGGGCCTGAGGAAGGAGGATTCATACCAATTTAAATGCTGACATTTGTAGTCAGCTTGGGTGAAATCCTGGACCCGTTGACGTCTGGGAGATTTTCCCATTATCTTCAATGGAGCCAGGATTTCACACCCTGTCTGCAAGGGAGAGAATTTCATTTGAAGTTCCAGGATGTTCTTCTGTAGTATAACACCTTGCTACCCAAAGTAGCTCTCAACCATTTTGGTGCAGGCGAGGGAGAGGAAGGGGGAATCTGAATTGACCAAAGATGACCTGTTGGGTTTGAGTTACTCGTTCAGAAAATGCAGAATCTAGAAAAACATTAATTCAGTGGGCCCTTGTAGGCCTAGTTTATTAGCCAAAATTATTTACACACTTACCTTGCTGTGAAAGTCATGTTTGTGCCTTGCTCTACAACGTGTCTTAACTGTGTGCTTTCTTACTAGGTGTGCTGGGCACACGGCTCCCTCCGTCTTGCCTTTGAGATTCCCTGCCAGTGAGGGCAACTGTACCGCGTGATGGACTTGGACCCATATGCAAGCATGCAGGTCGGGATGCGGGTGGTCCGCGGAATTGACTGGAAATGGGGCAACCAGGACAACGGCGAAGGGAACATTGGGACCGTGGTTGAGATTGGCCGGCAAGGCAGCCCAACAACACCGGATAGGACTGTGGTGGTCCAGTGGGATCAAGGGACCAGAACCAATTATCGGACTGGATTCCAAGGAGCCTATGACCTTCTTCTGTACGATAATGCACAAATAGGTAAGGCCAGTGAAATATTAGTTGGACATTGACAAGAGGTGCAGCCATGTAATTCAGTAAAGCCTTCTGTCTTAGCCATCCTCTACATCTCCAGGTCTCGCAGCTGCTAGGGAGACTCAGTGTGGGTGTAGATTGGGAGCCAGGAATTCCTGCATACGAAGCCCTGCTCTGTGACACCGGGGGGGGGGGGGGGAAATCACTAAATCTGTGTCTGATTCATTTGTAAAATGAAGATAATACTTGTCAGTGTGTATTTGTTAGTGTTCGCACTTTCCATTTTCAGAGTGCCGGGCAAGGTACCAGTATCACGGGAGGCTAAATATCGTCAGATAGCATGTGAACTAGACTGCCATGGTGGTAGCCATGCTGTGCCCAACAAGTCACCTGGATCTTCGTCAAACATTCTCTCCCCTGCTCTTGACTCATTCTCTTTTCACTCCTTTAAATATTCTCACGTTTAGAATGACAGAGCACAACTGCCCAGTGCTTTCACCTAAACAACAACATTCGTTGTTGTTTTTTTAAGGGGGGGAGATAAATCTCAGCCACTTAAAAAGCAGAGACTGCTTTATAGTAATGCTTTATACTATTGGGAAGCAGGGACTCGAGGCTGCTTTCAGATGTAATATAAACTATTTGGGTCAAATTCTGCCTGCAGTGTAAATCCAGAACGTTTTAATCAAAGTTGGAGTTGCTCCGGACTTGCACCAGGAGAGCTGAGGGGAGAAGTTGGACCCCCCTGATCTCAGATGCAAGGAATTAGAGATGCTGAACATATATGTAGGAAACTATTGCAAAGGATTGTGGGAACACATTTTTCAGATATGGATGCCTGAGGTATAAAGGCACCAAAATAAAAATGCCCTGATTTTCAAAGTTGCTATGTAACCCCAGATCCCCTGGGAGCTATGAAAATCAAGCCTCTCCTGTTTAGGAGACTCACTCTAGGCAGCCAGAGTTGAACATTTTGGCATAATTCTACAAATGTTTCTGGGTCATGTGAATGTTTTCCAATATTCTTGGGCCAGTGATCAGAAAGATGTAGGGGAGGGATCCACTTGTGACTGTTTTGTGTCCCTGATTTTAAATTGTTCTTAATGAAATCTGAGAGGAGATTGGTGTGGGGAGCTGGAGAATTCCTGTTTTAATGTATTACTCCTGGTTTTTGTGTGTGTCTGTGATAGGAGAATAAAGGGAAATACATTTTGATAAAGCCACTGATGTATTTAATAAAGATTTTCATTGGCGAGCAGAAAAAGCGGCTCTGAAGAAAATCAAAAGTTGCTCCCATGTAACGTCATTTTAATGAAGCATTTGAGTTCGTTTGCTTTATTCTTCTATCGCAAGAGCATGAAAAAGGCACTGAAAGCCGCCATTAACCACTAATCCAGAATAAATGAAATGTGCTCACATACAGATGCTAACTGAGCTTCCCAGGCCCCTTTTCTTGTTGAGACTTTGTATCTTAAACCATTATTAAAACTTCATTTTCAAAGGAATCATCCCCATTCATGCAGAACAAGCTCCCAAGTACTGTGTGCGCTGCTTCTTTTTAGTTACGTTTCAAATTCTCTGAGACGCGTGTTCCACATCAGAAGGGCTAAAAAGCAAAAACCGTTCAATACGAAAGCTTCCCAAGCAATCTCACTGGAGCGGTGCTTGGTCTCTGGCGTGAGCGCGGGGGTTGCCAATTGCTGCGTGAAAGATGATGCGTTCTCTTGGGGAGCCCTCTGATCTGAAAACTGTTCTGCTTCATGCCCCAGGGTGAGCCTTTCGCCTAATCCTCCTCCTGCAGGGGCCGGTGAGGCAAGCCTATGTGGAGGAAGCAATAAGAATGAGCCGCGTTATTTTGTTGCTGCTGTTCTTGGGAGCAGCTCTAAGCATAAGCTGGGTAAAGCCACCTCGGGCATTTATGGCTAGGGCTTGCAAAAAGGTGAGATTCCCAAAGCCCATTGGGTGTGTCTGGAAATCCCAGCTCGGCTTTCAAGGGTGGGGGGCACCATGCTGCTTAAGCACTGCTGCAGAAACGCTTTCCACTTCACAAGCCACCCCTAAAGCCTGGAGGAAGAAGCCAGCCGGCCAGGAGTCAGTCATGACTGCTAGTGGGGAGAGGAGGAAAGACCGAGAAGAAAGCAGGGAGAAAGGAGAAAGATGGAGGAGACCTGGGAAAAGGAAGAGACAGAGACCTGCTGTCGTGCCTCAGATAAAAGGCGGAGGGAGGGAACCGAAGGATTCTTTGCCTGGGGTACCAGGATACCTAAAGCCTGCCTGCCCTCGTCTAGCGACTGATAGCAAATTGTCTGAGGATAACAAGACATCCCCTTGGGCTTCCTATAGATGGAGCCAGAAGAGGACCTCTGTGCTAGAATAGTATAGTAAACTTTTCAGGAGTGAGGATGAATGCATGGAAAACTGAAGTGCTCAGATGCTATCTGTGTGGGGCATAGAAGTACCGGAGATCTATAAAAGCAGTGTTTAAAGGCTTTGGCAGTAGTTAAAACAAGTAGAGCTGCAGCCCCTCCAGCAGGACTAGTGTGTCAAGCCGGTCACCTTTTGTGAGTGGAGTCTGCCTGTGTAACGTTTCCTAAAGACACTCTGCAGTTGGCATCTTTATCAGCATTTTAAATAACCCAGTTTCTGCTCCCGGGCTCTCCTCCTCTTAAAGCATTTAGTTTAAAACAATAAACACTCCAACTTATTCTCTGTGCAGCATGTGTGTGTAGGAAGGTGAAATGGGAACTTCAGAACCTCTTGTACAGGAACCTACTGAAAGTGGTTCACAACAGTACAGCACTCGGATTACCCTCGAAGTCAGGGGTTCTCCAACTTCATTCCACGACAACCCTGTTCTGACAACAAAAATTACTACATGACCCCGGGAAGGAGGCCTGAAGACCGAGCCCCTCCACGCTGGGCACAGGGGGCCAAATCCCGCCCCCCTTGGGCAGGGTGAAGCCAAAGCTTGAGGGCTTCAGCCCTGGGCAGGTGGAGGTTGTAACCTGAGCCCCACTGCCCAGGGCTGAAG
Organism: Platysternon megacephalum; assembly: GCA_003942145.1. Classification (NCBI taxonomy): domain Eukaryota; kingdom Metazoa; phylum Chordata; order Testudines; family Platysternidae; genus Platysternon; species Platysternon megacephalum. Next base: position 6,594,287 of record QXTE01000014.1, on the reverse strand, counting down.
CCTTCAGGCTTCGGCTTCAGATCTGGGCAGTGGGGCTTGGACTTCTGGCTTCAGCCCCAGGCCCCAGCAAATCTAATGCCAGCCCTGGCGACCGCACTAAAACAGGGTCCCGACCCACAGTTTGAGAACCGCTGCTCTAAGTCATGCCAGCTGAGCTCTGTCTAATGCATTCAGCCTTGAAACAGGGTCTCTGATGGGTTGTGTGTGTATTTGGGTTTTTTAGGTGTGCGCCATCCCAACATCATCTGTGATTGTTGCAAGAAGCACGGGATCAGAGGCATGCGGTGGAAGTGCAAGGTGTGCTTTGATTACGACTTGTGCACGCAGTGTTACATGAACAACAAGCACGACACCTCGCACGCCTTTGAGCGCTATGAGACTGCCCACTCGCGACCGTAAGTCCTTGGCTGCTCGCCAGATGATGAAAGTTAACCGTGTTGAGTTGTGTAAGTCACAGGGAGCCATTCGGGGAGCTTTGCAGAAGAGTGTGAGGCGTGCGCCTGTACTCTTGTCAGTAGGGCTGGTTGGGGGACATTTTTATACATGTAATTTATTGAAAACATTTCTGGATTTTGGGAAAGGGGAAAAAAACCCTGAATTTTCATGAAAAAGTCACGTTAAATGTTCAGTGTTTCTGCCAAAAGTTTGTTTGACATTTTAGACCAAACCAAACTTGAAATAGGTAAAATTTCAACCAGCTCTGCTATTCGGGTTCTTGCACTGTACTCTTGTCTAACTGCTGAGTGTCTATGGGTAGTTCCGTTGCCTGCAAGAGTTCCAGAATCAGCCCCACACTTTGTACTGTCTCTTTAACAGCAAAGGGTCCCTGGATTAACTCTGTACTGTGTGCAGGAGCCATCTTTTTAGCATTTACAGAGATGTCTAGTGTCTCTAGAGAAATGTTCACGATTATGTTGTTTGTTATCAAGCATCCAAAGGTATACCAGGCTGTTCTCATTGGTGTCCCCGACTGTTGCTGTAACCTGTAATAGGCGGACAATGCAAGGGCCAACTGCTTGGTATATGCTGTCATGGGGAGCAGACTCCCAGCTCTGTCACAGCCTCTCTGTGCCACCTTGGAAGTGTCACTTAACCTCTCTGCATCTCTATTATCCAGCTGTGAAATACTGACCTGTTGCTGTACAGAGGATGTTTTGAGCCTTAATGTTTGCAGAGGCTTGGATGACTTGCCCATGGATGTATGGGTACCCAGTGCCAGATTAGGGAGAAGAACCCAGAGTCCTGGCTCTCTCTCTCCTTCCCCCTCTCTCCCCAGCGTCCCTTCTTTCTAACCACTAGATCTCACTGCCTATGCAATTCCTCTTCACTTATGTAGTGGAATGAAGGTCCTTATTGTCTATAACACGGCACACAGTGTTTATAAAATGTGTTCCTTTAGGGATTCTGGGGTAGGAGGAAAAGCAGTTGTTCCCAACAGTCCTTCACCCCCCACCACCCTGTAGCTTTCTCTCCAAACTTCAACCTCTCCTCCTTCCTGTCTTGTGGTCCATGAGCCACCCAGCACTTGGGATGGGTCTGCTGAGCTTGCAGTAGCTAAGCATGGAGTTTGAGGCATAACTCTGAGTGTACATGGATCCTGCCAGTTTGTCCCAGACATTACCTGGTAGGTCTGTCTACACCAGTGCTAAATTGGAGTAAGCCATGACTGTCCTGAGTTGATAAGCTTTTACCCAGACTTTGCAGTGGTGTAAATGGTTACACAGTTTGCATGGCAATGGAGAATCTGGCCTCTGGGGTGTGAATCGTCTTTGTTTAGTGAGGGAAGTAATGTCGAAGGAATGCAGAGGGCCTGATCATGGGTGCGCTGCAGAGAGGAAGAGTGCAGGGGGGATGTCCTCCTGTAGGCGTTAAGATAATACAAAGAGTAAATCCTCATCATCCCATCCCTAGTGCATCAGTGCCGCCGAAGGCGTTTCCATGGCCTTCATTTACACTAGTATCAGAGTTCCTCACAAACGTCAACATAGTTATTCTCGCAACAGTCCTGTGGGGCAGGGCTGGTGTCCCCATTGTACAGATGGGGAGCTGAGCGATGACATGACTTACCCGTGGTGTCAAGGAAAGCCTGAGGTGGAGCAAGGACATGAACCCAGATCATCATCTAGTGCCCCAACCATTAGGCCATCCTTCCTCTCTGACTGCAAAGCTTTGAGGGGCACAAGACCCCGAGGCTGGCAGTAGCATAGCGGATGGGGTGCTAGCATTCTGACCTGTAGTTGAATTCCATAATCCTTTTTGGATGAGATTTGCCCTGGTGAGCCAGTTACCCTCTCGTCCACCCTTGAAAGACACATTTACAAAATCTTTCCTCCTTCACATCAGTGCAAATGTTTGCATTATTATATTGGGTGTTTCTTAAAGATTAAGGCCTCCTGGTATGTTACGCAATCGATACATAGATGACTTGCTGTGCCCCCATCCCTTGCGTGAGAGTGACTCCCACTGGAGTTAATGGCAGTTCTGTTTGTGGGATTGAATCAGCAAGGACACTGTTCAGAGCTCTAGCAAAACGATGCAAATCATTTGGTATTCTGTCGAAGGAGACTGTCTCTGAGCCTGGAGGCTTGTGTTATCCATTAAGATCAGAACATTTCTCGCGGTTGCATTAATATGACAATCCAACCAGATAACGACGTGAAATGAGCTTTGGGGTTCCTGCAATGCGTTCTCTCTCAACATTATAATAATTAGTCTCTTGCGACACTACAGCGACGTAATCATTCATCCCATTCAGCAGAGCGGTTTAGAGCTTAGCCGTTAAGTTGCATGATCCCAAGTCCAAAAAGAATTACTGTAAATGGCTGTGCTGACACATGTCAACTTCAGTGCTCCAATTCCCATGTACTTGCAATGATTGCATAGGACACTGCTGTATATACCGTGCATACCTTCCAGTGCCAGCTCCGCCATCCTTTCTGACCCTGATTGGGAACACCCAAGAATAACCCTTTTTTTTTTTTTAATCAAGGTGGCTGCTGGGCAGCTTTCTCCCTGTCTCTCCAGTATACAGAACGTGTGGCCTTTTCCGAGGATGCTGTATGGGGAAGGAGGCAGATGGATCAACTTGTCCTCTTAAGGGCACCGTACAATGTGAACTCCTGAGCTGCTGGAATTGGGCAGTGGTGCACATGGTGTCAAAATGAAGCAAACTGCTGGGAGCTGGTGCCAATAAAGCTGTTGGACCTGTTCCTGCCTGGTCTGCTTGGATTTACCAAGACAGCACAGGGAGGGGGCTCAGTTTTACAGTCTAGTGCATAGAGAATTGCCTGAGCCAACTCTAACCATCACTTTGGACTGGGCACATGGATCCTTTTTTTTGCACTGTACTGAGACAATCTCCCTCCCCAAGAAGTCTCAGAACTTTCTCAGGCTTGAGACGGGAGGGTTTTTTTGTTTTTTACCCGTTTCCTGCAATTGTCTTTCATACGTACAGTCTGTTGTCCCCCACCCCCACCCCAGAATTGCTTTGCAACAGGGAATGGAGCTAGTGTAATTTCCTGGTTTTTTTCACAGGAGTCCTGCCATGGAATGAGAGAGGCCCATTGCATTTTAATTCTGCCAGCAGCTTCCGCTAACTCATGAACATGTAAGATTACCATGAGATGATGTTCACCAGCAAACACAGTCCCCAGAATTCAGTTGTTTTTTCCTCCCAACTTGCCTGTCCATCCCCTGACGCTTGGTCGGAAACGCTCACAGCCAGCCAACACGGGGCATTTCAGGCAGCCAGCCGGGGAGTTCTCAGACTTAATATAAATGCATGTTGCTTGTAGTCCTGCTAAATTCATGACTCTTGCAGCCCTCACACCACATGTTAACCAAACTCCTGGTGCGTTCCTCTGGCCAGCTAGCAGCACGCTGCGTGGTGGCCACTCTCAGTTCTTCAGCAAGCTGGCTTAGCTGTCTTGAAAATCCAGCAGTTCATGTGGAAATGGAGGGCTAAACACTGAGTGAGTGAATGTAAAGTAGGGGATCGCTTCCGGTACATGGGAGGCAAGTGGAAAGCTGGGAGATAGAAGGGCCAGAACAGACAGACCCAGGGGATTGTGGGATAGTATTGACGGACTATCCAAACATGAACTGGCAACATGAGCTTCATCTGTGTCCTCAATGCAAAGGGAACCAGCTTGGTCAAACACTATACCAGAACACTGGCTTGTACCTATTCCCCTTAAGTGAGCCATTGAGCCCAGATTCGGTCGGGGGGAGGGGTAGGTGCATGTTATAGAGCTTTATGTGTGGACATTAGGGGTGTTTGGGCATAAACATATGTCAGACCCCGGGTATACTGTGAAGCATAGACACAGCCAGACTGATTCCTTCCTGTTTATCTTAACTCACTTTGAAAGTGCATTAAACTGAACAGGAACAAGTCACTCTTCTTCCAGAACCGGAGTATCCACACGGAGTTAATTAGGAACAACTCCATGTGTAGACAAGCCCTAACTACAGCATTAAGGACTTGCCTTGTCCTCGGAACTCAGTCTGCTTGGGACTTGTACGTTAAGCAGCAGAATTGCAGGGCACTATCTGTTTTGATTGCTACCTCCATAAAACCTGTTTGCTCTGCAGTCCAGCCTTCCGTAATACACTCGATTAATCCTATCCTCCTCCTCCCAATAGTCTGTCAGGCGCTTGCAATGCTTTCGCAGGAGGCAAATGCATTCAGGGGGATATTTGTTATGGTATCAGGGTTATGATGCGCGTTTGGTGGGATATCAGGATTATGAGGCACTTTTTACATCGATATCTCAGGGGACAAGGGTGTTAATCCTGCTCTTATTGAAACCAAAGACAAAACTCCCATTGATTTCAGTGGGATGGTGCCATTTGCAAGCATCTAAGGGACGCAGCCAAGGTTGGTTAGCCCCGAATTCGGACACGGTTCTTTTTGCACATGTCAGTTTGCAAAGACCCCAGAGTCCTATGGTTGGGCTGTTGGTTTTTCACTTTTTTCAACAAAAATGCTTCATTTTTTTTTTTTTTTTTTTTGCTTTTTAAATTTGGCACCATCCTCTCACGTCAGCCTGTGTGCTGTTGCAAGGGCAGAAATTCCAGTCTCTAGCTTCCAAAGGGGACTTTGTTAACCAAAGTGAGAGAGGGGAGGAAAGCCCCTGAAACATTGACTAGTTTATTTGACGCTGGACTTCAGAAAATATTCTGGCTTGGATCCTAGGCTGCAGCTCTGGGCCTGTTGTTTTATTTCTATTCTGGTCACTCCCAAAAACCCAACCTGGACGGAGACCTCCATCATGCTAGGTGCTGTACAAACACATACGACAGCCCAGTCCCTGCCTCAAAGAGCCTACAGCTGGCTGCACCAATCCTGCAATGAACTCCATGTGGGCAGGCCTTACTGCAGGGTCTAGACCGAATTGGACATGACTCAGCAGACGAGTGTGGCCAGCACTAGGAAGGATGGAGGCTGGGCATAATCAGACAAATGGCACATTCATGCAACCCTTATTGGCCCAATGTGGGTGACATTCACCATGAGCATTGGGTTTGCACAAGGCCTATGCACCCAACCACTTGGGTCCCACATACAGCTTGGCGTAGTGGGTTTTTGTTGGAGGAAAAGTCCTCATTGGCCCCCTCACCATGGTCCTGTTGTCTGAAGATGCAGGGAAGAGAATCCAGTAGCCATCGCCAGGCAGAGTGTAAGGGTTTGTGGTACCTGCTGTTCATCTTGCTTGTTTTGAGTTCGAGTTTTGCTCAGTCCAGTAGGAAAGGGCTTGTATTTCCATCCATTTCCTTTCCACGGTGGATCGTTCAGCTGTGGGGTGGGGATCACGGCACAGATCGAACGATGGATTTTTAACGGTAGTGGGAGGTGTGTGGGCATGGCTCATGAGCTGTGCCTCACGTCTTTAAACCCACAGTAATCCCAAATAAATTGAGCACACGTTAGCGTGAGCCATGTCCCTCCAGGTATGGAATGGATGATAAAAAGGGACCCAGCACGAAGCTGTCAGTGATGTGAGAGAGCTTTCTTGAGTCTAAATGGGGAGAGCGGGGAAAGGTAGCACAGTGGTTGTCACTAGGTTGCACACTTGGTTTTTCATGCTGTTTGCTACGTTCAGTGTCTCTGTAATTTACTATGTGAGGTCTGCGTGGGTCAGAGAAATTATAGTTCCAAAAACACAGGGTGGGAGCTTCCCGTTGTGGAAGGCTGCAATTTTAAAAATGAATCCGAAATACACATAGTGACTCTTCAAACCACTGGGCTCAAAAGGGAGGCGGACTATCAGAGTGCTTTTTTGTTTGTTGCTTTATTTATTTTGATTGCGTTACCCTGCAGGATATTGTAATATAACGGCGAGGTACACGTTTTTATGCAACAACCTCCACGCAGGGAATTGCTGAACTACATGAAGCAATTTTACCACGAGATGCTTTGCAATTTGGGAGTAGGAGAGACTGGGTATAGCTTTGTTTTGGTGCAAGGAGAATTCCATGACTTTTATGTCTTAACTGCTGTAGTCTTGTTCCAGGTTAAGAATGGAGTAAAAGCCCTTATGTAAAAAAAATAAAAAATGGAATGAAGTAACCAAAAAAAGATCCCACATAGATGCTTCCTGGTGGTGGTGGTTTGGTTTTTGTTTTTTTGTTTTTTGTTTTTTTAAAGTGCCTCTCTTGAACATCTGATATTTGGGCTGCAAAAGCATGTGCTCTAGGCAAGAGGGAAGCCTTTCCGAAGAACAAAACTTGCCTACTTATGAATCAGTGAACCCTGAGCAGTGCCGATGGGAAAGCTGCAAAGAGAATGCTGCTTGTATCATTCATTTTAATTTTTTTTCTGTAAAGTAAAAGAGGGAATCCTTGGCAGCTCTCCAGAGACATGCAAAGCCTGCATGTTAAAAGGAGATTGTAACTGCTTTGTGGTGTGTGTGTTTTGTTTTTTTTTTAAATAGGCTACGATAGACTTAATATTTAGAGGCTCTGATCTCCTTTCTCCTTCTGGATGTGGGGATCTTTTGATTATTTAGGATTAGGAAATAAACAGCCCCTAGCGTAGCAGCACTTTGTTTTCAAGCTTCGGGCAACGTATTGCGCTGAGCCCACTTGGGTATTAATTAGCATGAACACTTAGAGCAAGGAAGCTGCTTGGGGGAGAGCCCACCAGAGTTTGCAGCGTCCCATGATCTTGGTTCAGTTGAATTGTTTCCAGAAACTGCTAGCTCTGTTACAGCATCTCCACCACTTCCACCTCCCTTCCGCAGTATTCGTGGCCCCATGGGGTGGATTTGAATGTTGGCGTTTTGCATGACAACAGAACACAGTCCTCTTTATGGAACTGCATTGGCCTTCTAGGGGAGGAGGTGGTTAATTTGACACGGGACATCTCCTTTACCCACGGACCAGTAGTCAGCTGTCCATGTCTCTTCCCATCCTGACTCCGTTAGCTCTGTATGCTTGGCCCAGAGACATGGCTGTGTCCTATGAGCTGTTTTGCCCCAGTATGTCGCCATCGTTATTTCTCCCCTGTGACTTGGCAGATGAAGAGTGCTCCATAAATAGCCAATGGGAAGTGCTTGTGCAACGAATGGNTGTTTTCAAGCTTCGGGCAACGTATTGCGCTGAGCCCACTTGGGTATTAATTAGCATGAACACTTAGAGCAAGGAAGCTGCTTGGGGGAGAGCCCACCAGAGTTTGCAGCGTCCCATGATCTTGGTTCAGTTGAATTGTTTCCAGAAACTGCTAGCTCTGTTACAGCATCTCCACCACTTCCACCTCCCTTCCGCAGTATTCGTGGCCCCATGGGGTGGATTTGAATGTTGGCGTTTTGCATGACAACAGAACACAGTCCTCTTTATGGAACTGCATTGGCCTTCTAGGGGAGGAGGTGGTTAATTTGACACGGGACATCTCCTTTACCCACGGACCAGTAGTCAGCTGTCCATGTCTCTTCCCATCCTGACTCCGTTAGCTCTGTATGCTTGGCCCAGAGACATGGCTGTGTCCTATGAGCTGTTTTGCCCCAGTATGTCGCCATCGTTATTTCTCCCCTGTGACTTGGCAGATGAAGAGTGCTCCATAAATAGCCAGTGGGATGTGCTTGTGCAACGAATGTCCATCCGCTTTCCCTCCCTCGCTGGAGCCCACGTGGATGAACTCCGTGGCTAAGCCGAGACGAGACAGGCACGTGAGTCGGTAATCCCAGGATTTAAGAGGCCCTAAGCACTGGCGAGCACCGGGGAGTCCCAAATCAGCTTTGGAAATAGCCCCAAAAATACATATTCACCTGAAGGTCCTTTAAAGCCCCCAGCGGACCTTAGTTCAAACCACTGGCCACGGGCAATTCTGATTGTTACTCTTGTAACCTGGCTCTGGTATTGCCTGGATATTGTATGTGCTGGGACTGGTCAGCAAGTTCCTGGCTGCTCCAGGAAGGCACAACAGGTCCATTTAAAAATGAAGCTAGAGTTTGCTGGCTCCTGTGCTTCCAGCCAGGCTCTTTGGAGTTCAGCATTTCCGCGCAGGGCAGGTCAGAGCGCTCCGCTCGCGCAGCATCCCTCGAAGCTTGTGGGGTGGCTAGACCTAGGCCTTCTGTGCCAGGGATTTGGCTCTGGTGTCAAAGGTAATTTGCACTAGTGGGACTTCTTACCCCACTAGGACAGCTCCATGGGTGTAGTTAGGGCAGTGCCCGGTTCCCAGTGTAGGGAAGCACAGGGCACTCGGATGGTGCTTTTAACAACTAGGTGGGAGGAATTCTGCTTCCTGCCCTCACCAGAGTTCTAGCTGCCCCGCCCATCACAACTGGTTGTTTAAAGTATTTTGAGTCTGGGAGCTCTCGCCTAACGTGTTTTATGTTGGCTTCAGTTCAGTATCGGTCTTCCTCGTTGATTGCACTGTGCATCATTTCTCTGGGCTTATGCCACCTCTCTGTTAATTTCACTCCAGCTTCCCACCTGGCCCGCCACAAAGAATGGCCACTTTCATCTTGTTGACCTAGACAGCTAACATAGTACCGGTTTCTGTTTTGACAGTCAATGCTTAAAAGTTAACGAGCAGACTCTGGTGAGCTATGGTTTTTGATGTTTTCCATGCCTGGACTCTCCTCCCATCTGGCCAGGACCTAGCCAGTTCCCACTTTGCCCCTGGCTAGCAATGTGGAAAGGGTGAGGTAGTTGTGACCCCTTGTGATACCTGGTTTTTGTGACTCCATCTCCCTGATCCCCAACCAGCCCAGTGGTCATGTTCCCCGGGCAAGAGAGTCCCAACCCGTGCTGTTCCGCTGGGAGGATGGAGACCACAGGAAGGGCATGGTTAGAGAACAAGATTAGGAGCTGGGAAATCTGGGTTTTAACCCCAGCTCTCTGCGACTCCCCGTGTGACTGTGGGCTGGTCACTGCCGCTCTCTGCCTCGGTTTTCCCCATCTCCAAAATGGGGATAACAACATAGGACTGTTAGGAGGCTAAATCCCTGTTTATAAAGAACATAGGGATCAAATGCCGGAGTATTTTCTGTATTACTAGGTCAAGTTCGTTTAATCCGTCTTGACTCGGGCAAAGCTCCCACGGAGCAAGGCGAGTGTGAGAAGTGGGCGCATGAGTTGTACAATGGGAAAGGAAATGCCGGGGGTGATGGCAGACTGTGGGAGGGAAGCCTCAGAGTTCCCGCAGGGACCTGGACGAGCCCTGAGTGCTCTGCCTTCCCTTTCAGACCCAGTTTTGGGCCTGATCCTGCAAACACACACACAGAGGAAACTCTGCTTCCATTGTCTTCAAAGATAGCTTAATGTTGATGAACTATGGAAGTAATAGACAAGGAACTTTCTCTCCTCACTGCTCTTTGATCTATCCCTTGAACCTTAGTGATCCTCACATTAGAGGCATGTGCACAGGGAGCTGCATATTTCTGCAGATATGTTTCTGTTAAAAAATCCACTGAAATCTCTTCCTCCCAGGTTTGACTGAGAGAACTCTGGAGATTTTGCTGAATTCAAAACTAACTGGGGGTAAAGTCTAGCCTACAGGCTGTCAATAATAGCAGCGTAACCAGCAGCGCTTTCTGTTCACAGCTTATCTGGGAGTTGAATTGTAGCGCTAAAAACCTCCAGCTACCCTAATATGGTTTATCGATAAGAAAATTGATGGTTTTGTGAGATGGTAACATCTTCCTTATCTTTCATAAGCAGTGTGGAATTGATGACAGTCAGCATTGTCCTGAGGAGCCCTTGTCTGCTTGATATGTTTCCTGTCTGGAGACAGACTGTTACTCACACCTTCTTGTCAACTGTTGGAAATGGGCCATCCTGATTATCACTACAATTTTTTTTTCTCCTGCTGATAATATCCCACCTTAATTGATTAGTCTTGTTATAGCTGGTATGGCAACAGCCATTTTTTTTGTTCTCTGTGTGTGTATATATATCTTCCTACTGTATTTTCCACTGCATGCATCCGATGAAGTGGGTTTTAGCCCACGAAAGCTTATGCCCAAATAAATTTGTTAGTCTCCTAAGGTGCCACAAGTACTCCTTGTTCTTTTTGCTGATACAGACTAACATGGCTACCACTCTGAAACCTGTCTGAAGACAGTGGCTATAACTTTTTTTAAGGTTTGTAAATAGAATCATAGAATCGTAGAACTGGACGGGACCTCAAGAGGTCATCTAGTCCAGTCCTCTGCACTCAAGGCAGGACTAAGTATTATCTAGGCCATCCCTGACAGTTGTTTGTCTAACCTGCTCTTAAAAATCCCCAATGACTCAGATTCCACAACCTCCCTAGGTAATTTATTCCAGTGGTTAATTATCCTGACAGGAAGTTTTTCCTAATGTCCAACCCTTGCTGCAGTTTAAGCCGATTGCTTCTTGTCCTATCCACAGAGGCTAAAGAGAACAATTTTTCTCCCTCCTCCTTGTAACCATCTTTTATATACTTGAAAACTGTTATGTCCCCCTCAGTCTTCTCTTCTGCAGACTAAACCCGTTTTTTCCATCTTCCCTCATGGGTTTTTTTCTAGATCTTTAATAATTTTTGTTGCTCTTCTCTGGACTTTCTCCAATTTGTCCACATCTTTCCTGAAATGTGCCACCCAGAACTGAGGCCTAATCAGCACGGAGTAGAGCGGAAGAATTACTTCTTGTGTCTTGCTTACAACGCTCCTGCTAATACATCCCAGAACGTTTGCTTTTTTTGTAACAGTGTTACACTGTTGACTCTCATTTAGCTTGTGATCCACTATGACCCCCATATCCCTTTTCGTGATACTCCTTCCTAGGCAGTCATTTCCCATTTTCTATGAGTGCAACTGACTGTTCCTTCCTAAGTGGAGTACTTTGCATTTGTCCTTATTGAATTTCATCCTATTTACTTCAGAACATTTCTCCAGTTTGTCCAGATCTTTTTGAATTTTAATCCTATCTTCCAAAGCACTTGCAACCCCTCCCAGCTTGGTATCATCCACAAACTTTATAAGTGTACTCTCTATGCTCTTGAACAGAATCGGACCCAGAATTGATCTCTGCAGGACCTCACTCGTTATGCCCTTCCAGCTTGACTGTGAACCACTGATATTTACTCTCTGGGAACGGTTTTCCAACCAGTTATGCACCCACCTTATAGTAGCTCCATCTAGGTTCTATTTCCCTAGTTTGTTTATGAGACGGTCATGCAAGACAGTATCAAAAGCCTTACTAAAGTCAAGATGTAGCACGTCTACCGCTTCCCCCTATCCACAAGGCTTGTTACCCTGTCAAAGAATAAGTTATTCCAAACATCATAGGATGGGGGGAGCATCTGGATTTTTTTCAAAGAATAATTCATAGAAATTTGCATCTGGGGGAAGTCCTGGTCTACCATATTTCTGAATAGATTATGTATCCTTTTTTCTTTCATCCACTGGTGGTTATTTAATGTTGCCCCTCTCCCTAGCTATAGCAGATGTCCAGGGTCTTGCAGGTCAGCTTCCCAGTGGAGGATAGATCAGTGACAAGGGATCGGGGGATATTCTAAATGTAACTTGTTTTATTTACACACACACACACACACGCACACACACACGCACACACACACACACACACACACACACACACACACACACACACACACCAGACATGAAACAGTGGTGGTTCCAAACAGCATGCAGGCAACCCCTCCTTTCAGGAACATCAGCCCGACACTAGTTGCCCAGGTCCCAGGGAGCACCTCGGCCTCAAGCATTGACTGTCATTGGAAACTCAAGGCAGAGTGAACTCTCCTGCTGCTTGCACAGCTCCTTCTACAAATCACCTTGCGTAACAAAACTAACAAGCCAACATTTCATCCCAAGACTGAGCACTTGCTCACACGCTAAGAAAAAACTTGGAAGAATCCGTAACTGTCGTGACACCTGCATAACATTATCTGTTTGTATTACAGTAGATTAGAGACCCCCACTGAGGTAAGTGCCTCATAATGCTAAGCACTGTACCTAAATAGCAAACAGTCCATGCCCCAAAGAGCCTAAATAAGTGGGGGGAAAAGACAGTCAGTTACATATGGGAAAACGAGACGAAGAGAGGTGAAGCAACTTTCTCAGTCACACAGTGAATCTGTGACTGAGCTGGGAACTGAACCTGAGTCAGTCTAGTGGGTTAACCACAAGTTCCTCCTTTCCTCACAGTGGCAAAGTACTTCTCGACTTCGCAACAGGAATGAATTCCCCTGTGGGTTACAGCTGGAAAGGAAGTGGCACTTCCTGATGACTTTCTCAAATAGTCAGGTCTAGATTCTAGGGTTGCCAGGTGTCTGGTTTTCGACCGGAATGTCCAGTGGAAAAGGGACCCTGGCGGCTCTCGTCAGCATGGTTGGCGTGTCTGGCAGGCTCCCTACCTGGCTCCACGCGGCTCCCGGGAAGTGGTGACATGTCCCTCTGGCTCCGAGGTGCAAGGGTGGCCGGGGGGTTCCTTGTGCTGCCCCCACCCCATGTGCCAGCTACGCAGCTCCCATTGACTGGAATCACAGCCAGTGGGAGCTGCGGGGGCGGCACTACGAGCGGAGGCAGCATGCACTGCGCAGAGGCGCCTGGCCCCTCCTATGCCTAGGAGCCGAGGGACGTGTCGCCACTTCCGGGGAACTCCCTGAGGTAAGCGCCGCTGGGAGCCCGCACCCTGAAGCCCCTCTCACACCCAAACTCCCTCCTGGAGCCTGCACCCTGTACCTCCTCCCACACCCCATCCCTAAGCCCGCTCCCGCACCCTGAACACCTCATTTCTGGCCCCACTCCAGAACCCGCACCCCTATCCCAGAGCCCATACCCCCTTCCACACCCTAGCCCCATGCCTCAGCTCAGAGCCCTCTCCTGCACCCCAAATCGCTTAACCCCAGCCTGGAGTCCTCTCCTGCACCCCGGAGCCCTCATCCCCAACCCCGCCCCGGAGCCTGCTCCCTGCTCCAGAGCCACCTCCCAGACCCCGAATCCCTCATTTCTGGCCCCATCCCAGAGCCCACACCCCCAGCTGGAGCCCTCACCCCCTCCTGTACCCCAATCCCCTGCCCAGTAAAAATGAGTGAGTGAGGGTTGGGGGGAGGGGATGGAGTGAGTGGGGGGCGAGGCCTCAAGAGAAGGGGCGGGGCAAGGATGTTTGGTTTTGTGAGGTTAGGAGGTTGGCAACTCTAGTCTAGAATAATCCTAAAATTTTCATCGAAAGAAGGAAGACGTGATCATTGAATGGCAAAGCAATACCAACATTCTGTATCTGCCAGCCTTTCAGTAACCAATAGAAACTAGTACAGACAGCCCAAGTACATGAAGTGGGATTTGATCCAGGCTATTTCCTATTCTTCATTTGCGTACAATTTACATATTTTTAGCAACAGATTTTATAGCCTCGACTGGCGAATGTTAGAGGACAGGTAACAGCAGAGTGCTTGAGAAATGTCTTATATTACATTATTTCTGATGCTAGATTTGCTCTATATATTTAGCTAGTGCCCCTCTTTTAAGTGGGAACAAATTTTGTGGCTGCAGTTTTAGCCTGTAGTTAACTGCAAGCACAATTCTCACCACGTAGTCATCTAGGTAGCTGATTGGGTCTCCAAACCAGGTACTTGGACATCTGAATAATGGAATTTGCTCATATAATTTCTTGCTGGCACGTAACAGGCTATGAATTGGTGGCCTAGAAACTACAGCAAGGGGCATTTCAGGCTGACCTCAGACTCTGTGTAACGTGTTTAGATGAACTGCATGAATTTCCCCAGTTTCACATCCTGACTTTTTTCCCCTTCCCCCTCTTTACATCTTTGTTTTCAACCTTTTCAATGTTCTCATTAGGAACACATAGCTTTCACTAGCTCTATTGACTTTGTGCAAGGGATTGTGCAAACTGATGGAGAACGCAGCCCTGAATTGCACAATGAATACATATTTTAAAAACTGTTAATTTAAAAATAAATTTAAAAAAAAGCAGGACAGAGTCAACTCTGGGCCTGTCCCACTGGAGTTAATGGAATTGTACATGGTTACATCAGAGCTATGTAAATTGCAAAGCAATGNAATGTTAGAGGACAGGTAACAGCAGAGTGCTTGAGAAATGTCTTATATTACATTATTTCTGATGCTAGATTTGCTCTATATATTTAGCTAGTGCCCCTCTTTTAAGTGGGAACAAATTTTGTGGCTGCAGTTTTAGCCTGTAGTTAACTGCAAGCACAATTCTCACCACGTAGTCATCTAGGTAGCTGATTGGGTCTCCAAACCAGGTACTTGGACATCTGAATAATGGAATTTGCTCATATAATTTCTTGCTGGCACGTAACAGGCTATGAATTGGTGGCCTAAAAACTACAGCAAGGGGCATTTCAGGCTGACCTCAGACTCTGTGTAACGTGTTTAGATGAACTGCATGAATTTCCCCAGTTTCACATCCTGACTTTTTTCCCCTTCCCCCTCTTTACATCTTTGTTTTCAACCTTTTCAATGTTCTCATTAGGAACACATAGCTTTCACTAGCTCTATTGACTTTGTGCAAGGGATTGTGCAAACTGATGGAGAACGCAGCCCTGAATTGCACAATGAATACATATTTTAAAAACTGTTAATTTAAAAATAAATTTAAAAAAAAGCAGGACAGAGTCAACTCTGGGCCTGTCCCACTGGAGTTAATGGAATTGTACATGGTTACATCAGAGCTATGTAAATTGCAAAGCAATGGGGTATGTCTGAACAAAATACCTCTATTTTCAGTTATTGCCATCTCTTGGTTTTACGTTTAGCTGACAAGTTTTTGTTGGCTAAGAAGAGAGGATTAAATGTGATGTAGGAGTGGGAAGATGAGTGCATGGGACCAGTAAGAAGGTGTATGGGCTATTGTTTGTGCTATGCTTTTTTTAACTCTTTCCAAACAATTCTGATCAGATCTTTCAATTGTTAAGATACTTGGTTCTTTCAAGCGTACACCATCAGATTAATTGGGATTTGGGTTTTGTTGTGTTTCCTATTGTCTTCCAAAAGTTTCTTAATTGTTAAGGAAAATAATGGAGTTTTTCTTTCATTGGTGTAATTGATCTTTCTTTGTCTTTCTGGCGCTATGTGAGCAAACTGCCAGTAAGAACTGCTCAAAGCACTCCTTAGCCCCTGTTTTGAGCTAATTATGTTAAAGGATGAGTAACAAAATATGTCACTTGGCATTCTCCCCAGGGCCTTTGCATCATTCCCAGCACAGTAATCTGCCATTTAAAAAAAGGCTTCTTATGAACATCATTGGGGGAGCCTGTAGAGCATTCAAAAACACTTCCAGTCTAGGATTTTTAATTTAAAAAAAAAATAAAAAATTTTTTTTTGGAGACACAATGGGGAGGTGTTTTTTCTAGCTCAGAAAACCAGTTCAGATAAAATAATCCTCCAACTAGTTGCCTGTTTTCAGAACTAAGCTATATGAGTCCACCATTTTTACAGTTTTGAAATATTCCAATGTCTCCTCTTCCCTTGCTTGCCTGTCTGACTTATTGCATCTAAAGTTGTAAATACTCTGGTAGAGACATCACACAGAGCTCTGATATTGGCACTCGGTAATGTCCCTGGGCCTTCTAGAAATTGAACTTAATTTTCATTCAGTGGACAGCGTGGTTTTTGAGGGTTTTTTTCCATGTCACTGGTTGAATGTAAAATGATTTTTCCACTAACAATCAATAACTGTTTCCCGTCTGAGAGAGACATTTAATTTGATGGAAGCTAAAAGGCATAAATTACACTCTTAAAGCTGTTTGCCAACTGCTGCAACATTTTACATTCCTATAAAACATATTTATTATGAGGTGATAAAATCCCTGAACTCTGGGTAAATTCAGATCCGTGCTGGGCTCTATGAATGAGTCAGGAATGGGGATCCCATCCCCAACCCTACTCGCTGCCAGGGACCTGCTGGTAGCAAGGGAAAGGGAATCTCCTGAGATGTTAAGTGCCTGATGAAGAAGCTAAAGTCCAAGAGATAAGCCACTTTTCAGACAGTGCAGCCATGTTGAAGGGAAGGAGCATTGGGGATTGTTGGCAAACCAGTGGTGTATGGCTATTGTATTGCTGTTTCATGCGTTAAAATTGATCGTGTTGATAATCTTCCAAGTCTCCCTCTGGCTGAAACTTGGCAGCTCTGAATGAAATGTGTTTATCAAAGTCATGGCGATTGCGATGAACCAGCCAGAGGAAAAGCTATCTAGTCTCTTGCTGCATGATTTCATGATTAAATTATTGAGGTTAATGGATGTTATGCAGCCCTCATTTAGAAAAAGAGAAATGGAAGCCATCTAGGTCTCTGTAGCCTTAAACAAGGCTGTGTGTGTGGTTGTGAGTAATATTATGTACATAGAGATGTACTAAAAAATCCAGAGTTCTGATGCCATGCGTGCTTTATTTCCATGTTGTTTCCTTACCGTATGGAGAGTGCTATCAACGTATGCCTAGGAGTTATCTTGAGAGTATCATTACTTTTTTCAAGGGAATGTTGTCTGGTTTATTTTTAGCATGAACTGGGTATTCCAGGAGACAAAAGGTCAATAGCTGTACCTGGAGCCATATCCTTTGCAACTTTCTTTCATTTAGCCCTGTCGCATCTTCATTTTGACTACAGTACCCCACCTCCTTCCTGTTCCCTTCCATTCCATTCATCTTGGTTTATACCATTGGAATTGGGTTGAACCTGTGAGTTTTTATATGGCTATATCTCGGTCGCTAGCATGGGGCAAAATCCTCATCCTCATTTTCTCTTGTGACCTAATTTTACCTTTTGACATTATGATCTGCCTTGAGAGAGAGAGAGGGGGGAAAAAAATGTATTTTGGGTTTTAATACATGTGTGATTGCATTTGGTGTCTGTTTCTCATCTCCTGAATTGTTTCCTTTTTTTCTAAAATAAGCCAAGAGATTTCTTCCTGCTTCCTGATTTAATGTGACAGTCACTTTCAAAAATCCTCAATTATAGAAAGGAGGAGCCTAAGCAAAGGGTAACGGAAATTAAAAACCAAAATTTCCCCTTCCAAAAGTCGGACTTCTTTGCTAAGGCTTGCATCAGAAAAGCTCAGGAGTTCAGTGCTTTTTAGCCCCAGTAACTGCTGTCAGTGCGAATCCTCTGATAGAACTTAGTATTGTTGTATGTTGTGACATTTTCTGAGACATCTGTCCCATAGATTCTGCACTAAGACAGCATCCAAGGCACCGGAGAAGCCATTAGCAGGTGTGTGAATTTCTCTTTCCATGAAAATAAGCTATGGAAAATTGGGGCTAAATGTCAGCAATAAGCTCTTGACAGTGAGATCTGTTAGGCAGAGGAATTTCTTTGCCAAGGGAGATGGTGGCCAAAGCACTAGGAAGCCATGACGTAGGGAGCAGTCTTTCACTGGCTAGACTAAATGACCTAAGGCACTATAATGTGATTAGAATTAGAGGGGGAGCCGTGTTAGTCTGGATCTGTAAAAAGCAACAGAGAGTCCTGTGGCACCTTTAAGACTAACAGATGTATTGGAGCGTAAGCTTTCGTATGCTCCAATACATCTGTTAGTCTTGAAGGTGCCACAGGACTCTCTANTAAGACTAACAGATGTATTGGAGCGTAAGCTTTCGTATGCTCCAATACATCTGTTAGTCTTAAAGGTGCCACAGGACTCTCCGTTGCTTTTTAC